>CM025790.1:99817555-100373352 GCA_014635995.1 Sarcophaga peregrina
CTAACGAGTCAAAAAACTAACGAGCTGACAAGGTAGTTACGAAACAATCTAGTGAACTAGTTAAAAAACAAACTAGTAAACTAGCTAATTTAAAACTAACTTGTAAACTAGCTAGTCAAAAAACTAACTAGTAAACTAGGTAGTTAAGGAGCTTACTAGCGAACTAACCAAGCATGAAACTAACGAGCTAACTTATAGTAAAGAGAAGGTTAAAAAAAACTTGTGACTTAAACTTAAAATACTTTTACAGGTTAGTTTTTAAATTGACTTAAATAAACATTGCAGTACTTACATAGACATCACCTCTAAGAGGTATTTGGTGTGGTGCTATATCGCAGGCTATCTGTACAGATTCTCCTTCATTCAATTGATAGCTTTTGGCTGGAGGTGCCTCTTCATAAATATGACCACGATTTACAATAACTTCAGCCATTTCGGTGGTATTGCCGTAACGATTCGAGGCAGAACAGTAGTAGCGACCAGCGGCAGCGGGTGTAATGGCATTGAAACGCAAATATTGACCCTCAATGGAGACGGAGCTAAAGAAGAAATTCAAGTAGTAGAAGAAGAATATTAAAGGTAAAGCCAAGTTTAACGTACGGTGGCAATGGACGATTATTGTCGGTGTGCCAGGATACAATAATGGGTTGGGCACCATCTACATCACATGAAATATCAATATTTTCGTTGGTATTCACACGTATTGGCATACGAGGATTGAAGGTGATATGTGGAATGGGTACATACTCCAATACGGCCAAATGATAGGCTAAGATTTTGCCACGATTATCATAAACGGTGCAACGATATTTACCGGCATTGTTCTCTTGCATTTGATAGATGAACAAATTGTTTCGTTCGAAATAGGAATTGGGTGGCAAGGGGCGGCCATCCTCACGGGCCCAAGATGTTTTAAAGGGAGAGGCTATAAAAGTAAAAATAAAGATTTCAAAAATTGAGCTATAAAGGAATATTGATTGATTGATTTCGGAAGTACAAACTTACACAAATCACAGTTGAGGGTAACATTGTCGCCAGGTTTGCTTTGGTAAATGTTTTCGGGGTAGGGTTGAGGTTGAGGTTGGGGTTGGGGTGGCAAATATGTGGGACGAGAGATGGCTGGTGGATAAGGTGATCTGTCTACATCGCTATCGTCGGGGGCATCGCCACGTCTTGGCTTAACATCCAAAACAATGTAACGCTCATCGGTACCGCCTTCATTGCTGGCTATACATTTATAGGCTTTGCCGTCTTGCATGCTAACACGATAGAATTCCAAAAAGGCTTCATTGTAATGCTGTTCTTCGGCGTTGAATAGACTAAAAGGTGTGTTGCCCTCTTCCTGTACCCAGCGTACAGTGGGATTGGGGAAACCAGTGGCGGTACAAGTAATCTTGACCTCATCACCTTCGGTAACGCTTAACACCTCTTGGCTGGGTTCGATTTCAATCGTTGGGGGCTCAATTACACGTATGTTGGTAACAGCAGTAGCATTACCCACTTCATTCTCGGCCACACACTTGTAATCACCAGCATCCTCTAATAAAGCATCATTGAGACTAAGAAAAAACAAACAAAAAAGAAAATCAAAACAAATTAAAGGAAATTGCTTTAAAGAGCAGCAACTTACATTACGTAACCGGGTTCGTTTTGTTGAGCCTGGAATCGGCGCGACAAAGGCTGGCCATTAGCGCGCAACCATTGTACTCTTGGTTGGGGTATGCCGGTAGCCAAACAATACAATACGGCTTGACCGCCAACGGTTACAACCTGTGGTTCTTTGGGATCGATATCAACAATGGGACGTTCACGAGCTGCAATCAATGATATAATCATGGTTGTACAAATTAGTAGTAAAACTAGGAAATTGTTCGGAACATTCTTATTACCGACTCCTTTTTTGTAAACTTAAAGGCGGTCAAAAAAGAAAAAATTGTTTTTCAAAAATATTTCACAAAGAAACAAAAAAAAAAAGGAGGCGCATTGCAGCCACCAAAAATAGATCAAAAAAAGATCAAAGAAAGATCAAAGAGAGATCAAAGAAAAGAAGACCAAGAAGACAAGACGAAAGATATTTAAACGTTAAAAATTTCAAATTTAAAAGGCTTTACACTTTAACCACTTAAATGATTGAGAATGGACTTCACTAGCGTAAACAAACTTACGTTCAATGTCTATGAAAGTGTTGCCGTGATCACTGCCCGCCTCATTTTCGGCATTGCAGTAGTATACGCCGCGATTATCGGGACGTGCATTCATAATGCGCAATACATTGCCAGTCTGATGGACATTATCGGCTAAGGCGTCATGCATTTTCATCCATTTAATGTTGGGATATGGTGAACCCGATGCCTCACAAGTGATTGTAAAGTCATGTCCTTGGATGACAACATTCTGTTCAGGTAAATGTTGTATTTTCGGGGGAATGCTGTCCAAACAACAAAAAAAAAAAAAAAATAGAAAGCAATTATAAAAAGTTTTCAAAATAAATCTCTTTCAATAGCTTACCTGCCAGTTGGTGGTCTTATACTACCGCCAGGTGGTAGGGGCCTACTATCTTCAATTACAACCTGAGCATCAGAGGTATAGTTACGTTGTCCTCTACGATCGACACCAATGCAAGTGTAAACACCCGTATCTCTGGGCGTGGCATCACGTATCTCTAGCATATTGTCGTTGATAATCAAATTGTGTTGACGATACAATGGATAGCCATCCTTAGTCCATTCGTATTTCAGTATAATCGGTGTTGTGGGCTGGCAAGTCAAACGCACAAATTGGCCACTCTCGCCCGAGAACGATGGCGGCTCAATGTATACCAATTCACGTGGTGGTGGTGTGGGTTGTGGAGCTGCAGGCCGTACATAGATTTGTGTATTCTTTTCCTCATAGCCAACACCATTACTGGCCTGGCATCTGTAATTGCCTTCATCGGATTTACGTGGCATTTCGAATATCAAACGTGAACCCTCTACATGAGCTTCGCTAGACATACGGCCATCAATGCGTGTCCATGTAACAGTGGGCATAGGATTGCCGCTAACTTCACAATTTATTTCATTCGGTTCGTATTCTTCAAAGGTAACATAAGGTGGCAAGTTGTCAATTTGGGCTGGTGTGCGTCTGGAGTCTTCTAAACAAATGAAAAGAAAGAAGGAAAATTTAGTTTTTCTTTTTCACATAATTTTGGTGGGAAAAATGTTAAAAGTTTTAAATTTTTTCGGTTTTTTTTACCATATTTAGCCAACATTTCCTTGGCATATCCTGGTTTTTTTTGTTCATTTTTGTTTTTTTACAAAACAAAGCAGCATTTAAAATAATTACAAGCTTAAATTTTAGGTACAGCGTGTCTTGACAAACTTTAATCGATTGTCATGCAACTTAACTTACCAGTGATTGTGATGGTAACCCTATCCTCAAATATGCGACTTGGTTCACCGTTTCTAGCCTGACATATGTAGACGCCAGAGTCATGGATTTGCAAGTTATAGAGACTCAAAACACCATTGCTTTGCTCATTGCCGGCAGGCATTTCATCGCCGAGCTTATACCAGCTAACAAGGACAGGGCTCTGGGTAATTAAAAAATAAAAAATAAAATAAAAAAAAAATTTTTCAAAAATTAAATTCTTTTTTTTATTCGCAGCAATACTTACGCCATTCCATGCCATACGACCGGTACAAGACAATTCAATGGATCCACCCACTGGTATGATGGTAATTTCGGGTTGTGCTATCGATACCGTGATTTGTGTACGATAATCGTATTCGGTTGAGGGTGATGGAGGTGGAGTTGGCGGCAATGGCTCGGAACCTTCTGTATAATTTTCGAATTTTTTTTTTAATAGAAAACAACAGGATTTATTAGAAAATTGATTTTAAATTAAAAAATAATTCTTTTTTTTGTTTTTTTGTTTTCACTACAACATCTAAGGGTTAGTGACAATGTATGTAGATGTGATGGTAATAAAAAAAAGAGATTTTTTTCATTTTGAAGGGGTCAGGGGGTGGTACAGAGGATAATGATTTAAAAAATAATAAAAAAAAAACAAAAAATTATAAAAAAAAAATTACTACAAAAACTACCGAAAGAAAAACAAAAAAAAAAAATCATTTTATACACAGAATAATAATAATAAAAAAAAAAAACAGGGGGTTAGTAAATCTTTTTTTGTTTCTAATTTTGTTTAATTAAATTCTTTTTTTTTTAATAATAATTTTTTCTTATTTTAAAATTATTTAAAAACTAAAAAATAAAGTTTTCAACTTAAAAACATTTTTTTTTTGTTTTTTTTTTACATTTTTTTATGTATTTTTTTACTTTTTTTTTAAATTTTTTTTAAATAAATTTTTTTTATTTAAAAATTTAATTTTTTTTTTATTTAAAATTAAATTTTTTTTTTTTTATTTAAAAATTTAATATTTTTTTTTATTTAAAAATTTAATTTTTTTTTTATTTTATTTTGACAGTTTTTTTTTAAATTTAATTTAACTGCTACGCGAAGTAAAAACCCTGCGTTCATTTGTTACGAAAAATCCCATTTACGCTGCAAATTTCAGTGTAAAAATTTAGTCAAAAAGCTAAACTTAATTTAAAATACGTGAAGACCCTATAAGTCTTTATACATAGGTTATTAGAATTTTAATTTATTATTATTTATTTATTTCTTTAATTATTTAAATTATTTTTTTATATAAAAAAAAATACATTCGAAATATAAATGTTTGCATAACTTAAAAATGCGACACTTAAAAACTGTTGTATTCTGTTTTAAATATGGTTTGCGTCTTTGATAAACCATATTTAATAACTCTTTTGAGGGGAAGCAACACCCGCTAGAGGCCGACATGTATCAAGCTGTTTATAATGAATACTTCCGACACGTATAGGCTGCTAGAGAGAAATCAAATAAATTGTGCGGGTCAAACAGCTCGGCGGGAACTTATCGTAATTGGAATACGTCATCAATATAATTTAATAAAAGGAAAACTATCTAACTTTATTTTTTCCAACATAGGACTTCTGGTTCGAATATCAGGAGTTACGTAATGGGGTATTTGATGTCAATGCCAATAGCTTTAATATACAAAGGATGGCCAGCCAATCCTGATTTGAACCTGATAGCCAACAAAGTGTGGAAATGGTTTTCCACAAAAGATATACGAACATTGGTTCGTGCCAGAGATTAGCAATGTTCATAAGTACTCATGCAGTTTTGAGTATGCGTGACTCAAGAGAGAGGTTACAATAAGTATGAGTACAACGTTGGCAACATCAAACTCACAACATTGTTATGTTTCATACGTCTAGCCTACTCATTTAGATTCATAAATTTAGAAAAATACTTATAATGGTTATAAATGTGACTCCAAGTGATTCGAATCATTCATCAAAATTTACAGTCTTTGTTGTTGTTGAAGTCGCCGTGGTCTAGTAGTTAGTGTGTTGGCTTATTAGACGTGTAAAGGCCAGGGTTCGAGTCCCCGGCCAGACATCAAAATAAAAATACAAAAAGTATTTTTTCGGCGATTTCTTCTCAGCAAATTTATAGTAATTTAATTTACAGTAAATAAGATTGCCATGAAAAGTTTCTCATAAAATTTGTCGTTCGGAGTCGACTTTAAACTGTAGGTGCCATTACTCATGTATAAAATTAACACACACAACATAAGTGGTGTGAGAAGCTAGGTCGTAATCCTGACTGAAGGGTTGTAATGACCAATTATGTATGTATGTACTTATAATAGTTAGAAATGTGATTCCAAGTGATTCGAATCATTCATAAAAATTTACAGTCTTAGTTGTTGTTGCATTTAAGAAAAGAAGAAAAAAGACAAAGAGCAACAGCAAGCGAAGCAAACACACAAACTTCTTGTGAGTATTGTAGTTTTCGTAGTATGCGAATCGTACTTATTTTGTGCTTCGTGTAAATGTTAAGTCGAAACGAATCGAAGTCATTAACAACTCGTGGGTATTGTTAAGTATGATTACGACGAGTCCCCTTCAAATTTTGGGCATGAGTATGATGTCAAAATAAGTATGAATGCGTATAAGTATCTGAAATTATAAGTATGACTCGAATCTTCTTAAGCTTTTGAATACATATTGCTAATCTCTGGTTTGTCCGGTGGCCAATTTTTTAATTGAAAAGTTACTTGAGGCTATTGATGATTAGCAACGCGTTCGGCCAAAGGCGGCGGACATTTTGTATACAATATATTGGGTCTGTCATCAAGGACTCCAACCTTTCGCATTTTTAAGTTATACATCATGAATGTTATTTTTTTCTTCTTTACGAATTCCAAGTAGATAAATTTTTTTTTAGTTTTTAAATAATTTTAAAGAAAAATGTGTTTTTTTTTTGGAATTTTGAATTTTGTACATAAAAGGGGGGGAGAGAGAGAGTTAATAATATAATTTATTGTTGTAATTGTTGTTGATTTTTTTTTTATTTTTTTTTTGTTTGATAACTAATTATTATAGAAATTAGCTTATGGCTTATAAATGCACACAGTAGAACATAAAACACAGAGATCTGGTTAAACTAATTATTTTTTTTTTTAAAGAATTTTTCGTATAAATTTTTTTTTTTGTTTAAAAATATAACCCACATTCGCTAAATGAAATTGTATTTTTTTTTTAATATTTTTTTACAAAATTGTTTTGCTAAAACACAGAGTTGCATTTCACATTTGCAGAGTAGTAGAGGAGTACGTACTAAGAATTATTTTACAAAAAAATTTTAATTTCAATAGGAGAAGGAGGAGAGACATAAAAAACAAGAGGATTTTCAATTTAAAAATTTTTTTTGCACACAGAGAAAGTCTAATTTGATGAGAAAAAACAAAAACAGAAAACAAAACTACTTTTTTTAAAAAAAAATGTTTTTTTTTTGGAAATTTAAATTGAATTTCGAGTTTGAGTATTGAATATTGAGTAGAATTGAGTTGAGTTGAGTATAATTTTTCACTACCAATTTACAAAAACACAACAAGTTTTGTAGTACAAGTAGTAGTAGTAATATGTAGTAGTAGTAGTATGTAGTAGTAGTATGTAGTAAGTAGTAGTAGTACAAGTACTAGACTAATAAGTAGCATTAAAATATTACAATAATAATAAAGAAATATTTGATTTAATAAGTGTTGTTGTAAAACTAAACAAAACCCACATTTTTTTTTTTTTACTTTTATTGTTGTTGTTTTCTACTACTTTTTTTATTTTTTTTTTAATTTATTAATGGAATAATTACAGAAAAAAATTATGAAAATACCACAGTAAAAAAACACACACACTTTTACACTTACTCACACACACAATACACACACTAAGAGTTTTTTTTTTATATATTGTGTGATGTGGTGGGGAGTGTTTAGGTGTTTAGGTGTTTTTTGTTCTTTTTTTTTGTCAAAATTTTAAATTTCGAACCTCGTATGTTACAGCCATAACGTAACTTGGTTACATTGCCTACGTACTGGCGACCCCGATACAGTAGTAATGTTTCATTGTAGGATATGCTTTGATTGGGTTCAATATTAAATTGAAATCCACTACAACAGAATCCACGGCTTATATCGCATATCATTTCCGGTGGTGTTTCTCTAACCGGGGACACTAAATTTTATCAAAAAAAAAATTTTTTTTGTTTCAAACAATTTTTTGGTTTTTTTTTGTTTTTGTTTTGGTTTTGTTTTGTGTTTTTTTTTTTTGTATTTGTTGTTGTTTGTTTTATTGGAAAAAGAAAAAATAAATAAAGAAATTTTTTGTTAAAAAAAACCAAAAAAAAAATTTAAATTTTGTACAGAATTTTTGTTACAAATTTACATAAAAAGGACTTTTGTCAAAATTAGGAATTAAAAAAAAATTCTAATAATTTGCACAAATGGTTTGATAAAAGGTTTGCGTAAACTATTTGTCAAACCTTTTGAACAAAGTTTTGCTCACAAAAGAGCAACATTTTCGGAAATGTAATTCAAAAGAAAAGGATTTTGTTAAGGATTTATGCAAACTTTACAATGTTTGATCAAATATAGTGCACAATAGCATTCATGTTCTATAAAAAACTATGTTTAACCAAAAGATTCAAATAATATTTGTACAAACTACTCGTCAAACTTTATAAATTTTGGTACAAAAAGCTTGTATAGCCACTTTTAAATTTTGATTTGAGACCTGGTTGAAAATTTTTTATAAGATTGCTTTAATTTTTGGTTAAAAAAAAAATTGTATTTGTACAAACTACAAATTTTGATACAAACAGTTGTATAACTACTTTTCTGTAAAATTTCTTTCATTTTTGGTAAAAAAAAATAATATTTGTACAAACTACTTGTCAAACTTTATAAATTTTGATACAAAAAGCTTGTATAACCACTTTTAAATTGTGATTTGAGGCCTGTTTGAAAATTTTCTGTAAAATTTCTTTCATTTTTGGTAAAAAAAAAAAATAATATTTGTGCAAACTACTTGTCAAACTTTATAAATTTTGATACAAACAGCTTGTATAACCACTTTTAAATTGTGATTTGAGGCCTGTTTGAAAATTTTCTGTAAAATAGATTTTATTTTTGTTAAAAAAATAATATTTGTACAAACTACTTGTCAAACTTTATAAATTTTGATACAAACAGCTTGTATAGCCACTTTTAAATTGTGATTTGAGGCCTGTTTGAACATTTTTTATAAAATTGCTTTTATTTTTGTTAAAAAAAAATAATATTTGTACAAACTATTTGTCAAACTTTATAAATTTTGATACAAAAAGCTTGTATAACAACTTTTAAATTGATTTGAGGCCTGTTTGAAAATTTTCTGTAAAATTTTTTTCATTTTTGCTACAAACTACTTGTCAAACTTTATAAATTTTGATACAAAAAGCTTGTATAACCACTTTTAAATTGTGATTTGAGGCCTGTTTGAAAATTTTCTGTAAAATTTCTTTCATTTTTGGTAAAAAAAAATAATATTTGTACAAACTACTTGTCAAACTTTATAAATTTTGATACAAAAAGCTTGTATAACCACTTTTAAATTGTGATTTGAGGCCTGTTTGAAAATTTTCTGTAAAATTTCTTTCATTTTTGGTAAAAAAAAAAATAGTACTTGTGCAAACTACTTGTCAAACTTTATAAATTTTGATACAAACAGCTTGTATAACCACTTTTAAATTGTGATTTGAGGCCTGTTTGAAAATTTTCTGTAAAATAGATTTTATTTTTGTTAAAAAAAAAATATTTGTACAAACTACTTGTCAAACTTTATAAATTTTGATACAAACAGCTTGTATAGCCACTTTTAAATTGTGATTTGAGGCCTTTTGAAATTTGTTTTATAAAATTGTTTTTATTTTTGCTAAAAAAAATAATATTTGTACAAACTACTTGTCAAACTTTATAAATTTTGATAGAAATAGCTTATATAACTACTTTTAAATTGAAATTGAGGCCTGTTTGAAAATTTTCTGTAAAATTTTTTTCATTTTTGCTACAAACTACTTGTCAAACTTTATAAATTTTGATACAAACAGCTTGTATAACCACTTTTAAATTGTGATTGAGGCCTGTTTGAAAATTTTCTGTAAAATTTCTTTCATTTTTGGTAAAAAAAAATAATATTTGTACAAACTAAATGTCAAACTTTATAAATTTTGGTGCAAGTAGTTTGTATAACTACTTTTAAATTGTAATTGAGGCCTGTTTGAAAATTTTCTGTAAAATTGCTTTCATTTTTGGTAAAAAAAAAAAATAATATTTGTACAAACTACATGTCAAACTTTATAAATTTTGATACAAAAAGCTTGTATAACCACTTTTAAATTGTGATTTGAGGCCTGTTTGAAAATTTTTTATAAAATTGCTTTTATTTTTGGTAAAAAAAAATAATATTTGTACAAACTACTTGTCAAACTTTATAAATTTTTATACAAAAAGCTTGTATAGTCACTTTTAAATTGTGATTGAGGCTGTTTGAAAATTTCCTGTAAAATTTCTTTCATTTTTACTAAAAAAAAAAAAATAATATTTGTACAAACTACTTGTCAAACTTTATAAATTTTGATACAAACAGCTTGTATAACCACTTTTAAATTGTATTTGAGGGATGTTTGAAAATTTTCTGTAAAATAGATTTCATTTTTGTTAAAAAAACATAATATTTGTACAAACTATTGTCAAACTTTATAAGTTTTGATGCAAACAGTTTGTATAACTACTTTTTAATTATGATTGAGGCCTTTTGAAATTTTTTGTATAAAATTGTTTTTATTTTTGCTAAACAAATAATATTTGTACAAACTACTTGTCAAACTTTATAAATTTTGATACAAACAGCTTGTATAACCACTTTTAAATTGTGATTTGAGGCCTGTTTGAAATTTTCTATAAAATTTCTTTCATTTTTGGTAAAAAAATAATAATATTTGTACAAACTACTTGTCAAACTTTACAAATTTTGATACAAACAGCTTGTATAACTACTTTTTAATTGTGATTGGCGACTGTTTGAAATTTGTTTTATAAAATTGTTTTTATTTTTGTTAAAAAGAAATATTATTTGTACAAACTACTTGCCAAACTTTATAAATTTTTATACAAACAGCTTGTATAGCCACTTTTAAATTGTGATTTGAGGCCTTTTGAAATTTTTTGTATAAAATTGTTTTTATTTTTGCTAACAAAAAAATAATATTTGTACAAACTACTTGTCAAACTTTATAAATTTTGATACAAAAAGCTTGTATAACCACTTTTAAATTGTGATTTGAGGCCTGTTTGAAAATTTTCTGTAAAATTGCTTTTATTTTTGATAAAAAATAATAATATTTGTACAAACTACTTGTCAAACTTTATAAATTTTGATACAAACAGCTTGTATAACCACTTTAAAATTCTGATTGAGGCCTGTTTGAAAATTTTCTATAAAATTGCTTTTATTTTTGATAAAAAATAAACACTTCGAGAATTGGCAACGATTTGACATACTCTATCCAAAATTTTTATGTTTGAATAAGCTTTATCAAATCGCTTTTACAATCGCATTTTTAAAATGAAGTTTTTTAATGACAATTTGTGTATCTAATGGTAGTTTTTTTGATTTGATAAAATTTAATTTTCAATAATGATTGAATTTGTGTAAACCATTTGAGTAAAATTTTACAAATACAGATGGTTTGACAAGTTGATTGTGCAAATTAAAATAAATTCTTAACGTTAACAGTCTATAAACATTTTTTATAGTTCGAAAAAAAATTTTAAAATAGTTTGAATAGTGGTTTGCACAAACTCTTAACAAGTTTGTCAAGCTGTATGTGCAAATTATTTGGATAAGCATGTTCTGTTTATCAAATTAAAAATTTAAAGTGTTAGGAGAAGAAAGAGAGAAACAAAGAACAAAGAAAGTCCAACTTAATGTTCTGTACTAAGCTTTATTAGCAATAAAAGTACGAGGGCCGCTGTAAATATTTTAAACAAAATTTTCAAAAGTTCTTCTGAACGGCAAAACTTAGCAATGAAACTTTACTTAAACCTAAATCTTCCGCAAAAAAAAAAAAAGATACGAGGGTTGGTTTTAATATTTAATGGAAATATCCCTGTACAGAGGGTTATGAAAAATAAAAAATCAAAAAAAAAATTGTGAAAAAAAAAATCAAGATCTTCATGCTCTATCAAGCTAAATAGAACAGTATGGAACAGAACAGAACGGAACAGAACGGAATAGAACAGAATTGAATGATAATGAAACATGCCAATTATACTGCTCATCATCATCATCTTCTTATTTTCTTTTGTAACAAGGCAGGGGAGGAAGATGATTTGATTTGATTTAATTTTTGATCTGATTTTTGTTGTTTTGATCTTAAGTATGTCTCTAGTTATGATTAGAAAAACTTACCAGGATTTTGGCAACGATCACCGGTATAGCCCGTTCTACATTGACAATGGACATAGCCATGTTCATCTACATTGCACGAACTGGTGGAATCATCTTGACAGGGACAGGGCAGGCAATGACCGCTTCCATCACGATAATGCATAGGCAAACAAGATTCGCATGAAGTGCCCGAATAGCCAGGTGGACAGGAACACAATTCAATTTCGGTGGCAAGTTGAGCATCGGCGAATGGTGTTTCGACAGCACTTTCCAATATAACATCACTAATAGCTGTATGTGTAGTGGGTATCTTGGGTGTGGCCCGTATTAGAATATGTTCCAAATTGGACAATACGTTCATAAATTGAACGCGTGTAGCTTTTCCCATGTGGCCACGGTCCATGAATTGCCAGTTTTCGCTTTCATGCAAACGTATTCTGTATTCGGGATTTTCTTGTTCACTGCTTGGGCGGGACCATAACAATTTCTGGGTCTTGCCAATGAGTATAACATCATTGCCAGGTTCATAGTGGCCATACGATTCGACATTCAATTTGTAGGATAAAGTACCACCGTAGGAGTACAATTGGTTACCCAATACAGAGCCTCGTAGACTCCAATATTTGGGGGTATACGAGGTATAACTGTAGGTGTATTCGTTTGCTTCAATATCGAAATTTAAGTTTTCGGTGTCAGCAATTATGCCCTCTTCATCGGTTAAGAGTGGTGGATTGCCTAAGAAGTCAATAGGTATAAATTGACGATACAGATTGGCGGAGCGACACTTTGTCGTTGTCTGAGAGCAGTAGCATTCAATACAGCCATCGGGATTGTCAGAGGAGAGACCAAAAGTACCGGCTCTGCATTGATCACAATAAGTGCCCTGGACATTGGTCTTGCAGTAGCAGTAGCCGCCGTCACAGTTGCGAGTACCATCAGGATTGCAGTATTCGCAAGTTTGATTGCCGCGTGGAGGCGGAGGTGGTAAAGCATCGGCTGTACAATCGTAGGGTGTACCATTGGTAGCATCACCGCTATAGCCAGGGGCACAACGGTCACAGAACTCACCAGCGGTGTTGTCAGCACAGTTCATACAAACGCCTGTTTCTTCATTGCATTGCGTAGAGTGACCATTACATTCACAAGGTTCACAAATACCCAAATATAGGCCAGCTTCGGGATTACGTTTATAGCCAGGAGCACAACGTTCACAAGATAAACCCTTATAGCCCTCAGGACAGCGACATTGTTCTACTTCTACAGCGCGAGCTGTGCCTAAGTTAGTGGGCGTGGCTATATCCATGGTAACTTGAGTCAAGGAGCCATCCTTAGTGCTGGTTGTGTAGGTGGCCTTAATGTAAATGGCATCGATTTTGGACAAGGCCATCAACAAATGTTGCCTATTAACAGGCTGGCCATCCGAACGATGCCAGGCACTTTCGATTATCGGAATCGAATACGAGTTGCTGGAACTGGGACTTACACCGCTTCTGCGATAATGGATGATGGTTAAATCTTCGCCAGACTTGATGATCACATCGGGTGATGTACTGCGTGACATTAAGCCACCGGGCATGGCAGTATAACTCAAAGTGTAGTTCAGTTTGCCACCATAGGCAGTGATTTTATTGCCCAAAAATTGAGCAGGCAATTGCCAATACAAAGGCTCCGATGTTCTGGGTTCAGCAAACGATAACGTATGGCCGCTTTGAACAAAATGAATATTTAAGGGCTTGTCGGTGTTATAGTGCGATATCAATCCAAAGCCATGTGGAGCACTGGAACGTCCAAAGGTGGAAGAAATCTGGTCACGGTACCAGGAACTGCTGCCGCAGGTAGTGGGCAAGCCACTACAGAAACATTCAATGCAGCCGGTGTAGGTGAAGGCGTTCAAGTGGAAGGAATCATTTTTGCAGGTATCACAACGTGGTCCGGTAACTAAGGACTTGCAGGTACAGGTATTGTCAGGATTGGCGGAATAAGTGCCTTCAGCATTGCATGTTGATTCCGGTATGGGGAAACAACGGCCGCCTGGCGTCAAAGGATGACCGGTATAACCGTCAGCACAGTATTCACAACGTCTGCCGGCATAACCTTCATTGCAGTTACAGGTAACCTCATTGTCAGGACCCAAAGAACAGCCAGTAGCGAAATTATTTGCTCCAGTTTGTGGGCAAGGACACTCACGACAGGGTATGCCCCTACGAGGATCGCCATAGGTGCCTACAGCACAAGGTTCGGGTGTGTATGGTACACAACGACCCAACCAAGCACCGCCAGGTTGTCTTACATAACCAGGAGCACAAGATTCACAAGAGCCGCCGGTATAGCCTACAGGGCAGGAGCATTGTTCTATTAATGAGGCTTGACCTAAGCCCTGATCATGTTCACCAGCTGAATTCATCAAAATATTTGTCAATTCCACTTGCCTTTCGGTGGCCTCTATGTAACTCAAGCGTATCAGAACATTGTCGACATTAGCCAGGACCATCATGATTTCTTCACGGGTGGCAATACGACCATCAGTTTTCTTCCATTGTCCGGGAGTAAATTGGATCTCCATGTGATTGATTATATTGGGTTGAGGTTGTACGCGCGAGCGGTAAGTCAAAGTAAAACCATTGCCGGTAACAATGACATCCGGTGTTGTGGTGGGTCTACCCGTACCCATGTAAGTGACATCGTATTTAATAAAACCGCCATAGGACTTCAATTGATTGCCCATATAGTCTGAGGGTAAAGCCAAATAAGGTGCACTGCGGCTACCATACAGAACATCTGAAGCACGGAATTGGACACCGTGTCTCATGTTCATGATACCCGATGTGGGAGCCTCATTAATTACAATATTGCTGTAGGCGCTAAGTTCTACATCGACAACACGGTGAGAGGTAATTGGTGGCTGGATGGCATAATTAAAGAGTTCAGCTGATTTACAGGATTTGGTAACACCAAAACAGAAGCAATTGATACACTCCTCAGGGCGGCGAGCCAACATATTAAAGAAGCCAGCGGGGCAAACACCAGGGCGACTAGTTGGTGTCACTGTAACCATAGCATCGGTGGCAAATTTACTGCCTTTAGTGTTGATAATTTCACAAGAATAGGCGCCACTGTCGCTGACTTGCATATCAGGGCAGTATAGAGTACCAGTGCCGCCGAAAGTCTTCGAGACACACTTCTCGGGCACATGACCCCAATTCAAACGCCACACAATAACGGGAGTAGGAGTACCAACACCCACGCAAGTTAAATTCAAAGGTCCACCCTCTGGCAAAACGACTGTTGGTTGAGGATCTCTTATCTTATCGGGAGCCACTAAAAAGTACAAGAGAGGGAGAGCAAAAGGTTAGGAAATGTGAGGAGTAGAGTTCTAGAAAGCAATACTTACTGCAACCGATTTCATCAGAACCATCGTGACAATCATTGGTGTCATCACACTGGAAGGATTTTGGTATACAATGGCCGCTTCTACATTGGAATTCATCATAACGACAGGGTGCGCCACTGGGCTCTGGATCACAACTTTCCTCATCGGAATGATCACCACAATCATCCTCACCATCACAACGCCATACACGATCCACACACTTGGTATTACGGCACATAAACTGATTGGGATGACACTTGCGGCCATGCGAACAGCTATGCTCATCGGAACCATCCGAACAGTGGGGTATACCATCACAAATTTGACTTTTGTCAATACATTCACCATTCAAACAGGTAGCCTGGGTATTTGCACAAGCTGAAGAGGGTATGCGATCCTCATTGACTAAACGAGGGAGAGAGAGAGAGAAAAGGATTATTAAACAGCCAAAAAGGAAGACAGGAAAATCAAAAGCTGTTGGCTTAAGGGGCGGTAGAATCAATTACCATTTATTGTTTCCATTCAAAATGTAAGGTAAAGCATTAAAAAATAAGAAATTATTTTGACGGGAACAAAAATATACAAAATAGAGGAGATTTTGATATGTAAGTTTGGGAATTTTTTTTTCTAGTTTTGTGTATATTGTTAAAACGTTACCTAAGCCAAAAAATTCCAAATCTATGTGAGGCACAGTGCCATATTTGATTTTATTCGAGGGCATATGATATCTATTTGAGCCCCAAGCTGCTTGCAATAACAATGGCCATTAAGAAACACATAGACACATAAACACACAGATAAAATTTATATTGATGATTATACTTACACTTCTCAACGGTCAATTGTACTGAGACTTGCTGGCCAGCGACATGGCGGGGATAGCCAACAGCTTCACAAATATATGTGCCGGAATCCTCCATACGAATATTGGGTATTTCCAAGCGACCATCCTTATCACGAGCACCCACAGGCAATGGACGACCATTAGGACGAGTCCATCTAACCTTGGCACGTAACATACCCTCATCACGACAACGGAAAATAACTTCACGGCCTATATTTAGCACAGGGGGGAGGAAAGGGGAAAATAAATTAATTTAAAAAATTATTCCAGAACAAAAAAAAGAAAGAAAATTCTTAAAAAGAAATTTTAAAACATTCCTTGAGTAGCATACATAATACAGTGTGTTAAATAATTATACGGTTATAGATAAGATATGTACGTAAGGTGTATGTATACACGATGTATTTACAGGATGTTTGTAACAATATTTAATATAACATGCCTTAAGCAGCATAATCGCCTTTACAAGCTTGCGGAAGGCTTAATTTTTTGTGTGGGGATTTTAAAAACAATATTTGGGAATCGTTTTTTATTTATTTTTTTTTTTTTTTGCTAAATATTTAAATATTTGAATAAGGATTTCAAAGGCATTTACAATAACAATTTTGCTAAGAAAATTTCTGGGAATTTTTAAGAGTAAAAAATAAATTTTTTAATGGGATTTTAAGCAACCTTTTTTTTTTGGAAATTTTTAAAAATTTGTTGGTATTCGCTTCCTAAACATAATAAAGTTTTTTAAAAAACAATTTTAATTTTATAATAATACAATTTCTAAGATAATTTTTTGTTTTGTAGTTTTTTTGGAAATTAAAAAAAAATTTTTTTGGAATTTTAAAATTATTTTTGGGAATTTTTCAAAATTTTTTTGTAACTTTGTTTAAATAATCAGGAATATATTATTGCTTATTAAATTATTTTTTTTTCTTTTTACAAGCTCTAAGTAAAATAGGTAAAATTTTTATGGGATTTTTTAAATAAAATTTTGGGAATTAAAAAATTTTTGTTGGGAAATGGTTTAATGTGGTTTGGAAATGTAGTTTTAATTTTTGAGAACAGTATTGTTGTCCGCGTTCTCGTGGATAAAAATTTCTTTGTAGGGTTTTAAGATTAAATTTCCAAATTTTTAAAGGATTTCAAATTTTTCCTTAATATTGTTTGGGAATTTTAGAAATTTGTTGGAAATTTTTTAAAATTGTTTGGAAATTTTGTATAAATTATATGTAATATGAACGTGATTTTTTTTTTATGAAATCACATATTTTTGTAAGATTTTTTCAGGGGTTTTAAAAATAAAATTTTGGGAATTCAAAAAATTTTTGTTGGGGAATGGTTTAATATGGTTTGGAAATGTAGTTCTCGTGGATAAACGTTTCTTTGTGATGTTTTAGAATTAAATTTCAAAGTTTTTTAAAGGATTTTAAATTTTTCCCTTTGGGAATTTTACAAATTTTTTTTGGAAATTTTTTTAATATTGTTTGGGAATTTAAAAAATTTATTGGAAATTTTTTTAATATTGTTTGGAAATTTTGTATAAATTATATGTAATATGAACGTGATTTTATTTTTTTTTTAGTGAAATCACATATCTTTGTAGCATTTTTTTCAGGGGATTTACAAATAAAATTTTGGGAAATTTGGGGATTATTTTAATTTTTTAGAAAGAGTTTGATTTCAATTATTGGAAAGGCATGCAGTCCTTGTTATTTTGATTATTTTAAGATTTTTAAGAAGTTGTTTTGCTATTTTTGTTTTATTTTTTTTTAAATTCTTTTTGATATCCTAAGGAGATTTATTAAAAAATTATTGGGAATTTCTAAAATTTCCTATACCTACGAATGTAAATTTTTATTATTTTGAAGCAATATTAGAATATTTTATGATGGTATGCTATAACTTGTTCAAAATACTGAACAATACTGAAAGGAACATATTTGATAAGATTTTGGGAATAAAAAAAAAAAAAAAAATGTAATTTGTCAACCCTGTTTTATTTTTTTTTATAATTTTTTCTTGTTTTATTTTAATTTATATATGAATACCAAATAACACTTGTAGGGAAATTATCCCATTGATTTTGGGAATTTGAAAATTTTGTGGGGAAAAAATTAATTTAATTTTGGGAATTTATAAAATCAAAAGAAATTAATTCGATTTGCATGTATATCTCTAGTTTATCTTTCTTTTTCTGTATGTACACTATAGAGGGAGGAATTTTAGAGAATATTTCTTGAGAAGAAATTTCTTAAAGAAAATTTTAAAAATTAAAAAGGGTGTGGCAGGCATTATATTTAATTATTTTGAGACCAGTGCTTTACGATATATTGCAATTAGTTTATATTCATATTGCTTTTTTTTGTACATTTTTTTCTGATGAAAATAATAAAAGAAAAAAAGGAAATTTACAAATTTTAAAATTTTAAAAATTTTTGGGAGTATTTTTTTTTAAAATTTTAAAATTTTCAATATTTTTGGGAATTTTTTTTTAAAAAGGGGGGACCCTTTTGAATAAAAATATTTGTATATACATTGCGTCATATATATATAATCGTGCTCTGCAAACGTATTGAGAATTATGCTGGTAAATCATCACGTTGTAAAACAAACTGCCCCTAAAACAAAACATTGTTTTTCACATGTTCTAGAATACAGGTTTGTGTCTGAGCTAAAAGCTTAAATTGACTTTCTCCAATATATTGAGAGGCAATTTGTTTTTTTTTTGTTTGATTTCTTTTGCCATTTTGTTTACAGTGTTTGTATATTTTGTTGTTGTTGTATAATTTATCAAGGATATGTTTTAAGAACACTTACCCTCCCTGATATATCCTGTTTATTTTTAGTTTTTTTAATGTTTTTTTATTTTTGGTGGATTTTTAATGGGTTATGCATTGATTACGTTTATTGATTTTGGATTTGAATTAAAAAAAGTTAGGGAAGCAAATTTACGTTTTATTAAGGAATTTTTAAAAAGATAAAATTTGTTAAAAAAATATAAAAAAAATATTTAAAATATTCAATTTTGTTAGGATTTAATTAATATACGAATACATATATACTCCACTGTACAGGTTCAGGTCTAGAAATTAAAGGTTAAGCTCTTAGTGGTTTTTTTCTATTAAAATTTTTGTTTTATTACAACATTTATTCTGATTTTAACACATTCACTGCCAAGGACGAGTATACTCGTCTTTGACAGGGTATCACACGCTGCCAAGACGAGTATACTCGTCCTACTTTAAATATATTATATATTATTATGCAGACTTTGGATTTAGAAAATTTTTTCTTTTGCCAATCGACAATAGTGAATTTCTAAGCGCTGTCAATTTTCGCAATGCGTCTCGATTTATTCCATTTTCTTTGTTTTATCCATCTGCGTGATTTATTATTTGTTTTTCTACTAAAACGTACGCAAATACAAAAAAGGATATTGCGCCCTTTTAGCTTCTTATTGCCAAGGACGAGGAATCACGCCGACGAGTATACTCGTCCTTGGCAATAAGAAGGTAAAAGGGCGCAATATCCTACTTTAAATATATTATAATATGCAGGCTTTTGAATTAGCAATTTTTTTTTTGTCAACCGACAATAGTGAATTTCTAAGTGTTGCCAATTTTCGCAATGTGTCTCGTTTTATTCCATTTTCTTTATTTAATCCATCTGCGTGACTTATTATTTGGTTTCGTACTAAAACCTACGCAAATACAAGAAAGAATATCGAGTCCTTCTGCCGTTCTATTGCCAACGACGAGTATACTCGTCTTTGTGGTTTTATGCTTGCAAATGATTATGTATAATAATATATATGCGCTCTTACCAAGAAATAACATGGCTTTGGTAAACAATAACACTCAAAATATACAGACGGCAATGGGAATGACGGCCTCACATAATTTAGGCTTGGCAGCGAATGTGTTAAATGTCTATTACTGTTTCATCCATCTGATGTAATAGTTAGTTTAGATAAGAACCTTTTCTAGACTTGCTAGATATACTCTGATGAGGTTTGTGATGTAAGTGAGTGCCTTTACAGTCTTTATTCAAAGATATTCGATTTCTGGTTGTGAAGTTGGATAAGTTGCAGAGACCGGCAAATGTTGAGAACCTGTTCTATAATAGCGCTGGAGGCTCTCTTGAATTTTAGCTTGTTGCATGTGGAAGAGAGGACCAGAGCTATCGAGACTATGATTGGAATAATGGGTCTCAAGTTTGTTAGACAATTTATAGGAAACTAACGCGACCTGACAAATCTGGTGCCGAACATCTCTCTTATAAACTGGTCCGTGTATAAAACCATTAATCCCTAGCAAATTTGAGAAATGCTTCGAGACTGAGTAATTAAATTGAAAAGTGTAGTTCGAAATGGTCCCCTCCTTTTTTGGGGCAATGGCCATTTTTTATAATATGTATACGGATTGATAGAGAATAGATTGTAGAGCAATGTGTTCGGTACTATTACTAGCCAAGCAGAACTCGATATCCATTCGAATGATGTCTGTAGAACGAACAACGGACAAGACATAGCGTAATACTACCTGACAGTCATGCATTCGACTTATATGAAGTTCACTGCACGATAATATTAGATTTTTTTGGAAAGGTAGCTAGGGGATATAGCCTCACCTTTGGCTGTGGAAATTCATTGGAAATTAATCAGATGAGCAGCAAAGAAAGGAACTTTCAAGCCGCTTATAAACCCAGAACCATGCTGCGACATAGTAGGAGAAGTGTAAAAGGTTATATTCGGTGAAAGGGAGAGTAGAGCTAACATCTCCGGCCAAAGGGGAGAGAGTAAATAAAATTACCATGAAAAGTTACTCAAAAAATCTGTCGTTCGGAGTCGACTTTAAACTGTAAGTCCCGCCCGCCACTTACATATGTATAAAATTAACACACACAACATAAGTAGTGTGAGAAATTAGATCAATAATCTTGACTGAAGGGTTAAAATGATCAATGTATGTATGTATGATAGACCCAGAACCAGGCTGTGTCGTAGTAATAGAAGTTTAAAAGGGTATATTCGGTGAAAGGGAAAGTAGAGTGAGGTGGAAATACTTTCCTAGTCAAAGGGGTTTTAAAAAATCTACATTTTTTTTTTTTTGGGGTAATTACAATTGGCATCAGAATATCTAGAAGTTGCCAGGCTATCTAGAACTCGCCTTTCGACCGTTAAAGTTAGATCACTTGTTCAGAAAGTGACCAAAGTTTCTTTAGACCGTTTTTGTAGATTTTTTGCCTAACCAGTATTGTGGAGCATATATTATTGGATTAAAACGGCTGCGCCGTTTAGGTACATTTTTTTTTTGTTTTTATCAAAACTCTACATTTTTTTTTTTTAAATTGCAAATTCTACTTTAAATATTTTTTCTTCTTCTTGTTGTTGTATTAATTATAATAAACAATATAAACGAATAAAATTTCAATTGATTTTTTACTTACTTTCTTTGATGATTTGATTATCGGGATACGTTTTCAAGTTCAATTGGGGTGAGGCTGTTGGTGGTGCACCGCCTATAAGGATTACAAAAAAATAAAAACAAGAAATTTGTTAGTAATTATAATTTATAAAAATAAAATAAATTTTAAAAATTTTTAGTTAGATTATCAACAGATTTAGTACCACACCACACGACAAATTAATTGCAGGGATGTTTCCTTGCTCTGTTTGAACAATGAAAAAATTAATACCGGCCGACGGCGTAAAGGTTATCCATTATCCACTTTGAAAAAGTTGTTTTTAGGAAAACGTTTTAAAAATACTTTGTTTTTTAAAATTATTTTTAAAAATAAAGTACGTTTTCAAAGAAAAGTACCTTTTTAAGATGAGCATTTCTAAAGAAGTGCTTTTTAAAAAATTGCATTTCTAAAAAAATGCCTTTTAAAAAAGTATCTTCTAAGTAAGTACCTCTTTAAAAAAGTACTTTTTTGAAACAAAAATATCATTTTGAAAAAGTACTTTTTTGAAAAAAGGTTCTTTAAAATTTTAAATTAGTTTTTGTGCTTCATTTTTGGGAAGAAAGTGTTTTTAATTTTTTTTTTTTGATGGGGTTTTTAAACTTTAAAAAGAATTTTTAGTACTTTATTAGGGACATTAGTACTTTAAATATTTTAAAAATTTAGTACTTTTGTGTTAAAATTACAAAAATTTATCAGTTTTAGTACTGGTGGTGCCGCCCGCCACCTTTCATCGAACTGAATTCCATTTAAGTGTTAAGCTTGTAACACTTTTCTTTTCCCTCTTGATCCTATTTTTTTTTTTTTTAGTACCAGTGCTACCTTTTTTTTTAAACATCTTAAGTGCATTTTATACTTTCCGGCACTGTGTTAGAAGATTGAAACTTACTATCAATTGCATTATCCATCTCTGGACAATCTAATTCATCGCTTGTATCGTAGGGACAATCAAAATTACCATTACAATGTAGATTTTCTGGTATGCAGGGCCCGTTTTCACAGCGAAACATATTGGGGCCACAGGCTTTCGATAAACCCACTGCGGGTGATTTTGTAGCAGTAGTCATGGTAGTGGTGATTATAGCTTTACCTTCGAAACCATAAAACGATTCCTTTACATTGAATCCTTATTATGGTGTTTGAAATTAGGAAATATTTAAAGTTAAAAGCTTGTTTTGCGTATTAAAAAAAGTACTTGTTAAGGTACTTTTTGGTTTACTTTTTGGTTTTTTTTTAGAATGGAATAGGGAAATTGAATAAAACTGTAGTTTTTAAGGGGGTAAGCTTTTGCTGAGCTTTTGCAAAAGTTTATGGTTTCAAAAAAAAAACGTAAATTTAATTTTTCTTTTTATGTAATTAAAATATTTATGCGAGTACTTACTGCAATATTTCTCATCAGAACTGTCCAAACAGTCCGTGTAACCATTACATCTGGCCATTAGATTAATACACTGACCACTATCGCAACGGTATTGGCTAGGTGAGCAACGGTTGCTGGGATATAATGATGATGGGAAAGTATCACCACAGTCTTCTTCATCAGAGCGATCGGCACATTCATATTGTCCATTGCAATGAGCATAGCCAGCAACACAATCACCATTGGCACAGCGGTATTCATCGGAGGGACAGCCTTAAGTTAAAAGAAATTATTGAAATTCAATTAATAAAAGGGCTTAAGACAATGTACATATATTTATGAAAGCTTGTGAAAAGCCTTTACAAGCTTTTAAAATAATCTTCTAAAAAAAAAATTGTTTAAAAAAAGTATTTAAAAAGCTTTTATTGGTGTTTTTACAACGATTTTATAATATCGTATTGAAAACCGTTTTAAAATTTTTAAAAATGTCTGTGAAAAAACCTTTTTAAAATAGTTTTGAAAAAAGCTTGTAAAATCGTTTTTAAAGAAAATCTTTTGAAAATGTTTAAAGAAATATTTTCATAAGGTTTTCGAAACTTTAAAATTCTATTGAGAATGTTTTTAATAGCGAATTTGTATAATAACCTTTTTAAAAAGAGCTTTTTAAAACTTTTTAAAATAATTTTGACAAAATTTCAAAACAATTTCTTTAAAAAATTTTTCAATACAATTTTAGAAAATAGAGTTTAAAAAGCCACTAAAATATTCTTTAAAAATGTTTTTAAAAATGTTTTTAATTGCGAATATGTATAATATCCCTTTTAAAAAGACCTCTTTAAAGCTTTTTAAAAACAATTTTCACAAAATTTCAAAACAATTTCTTTCAAAAATTTTTCAAAACAGCTTTAGAAAATAAATGAAAAAAATTCTTTAAAAATGTTTTTAAAAAGCTTTTCAAAAAGAGACGTTTTGACTTTTTTCAAAAAGAGATTTTTTGACTTTTTTCAAAAAGAATCTTTTTGACTTTTTTCAAAAAGAATCTTTTTGACTTTTTTCAAAAAGAGAATTTTTGACATTTTTCAAAAAGAGACGTTTTGACTTTTTTCAAAAACAGACTTTTTGACTTTTTTCAAAAAAAAAAGTCTTTTTGATAAGCCTTTTTTTTGAAAAGCTTTGCTTGAAATTCTAAAACTAAGTTTACATTGAAAAAATAGAGAGTGCTGGAGTACATTTAACGGACTAAATTACACATAAACATGCCTTAAAAGTATAAGAAATTTAAATAAAATATAAAATAACGTATAAAAAAATCTAAAATTTTCTTTAAATTTATTGAAATAAAATCAAAAACTTATGCGTATATTAAGGTATTTATAAAACTAACATTCTACAAATGTAACTAGAAAGGGGAAAAACTCGGTCTAGATTTTCGAAATAGATTAGATAACGGTATAGATATTAACCAATGCAATTTTGTTCATCTGAAAAATCTTTACAATCATAGAATCCATCACATAGTTGCGTTGCATTGATGCAATATTTACGATCAGAACAGAAATATTCATCGTCCTTACAGGATAAACCTGGCATATTATTATTATTATTATTTATTTAATTATTTTTATTTTTTTTTAATTAATGTAATTAATAAAAATTTGTGTAGTTTTTTTTTTTTTAAAGCATTGTGTGGGTAGTGAGAATTAAATATTAATAGAGAGAGAGAGAGAGAGAGAGAAAAAATTGAAACCAAGAAAAAATAGTTTGAAAAAGAAAAATTTGAAAAGATAAATATTTTTGCAACATAGAGTTGGTTGTGGGTGTTTGAAGCTTTTTTTTTACGTGAGACATGATTAAGAGTGCTTTTGTGATTAAAAAACAGAAAAATACTAAACTTTGTGATAAATACAGTGATTAAAGGGGATTAGACAAAAAAAAAAATCGTGAAATCTTTTAAATTTTATCATTTTCTAATAGCATTGATTACACTATGCAACAAAATAAAAAAAAAAAAATGAAATATACCCGGCTAATGATATAGTGTAGGTAATGAGTTTTCTTGAGTAGACCTCAAATGTATTTTTTTATATTTTTTGAACCCTTCAAACTGTTTTATTTGAAAAAACAGATTTTTGGAGTACTCCACATTTCTGAGCAATACAAAATTTAAATATTGTTGGAAAGGACCTATTATACCCATATTCTTTATGGGACAATATGCTATTAGTTTGTTGAGGTTAGGATTGATTGTCATATTGTATTTTCGATCGATACACTTGTACGAGCTCCTCAACGACATGGACACGTTGTACAGCGTATTAATATCCAGCGGCTGCGCTGGCTCGGCCATGTCGTTCGAATGGAGGAGGATGCTCCGGCGCGACGAGTATTTGATGCGGGGATCTGTGGAAGTCGGCGACGAGGGCGACCTTGTATCCGTTGGAAGGATCAAATCGAGGAAGCCCTGTCATCGATTGGTGTGACCAATTGGCGTAGGCGCGCAAGAAGCAGAAGCGCCTGGAAGGATGTGTTGCGGCAGGCCGAAATCCGTTAATTGAGATGTTATGGCCAATTAAGTAAGTAAGTGGAAAAAAACTTGAACTTGGCAAAATGCGATTTAAGTTTTCAAGACATAAGTCCTATGATCTAATTACCGCAAACACTTTTTGATATAATTTCGGTTCAGCTTGGGATATAAAACTGATTTTTTTTTCAACATATACAGAAGGTCTAATAGAGCGGTTTTGCTTAAGTAACTACAAATTTTTAATTTTTTTAGATATGACTATGTTGCAATAAAGGAACGATATATACATACATAATTGGCCATTACAACCCTTCTGTCAGAATTACGACCTAGCTTCTCACACCACTTATGTTGTGTGCGTTAATTTTATACAAGAGTGGCGGTGAGGACCTACAGTTTAAGCCGACTCCGAACGACAGATTTTTTGAGAGCTTTTCATGGCAATTTTTTACTCTCAGAGTCTTCGCCAGAAATTTGCTGAGAGGAAGTCGCCGAAGAAATATTTTTCGTTTTGTTGTCTGACCTGGGATTCGAACCCAGGCCTTTTGTCTAATAAGCCAACACACTACCCACTAGACCACGGCGACTTCATAAAGGAACGATATGTATATCTATTATTGGACTTAATATGCTATTAGTTTTGATGAGGTAAACTTGGAAAATTTGAATATTTTTCATATTTTTTCATATTCGTCCATTCATAGTTTTTTTTTTTTTTGTGATGATTAAACCTGCACTCAGGGGATGACCCCTAACCATGCAGTGCATTGTGCAGGTTTAGGAAAGGTAGAAAGATGGAAGATGCGAATGGAAACGAGTTGCTGATGGTGACTATAAAATGGCCAGTGTTATACCTTCACCATTAGACAGCCTACAGCAATGGTTCCCAAGAAGCCCGCAGTTTCTCACACCACTTATGTTGTGTGTGTGTTAATTTTATACAGAAGTAGCGGGACCTACAGTTTAAAGTCGACTCCGAATGACAGATTTATTTGAGAAACTTTTCAAAAAGAGAGAAAGAGAAGAAATCGCCGAAAAAATACTTTTTTTGCATTTTTTTAATTTTTGATGTCTGGCCTGGGACTCGAAGCCTGGCTTTACGTCTAATAAGCCAGCACACTACGTACTAGACCTCGGCGACCCCCAAACAAACTTTAATAAAAAAAAAATATATAAGATAAGTGATAATATCTATAAAGTCTGTTCTCTTGTTAAGGGATTGAGTCATCATTTGATCAAATCGGACAAAAATTACCGTAGTTATTATTTAAAGAGTCTAACAGTCGAGTTATATTTTTACAAATAAACTTTAGTTCAAAAATTTTCAGAATTTTTTGATGGATCTTGATTGTTTATTCAGATTCAAAATTTTGAAAATCGGCTTAGAAATGTTTGAGTAATCCAGAAAATTTTGGGCGTAAAGTAAAAAAAAAAAAACAGTTTTTATCAAATCAAAAAAAAATTTGGAGGGTTCGAGAAATATGAAAAAAAAACTATTTTTGAATTCTACTCAACTAACTGAACAACGTGGACTATATAGTTAGTTGCACGGGTGTATTTCCACTGTTGCATCGTGTTATTATTTGTAATTTAAATAGTTTGTATAAAGGTTCAATTAGTCGTGACTTTACCATAACCATATAAATCAGCTGTTTTAACCCTTTGACGGACACTGAAATTTTAGGAGGCTTTACCGTGGGACACTTGCTGTATCTCCGATATGAAAAGGAAACAATTTATGACGTGTATACACGTCATGTCCTCCCAGAAACCCTTGTTATGACGTCTATAGACGTCAGTGTCCGTCAAAAGGTTAAACAACTTTATGGACATCACTGTTTTCGATTATAGGTGACTTACCATAATGCCATAGTCATAACGATGTGGTTATCGTACCAATTGAATTTTGGTTTTTTTGCCATAACCATAAATAGCTGTTTGCTGAATTTTCTTACATGTATACACATTTTTTTGTCTACTTTTGTACTTTTGAAAAATAAATGTGTGCAATTAACGTAAACAGCTGTTTATGGCCATGGCAGCACTAATTGCTGCTAATAGTAAATTTACGGTTATGGATTATGTTACGACTACAGCGTTATGGTTAAGTCACGACTAATTGAACCTTAATGTGGGCACTATGTACTTTAAAGGCTTTTGTAAAGCTTTAGAATTTCACGATTTTTCTTGATTTTTTTTTTTAGTTTAGCTTTAAGCATAATTAATTAATTTTCAAGTGCTTTTTGTGTAAAGATTAAGACAATATGGTGCTGATTTATCGATAAGTATGCAAGTAAAATTATTTAAAAATGATTAAGTGTTAGTAAAGCTTTGTTTGTGTTTTGTAGATTTTTTTTGTTTTTAGGTTAGGATTATGATTATTATTGGAAATACAGTGTAACTTACATCCAGTTTCATCGCTGCCATCTTCACATTGTGCAATGCCATCACAACGTTCATTCTCACTATAACACAGGCCACTGGGGCATGTATGCTGGGGACAAGGATAGATGGGTGGACGGCGTGTGGGACGAGAACATTGATCTTCATCGCTACGATCAGCACAGTCATATTCGCCATTACAACGTATCGATATGGGATGACAATCATCGTCACAGAAGAATTGATTGCTACTACAATCATCCGGTGTTAGAACGGTGGTGACTATATTTTTTTTGGTGTGTTATTGTTTTTGTCATATAGTGTGTACACACATTATCGAATGGTGGATTGATTGGTGTTGAGATTGGTGTTCGGTGTTTGGTGTTTGGTGGTGTGCAGTAATGTTTTGGGGAGCGAGCGTAAGCATATGGTTTGTGGTGGCATGATCAATCAGTTTTATAAATACACACACGTATTATATACACACACAGAGAGAGAGAGCACACACAGATAGAGATGTTAAAAGTTAATGTGTTACAATTAAGCGGGGTTTATAGTATGAAAGAGAGAAAAAGAGAGAGAAAGAAAAAAAATTTTGTTTTTGTTAGCATTTATGATTTGTTTTTGATTTTGTAAATGTTTTTCTGTTTTTTTTTTAATAAAAAATGAAAGGTTTTTTTTTAAAAATATTTTCAATATTAATTTGGGAAAATGAATTTTGCATTTTTTTTTTGGAAAAAACATTAAAATTTTCTTACTTTTTTTTTTTAAAATTTTTAACAAAATTTCAGGTGGCTTTTTTGTGGGTTATTTTAAAACATTTTAAAACATAAATTTTTTTCTTATAATAAACAAGAGATACTTAAACAAGAAAATAAAATTTTTATTTTTTTTTATAAATTTCTAATAACATTTACCCGTAGTTGTACAGTGTTTGTTGGATTCATCGCTATGATCGTGACAATCATAGTGGCCATTACATAGTAATTTCTTATCAATACATTCAAAATTATCACATTTCCATTGATCCGCGTAACACGTTTCTTTATCAAATATTATATTAACCTTATCCTCCTTGTTATCGTGGCCTAATTTGTAACATACATTTCGAAGGGGGCGGGGGGTGAAAAATAATAAATTTTTTTTTTTTTGATTGTGTTTTTTTAATGACAATAAAATGATAAAAAAAAAAAACAAAAAACAAAAAATGAAAATGAAAATAAAAATTGAGAATTAAAACAATAAAGTGAACATTGAAAAACTGTATAAAAAATAGTAATGCATAGTAGGTTTAGTAAAAGGAAATATGGATGATGATGGATAAGAGGATGATTAGATTGTAGGATATGATCAAAGAATTGGTTTTCTAATTTGTTTGGTACTTTGTTTTTTTTTTAAGAAAAAATTTCAGTTAAGTTAAGCTAGATAAGGTGGCGAATCCCTTTTCAAGGAAGTGGCCAGTATTTAGGACCGTTGTGTATTAAAATCAGTATTCAACATGAGTCCAAAAGAGAGCTCATCAAGGATGTCAGAAAGCGATAGCATAAAAAACCTCTGGCAAAGACTCTGAGATTAAAAATTGCCATGAAAAACTTCTCACAAATCTGTCGTTCGGAGTCGACTTCACACTGTAGGTCCCCCCGCCATTCATGTATAAAATTAACGCACACAACATAAGTGGTGTGAGAAGCTAGAACGTAATCCTGACTGAAGGGTTGTAATGGCCAATTATGTATGTATTATAATAACGGTCTGGCGGTCTGGACAAGGAAAAGGTTGTCGGTCAACAGCATACCTGAATTGTGAAAGGTTTAAAAAAAAAAACTTGGTTTCAAAAGGAGCAAAATGAAGTTTACAAATGATAATGACTGTTTCTTCGACGTGGAAAATATGAAATCGAAATTTATAACAACACGCGTAACAAAGTTTCTTCCACTATTTGATTAGAAAACAAATTTTTGAGTGCCTAAGTAAGTATTCTAATAAAAAGAGTAGGGCGAAGAGCTGCACACGGACACATATGGCAGACGACACATAGGTCCTACCGAAATCATTTGCCGCTTTCTAATTCCTTTATATAAAATATTTTGTCGAAAGCACTTTTTGGTGGTTTTTTTTTAAAAAGTTTAGAATGTTAACCCAAGTAAACCTAGTTTAGTAAACCTTAGTTAAGATATAACATCACAAAAAGTACCTTTTTAGTACTTTTTTACAACAGACCGATTCCTTTTTTTTATAAAGTACTGTTAGGTACTTCTGAGATTCTGAGATTCTTTTAAAAAGTACAGATTTTAAATTGTTTAACACATTCGCTGCCAAGAACGATTATACTCGTCTTAGCAGTGCGGGATACCCTGTCAAAGACGAGTATACTTGTCCTACTTTAAATATATTATAACATGCAGACCTTGGAATTAGCAATTTTTTTTTGTCAATCAACAATAATGAATTGCTAAGTGTTGCCAATTTTCGTAATGTGTGTCTCGTTTATTGAAGTCGCCGTGGTCTAGTGGGTAGTGTGTTGGCTTATTAGACAAAAGGCCCGGGTTCGAATCCCAGGTCAGACATCAAAACGAAAAATATTTCTTCGGCGACTTCCTCTCAGCAGATTTCTGGCAAAGACTCTGAGAGTAAAAATTGCCATGAAAAGCTTCTCAAAAATCTGTCATGTCCGCCACGCATATATAAAATTAACGCACACAATATAAGTGGTGAGAGAAGCTAGGTCGCAATCCTGACTGAAGCGTTGTAAAGGCCAATTATGTATGTTAAGTATATGTCTCGTTTTATTGGATTTTCTTTATTTTATCCATCTGCGTGATTTATTATTTGTTTTTTTTTTTTTTTTACTAAAACGTATGCGAAGACGAAAATGGCTATCGAGTCTTTTTGCCAACGACGAGTATACTCGTCTTTGTGGTTTTAGGCTTGGAAATGATTATGTATGTGCTCTTACCAAGAAATAACAGGGCTTTGGTAAACAATAACACTCAAAATATTAATGGCAATGGAAAGGACTTCATATAATTTAGGATTGGCAGCGAATGTCTTAAAAAAAATTAGGAGTTTAAGGTAAGGAATGTCAAGATTTTGGGAAATGAATGGGCACTTTTTTCTTCTTGGTTAATATAAGTTCTAATTAAAGAATTTTTTTGAATTTCATTTAATTGCCATCCAAAAGTTTAATAAATATCAAGGATTTTAGTACACTAACTAAACAAGTTTAACAAGAGAAACTGGGGGGTTAGAGCAGAGAGTAAGAGTGAAAGATAGAATTTTACCATTACAGTCCTGTTCATCGGAGCCATCGTAACAATCAACGTTGCCATCACATCTTAAACTCCAAGCGACACAAGTGTCATTGCATTTCATAGAAAGATGGGGACATTCATCTTTTTTTTGTTTTTTTTATTTTAAATTTTAATTTTTACGACAGAAACAAAACATAAAAAACATTAAAAAAAATAAAAATCAAAAATTTTTTTTTTTTTATAAAATTAAGGAAAAATAGACAAAACCAAAAAGAATTTTTTTTTTGAATTTCAAAAGCAAAATTAGTAATGCTAACTAAATATGCTCTACAAAATCTCTACACGGTAACTATATAATTTACTAACAATTCTAATAATTTAGTGCAGACTTAAACCTTTATTTTTACATATGTATTTACATAAAGTTTTTAAAAATAGGGGGACTTACCACAATTGTGCTCATCACTACCATCGGCACAATCATTATGACCGTTACAATGCAAATTATCTAAAATACATTCGCCCGTATTGCAACTATACATAAACCGTTACGACGACAATGATATAGGCACAAATAGAGTTGGGTAAGATAATAGAGTGGGTGTATAATTTTATGGTGCAGTGTGGTGATGATGATGATGATGATGTGTGTGTGTGTTGTATGTATGATTGTTGTTGTTGGGATGATCGGTTTTTTTTTTATGATGAAAAATATTGATGATAATGATGACGATCATAAACATGTGAGAGAGAACATGTTGAAAACAAAAAAAAAAGGGGGATAAATTTAGTACTTTTCTTTAACAATTTTTGTAAGGAAAGAAAAATAAAAATAATATGAAATTTGCTTTGAATTAGGAAAATTAAAAAAAAAGAAACCATTATCCTTAAGAGATTGGTTAGAAAGTACCAAAAAAAAGGTACTTTTTGTTATTTTTTGCCTTCAAAGAAATTAAATTTATTTTAAAAAGTCCTTTTGGTACTTTGCCAAAGGTACTTTTTGATATTCAACAATAAAATGTTTTTTTTTTTTGTCGGGAAATTTCTATTGAGAAAATTTTTTTAACGGGAAATTTTTTAGAAAGTACTTTTTTTTTGGGTTCTTTTTTAAAAACGACAAAACTTTTATGGTATGTAGTTTACATTAGAATATAATTTATTTTTCTTATAATTTCCATAAGGGAAATAAAATGAAAAAAAAGAATTTTATAAATAGTACAGTAAGACCCCGCTTAAAGCTGTTTCAGTATTATGGGATAGTGTTGAGATTCCCCTAAATCGTACACTGACTGTATTGATAACTCGTAGTGTATGTGAGCAAATGAAGCGGCCATGTACCAACCGAAAGCGGTGTACTATAGAGCGACAGTATAGTCTATGTCTACGTGTTAAGTTGCCTCTTTGAACGTTGTTTCGTTGAGCGCTTTAAGCGGGGTCTTACTGTACTTTCTTTAAAGGGCAATTTGTTGTAGTTTTTGTAAAAATTTTTGAAAGCAAATTTCATCTTATTTCTGAAGGGATTTTGATTAAAGAAATTGTCATTTCCTTACAGATAGGCCCCCTCCCGACAGAATGTGCAATTTTTTTCATCGGTGCCATCATTACAATTCGGTACGCCATTACATTGTTGATCACGTAAAATACAAAAACTCTCATCACATTCAAATTCATTATCATTACAATTATCTGTGACAAAAAGAGAGAGAGTGATAGAGTGAAAGAGTGAAAACATGTTTTGAGACACTAAAATTTAAACAAGAGGTGCTTTGGTTTTAAAGCGGGGGGGACAACGCAATAGACCACTGGGAAAAGTATTGTGTTTCTATAATAATTTTTGGCCTTCATTACCTGTAAAAGGCGGACAATCGATTTCATCCGTCTCATCATCACAATCGGGATAACCATCACATTTTTTCTCAATTGGTATACAACTTGAATAATCACATTCGAACTCATAAATATCACATTCACTCAATGGCTCCTCAGGTACAAAATCTTCTTTAATTGGATAGATGATCCAACCATAGACAGGGGGTGGTTGGTGATGATGATGATGATGATTTTAATGAATGTAAATGTGTGGTGTAAATGAAAATGAAAAAAAATTAAATTTTTTTTTAAAAATAAATCTTAAATGAAATGAAATTTTAATTTTAAAATTAAACTAAAAAAAAAAAATTTTTTAGTACGTTTTTTTTCTATAAAAAAAAAAAAATTAACAGGGGGTAGTAGTAAGAGTAGTCGGTTAAAATTCAAGTGCTTAACGGTAGTAGAAGTTTGTGAGACTGATTTGGTTTTTTTTAGGTTAGTTTTTTATGGTTTTAGCCGTTAAAAAGGACAAAATAGTTTTCGTTTTGAATTTTTACCATAATTTGCATCGTCATAATTGAGGGGACAATTGATTTCATCGGAACCGTCTAGACAATCGGTGATGCCATTGCATAATTTATAGCCGGCTATGCAGATGCCATCGGCGCATTGAAATTGAAAACTTAAACACTCAGCCAAATTGTGGGTTTTATTAAAATTTGCATTGAAGTCTGATTCAATTTTATTTATTTTTTCAATAAAATTTTGAATTTTTTTTATTGTTTTTTATTGTTTTTGATAAAGATGATGCATTTTTAAAAAAGTTGTAGTAGTTGGAGTAGTAGTAGTAGTTGATGTAGTAGAGTAGAGTATGAATGAAGCAGAGAATGTTTTTTTTGTTTTTTGGTTTTTTTTTTTTTAAATGAAACATGAAAATATAAAGAAATGTTTTGTTTAAAAAAGCAAAGAAAAAAGAAAAAAATTTAGTGGAGGTGTTTTATTTTTTTTTTTATAAAAGAGGAGAACAAAAAAACGATATTTATTGTTAAAATAATTTTTCTATACAAAAACTAAAACATTAAACATCAAATTTCGTGCTTCTAAGAGAGTAAATAAAGAATAGATAAGAACATGCTAAAAAAGGAAAAATTTTCACACAGAAAAAGAACAAAAAATGAAAAAAAAAAATAATTTTTTAGTACTAAAAATAATTCAAGTACTAAAAGGTATTTTTTATTTAGTACTAAAAATACTTCTAATACTAAAAAATACTTTTTTAAAACCATAAGTTTTTTTTCGGTTTTTCACGTTTAGTAAAAAGTATTTGTAGTACTAAAATAGTTTGAAAAATTACTTCTAGTACTAAAAAATACTATTACAGTAAATACTTTACTAAAAGTATTTGTTTTGTTTCAAAAAAGTACTTTCGATAACAGTACTTTTTAGTACTAGAAGTATTAGTATTCCCAGTAAAAGCCACATTTTTAATTTTTTTTAAATTTGTTTTTTATACTAAAGTAATTTCTATACATACTTTTTGCTAAAGTAAGGAAGGTTTTGCACTAGTAAAAAATATTTCTAGTATTTAGTATTTTTAATTATAGTACTAAATAGTACTTTCGATAACAGCACAGAAGTATTAGTATTGTAGTAAAAGAATTTTTTTAAAATTAAACGTACTTTTTAGTACTAGAAGTAATTTTTAAAACTATTTTTGTACTAAAACTATTTTAGTACTAAAAATACTTTTTGTACAAAAAATACTTTTGTACTTTTAGTACAAAAAATACTTTTGTACTTTTAGTACAAAAAATACTTTTGTACTTTTAGTACAAAAAATATTTCTAGTATTTGAAGTTTTCTTTTCAAAAAGTATTTTTAGTACTAGAAGTAGTTGTAGTACTAAAACTAAGTTTTTAAACTATAACATTTTTTTTTGCATTTTTAAGTTTAGTAAAAAAGTATTTTTAGTACTAAAATAGTTTCAAAATTACTTTCAAACTAAAAGTATTTTAATTCTAAAAAAGAAGTACTTTTACTGCTCACAAGCAGTAGAACAAAGAGGTTAATTCTTTTCACTATCGCCTACAAACCATTTGAGTATCACGACTCTTTTTTATGGTCCCTATTATAAAGAAAATTTGCGAAAGAAATTAAGATATAGTGCGTTTATGATATAGTAAAATTGGTCGCAGAAAGGAGCTCACAGAGAAGTCAAAGTATCGGAAAGGCCAAGCCTATACTTGGAGTTTGTAGGTGGAGAAGATAGTCACTTGCTCTAGAATGGCTTGGAAACCTTATTGAAGTATTGTATATTCTAACTTGCTTTGAAGCTTTTTAAAATGCCTTAGAGTAAATGCTTGAGTAATGACTTGAAAAATGATGAATTTTTTTTTTGTATGGAAAAATATAATGAATGAATGTAATTATTTTTAAAATTATAAAAGTAGAAGAAATTTTTTGAAGATAAAATTGGTCAGAAAAGTTGCTAAAATTTTGTTATTTTTGATAAGACAAAGATTAAATTTTTATAAGATTCGTACAGAACGGATAATTTGTAACTTCGAAAGTCTTATAAATTATTACATTTTCTTTATTTTTTTTTAATTTTATTGTAATAAAAGAATTGATTTTTTTTTTTATGATTTTTTGTTTTTTTTTTAATCGTACTTTTTAGTACTAGAAGTAATTTTTAAAACTATTTTAATACTAAAAATACTTTTTGCTAAACGTAAAAAATGGAAAAAAATTTGTGGTTTTAAAAAAGCACTTTTAGTACAAAAAATATTTCTAGTATTTGAAGTATTTGTTTTGTTTTAAAAAAGTATTTTTTTAGTACTAGAAGTATTTGTTTTATTTTAAAAAAGTGCTTTTGGTATTAAAAATTATTATAGTACTAAATAGTACTTTCGATAACAGCACTAGAAGTATTAGTATTGCGGTAAAAGAGTTTTTATAAAATTAAACGTACTTTTTAGTACTAGAAGTAATTTTTAAAACTATTTTTGTACTAAAACTATTTTAGTACTAAAAATACTTTTTGTACAAAAAATACTTTTGTACTTTTAGTACAAAAAATACTTTTGTACTTTTTGTACAAAAAATACTTTTGTACTTTTTAGTACAAAAAATATTTCTAGTATTTGAAGTTTTCTTTTCAAAAAGTATTTTTTAGTACTAGAAGTAGTTGTAGTACTAAAAGTAAGTTTTTAAAACTATAACATTTTTTTTTGCATTTTTTACGTTTAGTAAAAAAGTATTTTTAGTACTAAAATAGTTTCAAAAATTACTTTCAATACTAAAAAGTATTTTTAATTCTAAAAAGAAGTACTTTTACTGCTCACAAGCAGTAGAACAAAGAGGTTAATTCTTTTCAACTATCGCCTACAAACCATTTTGAGTATCTCTACTCTTTTTTATGGTCCCTATTATAAAGAAAATTATGCGAAAGAAATTAAGATATATTGCGTTTATGATATAGTAAAATTGGTCGCAGAAAGGAGCTCACAGAGAAGTCAAAGTATCGGAAAGCCAGCCTATACTTGGAGTTTGTAGGTGGAGAAGATAGTCACTTGCTCTAGAATGGCTTGGAACCTTATTGAAGTATTGCTATATTCTAATTGCTTGAAGTTTTTAAAATGCTTAGAGTAAATGCTTGAGTAAATGAATTGAAAATGATGAATTTTTTTTTGTATGGAAAATATAAATGAATGAATGTAATTTATTTTTAAATTATAAAAGTAGAAGAATTTTGAAGATTATATTGGTCGAAATGTGATAATTTTGTATTTTTGATAAGAAAATACTAAATTTTGATAGATTCGAAACAGAACGGGTAATTTGTAACTTCGGAAGTCTTATAAATATTATTTACGATTATTTCTTTTATTTTTTTTTAATTTTATTGTAATAAAAGAATGATGAATTTTTTTTTTATTGATTTTCTGTATTTTTTTGATTTTTTTTTTATAAAAAAGGACAGTGGAAAAAAGAATAATTTTTCTAAAGGTCAGTTCAAAATTGCAGAGATATTTCAACACTATTTTCAATACTAAAGATCTTTGTACTGGAGATCAAGAGGCTTGAAACAACAACGGAAGTATATTTTCAATATTATAAAAATAAATATTATTAAATTAATAAAAAAAATAAATTAAAATATATAAAAATTAAAAATTAAATAATAAAAAAATAGAAAATAAGTTTAATGTATAAAAATATAAGAAAATTATTTAAAAATAATAAATTTCAAATACATACACTCTTCTAACATACACAAGAATAAAATAAAATAAATAAAATAAAAAATAAAATAAAATAAATAAAAAAAAAAAAAATAAAATAAATAAAATAAATAAAATAAAATAAATAAAAATAAATAAAAAAAATAAATAAAAAAAAAAAAAAAAAAATAATAAAAAAAATAAAAAATAAATAAAATAAATAAAATAAATAAAATAAATAAAAGAAATAAAAATAAATAAAATAATTAAAATAAATAAAATAAATAAAATAATTAAAATAAATAAAAAAAAAAAAAAAGTTTTAAATAATATAAAATATAAATAAAATAAAATAAATAAAAAAAATAAAATAAATAAAAAATAAAATAATAAAAAATAAATAAAAAATAAATAAAAAAACAAATAAAAAATAATAAAAATAATAAAAAACAAATTTAATGTATAAAAATATAAGAAAATTATTTAAAAATAATAAATTTCTTCTAACATATGCAAATAATATATAAAAAATAAAATAAATAAAAAGAATATAAAAAAACAAAATAATAAAATACTCATATGAAAAATAATAATTAAATTAGTAAAAAAAAAGTTTTAAAAAATATAAAAAATAAAACAAAACAAAGATTTTTTAAAGGTTTTAATAACTACAAAAAAATCTTAAATTATATTAAAAATAAAAAAAAAATCTTTACTTTACACAAAACTATTAAATAATTTTACAAATATACACTAAGGAAAAAAATTTCTAATTCTACAAACAACATTTAACTAATTAATTAACAACTAAAAAAATAAATATTTTTTCTATTATTTTTTTTTCTATTTTCTACCACAACCATAATAATAAATTAAACTAGAAACTGTTGAAATTTTTTAAAATTATTTTTTTTTTTTTATAATTAATTCAAGTGTTAATTTTATTATTTGTTTGGTATTTTTTTTTTAAATATTAAAATTGGCAAACAGAACATGCTTTGAAAACGAGCTAACTTCATGCAATTTTTTTTGTTTTTTCTTTTTTAATAAAAACATTCAAAATTTTTACTTTAAAAATCTATAAAAACATGCATTCAAAAAAATTTTTTTTTGTAACATTTTAGAAATATTTTTTAAATGAAATTTAAAAAGAAAATATGAAAAAGGAGAATAAATTGTCAAATACTTACTGCAGCCAACTTCATCACTGCCATCACGACACTGGGGTTTGCCATCACAAACTTGAGTTTTTGGTACACAGCCACCGCCACGTATACATTTGAACTGAATTTCGTTTTAAGTTTTAAATTTTTTTTTTTGTTTGTTTTTAAATAAAATTTTGATTTGATTTTGATTTTGTTTGATTTGATTACAAAAGTGTATATAAAGTGTATAAATTTTTTAGTTTAAGTGTACAATTGTGGTGTGTGTGTGTGTGTGTATATGTAAATGTTTTGGTGGCATTTATTTGTATTGCAAGTGGAGGACTTACCTTATCAGGGCTGCAATTACACAGACCATAACTTTCATCATCCACGCGTTTACAATCGGCCGTACCATCGCATACGCTTTCCAACGGTATACAATCGCCATTTTCACACATGAATTCCATGCTTAAGCAAGACTTTTTGGCTTTAATATGTTCGTGGGGTTTTTTTTTTAATTTTGAAAGAAGGTTTTTTGGTTTTATTGTGTGATTTTTTCAATTCAAATTTATGTTGTAAGTAATGTATGCATATAGGTAAAGATTTGTTTGGTGATGATATATGTTGCATAAAAAAATTATTGGTTTTTTTTTTCAGTGTATGTACAACAATGCAATGAAAATGAAAAAAGAAAGAAAGAAAAAAAAAATGTTTTTTTTTTTGATCAAGTGATGAAGAGAAATGTGTTTCAAAAATAAATTTAAAAAAAAGAACAAAAAAAAATATTTTGAAAATTGACAACAAAGTTAACAAAACAACAAAAACAATTGACTAAAAATTTATATACAAAAATTATTAAAAAAAAAAACGGAAAAAATTAATAAAATACAACAAGTTATACACAAAATAAAATTCATATGTACAGTGGAGATTTCCTAATTTCGTACAGTGTACGACCTCAAACTGATACAAACATAAAGAGAAAATACCACGTAAAAGTTAGATGAACATGGACATTATGTGCCTAACGACATGTAATTGAAAGAATAACATGGCCCTAGTACTTTTATTTATTTTTTTTTCCTTTGGTACCTTTTTTTGGCTCGTTTATGTATTCTTTTTTTATGTATTTATTGTTCCTTTTGTGCATTTTTTTTGTTAGAAGTTTAATTGACGACTTTTTACGTCTTACAGTTGCTGTATTGTAGAAAGTACTTTCCAGGTTCTTTTTTTTGTTACTTTTATTTGTTTTTACCTTTCGTACTTCTTTTTATTGTATGTTTTACATTACACAGTTGCCGTTTTGTACTTTTCTGGTACTTTTTTTTTTTTTTGGTAAATGAATTTGCTTCTTCCTTTCGTACTTTTTTTATTGGAGTTTTTACATCACTTGGTTGTTGTATTGTACTTTTCTGGGTCTTTTTTTTTTTTGGTAAATTTATTTGCTTCTTCCTTTCGTACTTTTTTTATTGGATGTTTTTTTATCACACGGTTGCTGTATTGTTGAAAGCACTTTTCTGGTACTTTTTTTTTTGGTAAATTGATTTGCTTCTTCCTTCCGTATTTTTTTTTTGGATGTTTTACATCACACGGTTGCTGTATTGTACTTTTCTGGTTAATTTTTTTGGTACTTTTATTTGTTCTTTTCCTTTCATACTTTTTTTATTTAAGGCTTTACATCACACGGTTGCTGTATTGTTGAAAGCACTTTTTTTGGTACTTTTTTCTGTTACTTATTAAGGAACTTTTTTCTAGGTTATCCATTTTTAAAGCTATTATAGCCCTCTAAGCATAAAATACTCGTAGTATCTTCTTTCATTTGTTTTCTATTGGATTTTATGAATTGTAGGCCAAATTGTACAAAGAAAAAGTACTTTTTGTCTGCTTTTCTAATACTTTTTTTTTTGCATGCTTATAAAAGCACTCCTTTGTTTGCTATAATTTAATTAGATCTTCAAAATTCTTAGAATTTCGTCTGGTCTATCTACATTAAATATGGTTTTTAGTACTTTTCTTGATAATTTTTTGTTTGTGGTACAATTTTTAGTACCATTTTTTTCTATTACTTTGGAATTTTTTTTTTATTTTGCTATTTTTGGAGATAGTTAGAATAAAGGCCATGCAGATATGCATTTATAAAGTACTTTTCTGGCATTTTTCCTCTTTTATTATTTTTTTTTATATAAAATGTTGGATACTTTTCAGTTATATTTTATTTAATAAAATTTTTTTTTATTATTTTTCTGTAAAATTAGCTGCAAATAGCTTTTCTGGTACATTTTTCCTATTTCTTTTTCTGTACAATTTTGGTACTTTTGTGGTACTTTTTGAAGAAATTTAACAAAAAGTGCTTTTTATTATTTTTATTCTTAATACAAAGAGAGAGAGAGAAAAAAAAATAACTGCAAAAATTTAAAAATTTTTTTTTTGTACACTGAACAAAAAAATTTTTCTTACACTGTAAAAAATTTTTCATGTTTTCATTTTTCTTTCTTTAGCCAATTGTTTGTAAATTTCTTAACTTTGTTAGGGAAATTAAAAAACAAAACAAAAAAATTAATATTAAATACAGTGTATTATTTTTTTACACTCACTGTATTACTTTTTTTTTTTAAATTTTTGTTAAATGATTAGTATGTAGTGTATGTATGTACATGTGCCTTTTTTTTTTTGGGGTTAATGATTTTAATAAATTTGTTTTATTTTTTTTTAATTTTTAAACGTGCAAACAAATTTATTAAAAAAAAAAAATGAATCTTCGTGAGGGTATGAGCAAAGAGAAAAAGGGGTTTGAGAGCGGGCGAGAGGAGAAGAAAAGGCAATGGATATGGCATGATTTGTTTCGGGTTTGTTTTAGAACCTACTAGGAGCTGGGGTTGTTGTAGTTGTGGTGGTCGTGGTGGTAGATGTTGTCGTAGGGGCGGTGGTGGTGGTGGTGGTGGTGGAAGGCGGCCTAGTATTCCTTGGTGCTATGGCTGTGGTATTTAATTTTACAATATTAGCTGGTGCAGGCGACTCGGTTGAGGGCCTTCTCTTTTGTTCGGCAAGATCAGCACGATATTGATCGCAATTCATTTCATCGGTCATGTCATTACAGTGATAGAAACCATCACAACGTAAATGCAAGGGTATACAGACGTTATTGCCACAACGATATTGCCTTTCAGAGCAGGGATTTTTTTGATTTGCTTTGTTATAGATGCCCGGATGATAATAATAATAATCGCTCATATCCAACTCATGTAAAGAACCACCACCACTAGGCCGTGAGTGGTAGTAGTAGCTGGTAGGTGGGGCCGAGGTGGAAGGACGTTTGTGATGTGGTGCATATTCTCTAATGATTTCATCCTCATCGAAGACATTTTGATTAAAATCGTGCAAATCTGTTTTAATATTTTGGGTTTTGTTTTTTTTTTACGCCCGTTTACCATAAAACCCACATGCAAATCCAATTTTTTTTTAGGGTTAAGGTTTTTCAAGGGTTAAAAAATTTATTATAAAATCAGACATGCATGATTACATTAGGCAGCCAATTTGATTGTTTTTTATTTAAAATTTTTTTTTAAATTTTTAAACGTGCAAACAAATTTATTAAAAAAAAAAATGAATCTTCGTGAGGGTATGAGCAAAGAGAAAAAGGAGTATAAGAGCGGGCGAGAGGAGAAGAAAAGGCAATGGATATGGCATGATTTGTTTCGGGTTTGTTTTAAAAAACCTACTAGGAGCTGGGGCTGTTGTAGTTGTGGTGGTCGTGGTGGTAGATGTTGTCGTAGGGGCGGTGGTGGTGGTGGTGGTGGTGGTGGAAGGCGGCCTAGTATTCCTTGGTGCTATGGCTGTGGTATTTAATTTTACAATATTAGCTGGTGCAGGCGACTCGGTTGAGGGCCTTCTCTTTTGTTCGGCAAGATCAGCACGATATTGATCGCAATTCATTTCATCGGTCATGTCATTACAGTGATAGAAACCATCACAACGTAAATGCAAGGGTATACAGACGTTATTGCCACAACGATATTGCCTTTCAGAGCAGGGATTTTTTTGATTTGCTTTGTTATAGATGCCCGGATGATAATAATAATAATCGCTCATATCCAACTCATGTAAAGAACCACCACCACTAGGCCGTGAGTGATAGTAGCTGGTAGGTGGGGCCGAGGTGGAAGGACGTTTGTGATGTGGTGCATATTCTCTAATGATTTCATCCTCATCGAAGACATTTTGATTAAAATCGTGCAAATCTGTTTTAATATTTTGGGTTTTGTTTTTTTTTTACGCCCGTTTACCATAAAACCCACATGCAAATCCAATTTTTTTTTAGGGTTAAGGTTTTTCAAGGGTTAAAAAATTTATTATAAAATCAGACATGCATGATTACATTAGGCAGCCAATTTGATTGTTTTTTATTTAAAATTTTTTTTTAAATTTTTGTTTTTGTTGTAGAGTGCAGTGTTGTTAATGGTGGGCGGGGGTCGATAAGTGGAATCCAATTTATAAAAATTTCGATTTTTAAAAATTTTTTACAGTGTGCAGTTTACAAAAGAAACAAAATTTTTGTTTGTTTGTTTTTTTTCAAGGTTAAGTTTTAACCATAACCACACATTTTCAAAAACGTATAGAAAATATATAAAAAAGAAAACAAAAAAATTAATTTTGAATAAAGAATTTTTATGGAAAAATTATCACAAACAGAGAAAGTGGTAGAGATAAACTTGCGACAGAGACGAAAAAGACGAAAAAGAAAAATTTTTTGCAGACAGTAAAAATACGAATAGCCTTAAGAGAAGCATAGAAAAAGTTTTAGGATTAGCCACCACCATTTAGGTAAACACCATACATAGACAGATAAAAGAAGAACAAGAAAAAACTTACCACAATCACTTTCATCGGAATAATCATCACAATCATAAATGTTATCGCACACCTCACGATAGGGTATGCATTGGCCATTATTGCAACGAAATTCAAAATTTTTACAATAATCAGCACTCTCACTGTCATCACCGCCTTTTAGGTGGCCACAGGAGAGTTTTTACAACAGTTAAGGAACAAAAGTGTTATGGGTTAACAACAACATTAGGGTGGTATAGTTAATATAGAAGCATGCAAAATAAATTTAAAGAAAAAAAACCAAATATAAAAATACATTAACAAGGAAAGTTTATATACAAAATTTTGAAAAAAGAATTTATAATTTTATAATCAAAATGGAATGGAAGAAATGTTTTTATAAATAATAAAAATTTAATTAAAAAAAAAACCTGAAATGTAATGAAAACCTAAATTTTTTTGCCATAGAAACGACGTGGAATGAAACAAAAATGATGTAAAAGTAACGCCATATTTTTTTTAATAACTCTTCTATCAACAAAACAATTGAAAAACTGGTTTCTTTGAATTGGAAAAGAAATGGAATGGATTTTTTTGTAATAGAAACGAAATGGAATGAGACAAAAATGATGTAAAAGTAACGCCATATGGTTTTAATAACTCTTCTATTAACAAAACAACTGAAATATTTATTTTTCTATAACTGGAAACGAAATGGAATGGAATTTTTCTGTAATAGAAACGAAATGGAATGAAACAAAAATGATGTAAAAGTAATGCCATATTTTTTTAATAACTCTTCCATCAACAAAACAATTGAAAAACTTGTTTCTTTGAATTGGAAACGAAATGGAATGGAATTTTTCTGTAATAGAAACGAAATGGAATGAGACAAAATGGTTTAATAATAATGCCATATTTTTTTAATAACTCTTCTATCAACAAAACAATTGAAAAATTGATATTTTATAACTGGAAACGAAATGGAATTTTTCTGTTATAGAAACGAAATGGAATGAAACAAAATGGTTTAATAATAATGCCATATTGTTTTTTTTTTAAACTCTTAACTCTTAATATTAACAAAACAACTGAAAAACAGATTTCTTCTAACTGGAAACGAAATGGAATGGAACACTATTATTCAAAATCATCAAATATCTCTATAAAATATTATGTAATTTAATAAAAATTGAGTAGATCTAAAAAAGCTTTGAATATCTAAAAATACTAAAATATTGATTTCTTATAACTGGAAACAAAATGGAATGGAACACTGCTATTCAAAACCATTTGATGGTTTATAAAATTTTAATTTATAACAAAATGAATTGCAAAAACTACAAAAAAAAAATGACAAAAACACAAAAATTAATTTCTTTTAAATAGGAACAAAGTGAAATCGGCCTTGCATATCAAAAAAAAATTTTAAAATACTGAAATGGAATTCATTGAAATGAAACAAAATGTTGAGAATATTTTTCTGTTAGAAAAATGGAATACTGTTTGATAAAATTAGAAGAAAATAATTTCACACAAAAAAAATGTTTTTGAATTAAATTACAAGAATAGGAATAAAATGGAATAAAACATAAGGTTTAAAACAGAAAAATGAAATGAATCAATGATTTTCAAGACAATTTATGAATGATATGTATTAGAAGCGAAAAACATGTGTATTTTCTTTAAAAAAAATCAAATTCGTCGTATAGAAACAAAGAAACGAAATGGAATGAAACTAAATTAAACTAAAAATTTCCGTAATTAAGAAAAATTACTACAAGTCAGTAGGTTTCTTTTAAACGTACATAGGAGCAACATTTAAAACTATACACCATTTTAATTAAGGAACGAAATGGAATAAAACAAAATTTTTATATTAATTTATAAAGCATAATTTCACCTCCTTTTGCTATTTTATTTTCATTCTGGAATAAATCTGAATAAGATTTTTGAATTATTTTTAAAAATAGATGCCATTTTTAATACCAAAACACACCGCTTGAAATCTTAAATGCAGTGCAACTAACCACATGGGCTTCATTAGCATATTCGTCGTTTTCATTAATAATTAATCGTATTGATTTATTGAATGAAACAAAGGAATGTATTAATTTGCTTCGATAAATTATAAATTATTTATGACAGCTTACTACCAGAGATTAATTTGAATTTTTAATTTCCATTTCAGCTTAAACGCTCAAACAAAACAAAGTTTGAAAAGAATACAAAATGGAATGGAATGGAACAAATAAAAAAAAACTGAAAGCTAAGAATCTATTGAAAAGTATTGAAAAAATATAAAATTTTTTAAGAATGAAACGTTAAAGGAAGGAAACAAAATACTTGAAAGGCTCTACTGTTAATAAAAATAGTTGAAAAACTAGGCATTTCTATAAAGAAACGAAATGGAATGAAACTAAATTAAACTAAAAATTTCCGTAATTAAGAAAAATTACTACAAGTCAGTAGGTTTCTTTTAAACGTACATAGGAGCAACATTTAAAACTATACACCATTTTAATTAAGGAACGAAATGGAATAAAACAAAATTTTTATATTAATTTATAAAGCATAATTTCACCTCCTTTTGCTATTTTATTTTCATTCTGGAATAAATCTGAATAAGATTTTTGAATTATTTTTTAAAAATAGATGCCATTTTTAATACCAAACACACCGCTTGAAATCTTAAATGCAGTGCAACTAACCACATGGGCTTCATTAGCATATTCGTCGTTTTCATTAATAATTAATCGTATTGATTTATTGAATGAATAAAACAAAGGAATGTATTAATTTGCTTCGATAAATTATAAATTATTTATGACAGCTTACTACCAGAGATTAATTTGAATTTTTAATTTACATTTCAGCTTAAACGCTCAAACAAAACAAAGTTTGAAAAGCATACAAAATGGAATGGAACAAATAAAAAAAGCAATCTATTGAAAAATATTGAAAAAAATATAAAATTTTTTAAGAATGAAACGTTAAAGGAAGGAAACAAAATACTTGAAAGGCTCTACTGTTAATAAAAATAGCTGAAAAAATAGGTATTTCTACAAAGAAACGAAATGGAATGGAACACTATATTTTTACAATTCCAAGTAGCTCTCTAGTATTGTATTCTAATTTGGATTTTAAGACTTGAAAAACCCCTTGCCACAAATTTTCGTTTGGAACGTTGTTGAATGAAACACTTTAATTTTAAATTGTTCAGGGAAAGGATAGGTAATGTGACCCAGATATTGTTCTTATCTAATGCAAGCCAATAAAACAGGAGGAATTATATTGAGCGGCTTCCTGGTTTATGGCTGAAGGCTATCTGACCGCAAGGTATGTTAAGTTCGAGAAGGAAATTCTGAAAATAAATCAACGAAAGAAGGTCGAAGAGAGGGACCTGTCTTTAAACGGGGGGTTCGTTAACTTGGTTAACGTAACCCAAGTCTAACAAACAAAACAAAGTTTGAAAAGCATACAAAATGGAATGGAATGGAACACATTAAAATAAAACTGAAAGGTAAGAATCTATTTTTAAGAATGAAACGTAACGGAAGGAAACAAAATACTTGGAAGACTCTACTGTCAATAAAACTAGTTGAAAAAATAGGTATTTCTACAAAGAAACGAAATGGAATGGAACACTATATTTTTACAATTCCAAGTAGCTCTCTAGTATTGTATTCTAATTTGGATTTTAAGACTTGAAAAACCCCTTGCCACAAATTTTCGTTTGGAACGTTGTTGAATGAAACACTTTAATTTTAAATTGTTCAGGGAAAGGATAGGTAATGTGTCCCAGATATTGTTGTGTAGAGAGTTATAAACCCATTGCCATCCATGGTTATAGGGAGAAAGAAAGCCGTTAAAATACGGTGATTACTGGAAGACTGGTGAGTTAATGGAAAATATACAGACAAGGAATTAGGAAAATTTTGGATAGAATTATTGAAACGATTCTTAAAATATTAAAGAGCAACTAGAACAGAGAATTGGGGAGAACAAATGATTTGCGAAGAAACGTTTCATTTCAAACGATTCTGAGAATATTAAAGAGGAACTAGAACAGAGAATTGGGGAGAACAGCATTGGCTTTCAAATGATTTGCGAAGAAAGGTTTCGTTTCAAACGATTCTTAGAATATTGAAGAGGACCCAGAACAGAGAATTGGGGAAAACAGCATTGGCTTTCAAATGATTTGAGAAGAAACGTTTTATAGGAACGAAATGGATTGGAACATGTAATTCTTTATTTCTTCTGTTTTAAATTTTAAACGTTAAATGCTATTTTTAGCTTTTATTTGATTTTTTTTTCGATTTTTTCAATTAATTTCAACACGTTTTAAACAATTGCCTGAATTTCAAAGTGAGTGGCGTATTTTATTTATGAATGAACTGGTATTTCATTATAATTCTCAACAAATCATTGCTAGTTTTACTATAAATTTCTCTTTTTGTGTTCTATGTATGAAGTGTTGGAATTTTATTAATCAAATACTGTTTTAAACGGGTGCAACTATAGCTTTACTGGCTTGGCATAATAATGAGTTGAATTGTAAATTAAAAAAATAAATCAAAATGCTGGAAATATTATAAATGACGGCACTTGTAATAAAAAAAATAGTTTTGTTATGTTATAAAAATAACAAAACAAAAAAAAAAAAAGAAGAAAACTAAAAGCAAAGGAAACAAAATGGAAAGGAAATCAAATGATATTTAGAAAAAAAAAAAAATTTTTTTTGGGAAAAAACTTTTCCTGTTTTGAATAAAATTTTTGTAATTTCTAAAGTGTAATTAAAAAATGTTCGTATACCCTTTAAACACCTGAAATGTTGTTAATCAAATGCCTTTTAAATTACCGGAATACGATAAAAATTACTCAAGTTATGTTGGGTTTTGTAAGCAAACCCCATAATTAATATTACTTATACGCTCTAGAGGCTTTAAAATCAATTTTTGTTTGTTTTAAGGTTTAAATAAAAAGTTTTTCGAAAATTTTTTGTCTTTAAGCTCACCATCACAATGCCTTTCATCGGATATATCCTCAGGACAATCAATATTACCGTTACATCTTAAAGTTTTTGATAAACAAGTGCCATCATCACATTGCCATTTATCATGTAAGCAGGCTATTTATGCAATAAAAAATGATTTGTTTTTTTTTTAAATTCAATTTAGAAAAAGAGAGAGAGAGAGAGAGAGAGAGGGAGAGAGTAAAGAGGATAATTAAATAAATTTTGCAACACAAACATACGACATCCTTCCTCATCCGAACGATCATGTGGACAATCCGTATGACCATCACAACGATGGACAATTGAAATGCAAGTATAATCACGGCATGTAAATTTGCCTTTGGGGCAAAAAAATTTTACTTTGGGTACAACTAGATAAAGGGGGTTAAACGGGGTTGGATTTATACATTACATTAGGGTTTACAAGATATAGAATTTTAGAGCAAAAATGATAGGAAAAAACAAGAAAATACACACAAGGTTAGAGAGATTAGTGAAAAATATGATTTTTTTTTACAAGATTTTCTTTTTTCAAATATAATACATGAGAGGCTATGTTAAATGGTTTTCAAAAAAATCTTTCATACTTACTGCTATCACAGTGCTCTTCATCATCGCCATCGAGGCAATCGGTTTTACCATCACAGATTTTGGCCTCACTGATACAATTTATACTATCTTTACACTGGTATTCAATATCACTACACTCGGCCGCTTTGTTTGTTTGTGTTTTTCACAAAAGTTTGTTGGTTAGTTGGTTAAAAATTTGTTTTTTGAACCCCAGTTCCATACAAAGGCATGCACATAAAGGCATCATTAGGAGGTTAGTAGTTGATTTCGTTTTTTTTTTTGTTTTTTAAAAAATCCATTTAAGGTTTTAATATTAGCCAAGGTTAGTTTATATGACAGCATTAGGAAATAAATTTAAGATTTATAATAAAAGTTTACATATTTATAATAATAAAAAATTTTGTACTAAAAACTTAATATTTACATTGTAAAAATACTTTACAAATACATAATTTTTTAAAACTATAAGTTAGTTTCGAAAATACATATCATACACTGAAAACAAGTTTTGCTTAAAAGCTCAAAAAAATAAAGCCTCAATTATTTACAATTCCTATGTAATAAGACAATAAAACTTATAAGGAAAATCATTTTTAAATACTTACGGCATCTGTCATCTTCATCATCACCATCGGGACAATCGGGTACACGATTACAGCGTTTGCTGCCATCAATACAGTCACCAGAACGGCATTGGAATTGATTGGGTTTGCATTCTAGAAGAAAGGAAAAAAATAAATATTTTTTAAATTTTTCTTTTTGCCTGGGAATTCCGTTTAACAAAATTATTCCCTAAATAAATTGTTATATATGCTATGAAAGCCAATAATATAGACTTTCAAAAGCAATTTCAATTTTTAAAATATTTATAAAATTAACAAAGTTATGAGAATTTTTTCAAAACTACTTAGAAATTAATATTAATTATACGCCTGCGTAATAATTTTTTCTTATAAATTTTGTTTAACAAAATTATTCTTTTAATAAATTGTTATATATGCTATGAAAGCAAAGAATATAGGCTTTCAAAAGCAATTTAAATTTTTAAAATATTTACAAAATTAACAAAGTTATGAGGATTTTTTCAAAACTACCCAGAAATTAATATTAATTATACGCCTGCGTAATAATTTTTTTCTTATAAATTTTGTTTAACAAAATTAATTCCTAAATAAATTGTTATATATGCTATGAAAGGTTAGAATATAGGCTTTCAAAAGCAATATAAATGTTTAAAATATTTTAAAAACTATCCAAGTTATGAATAATTTTCTCCGAAGTTCGCTGCAATTATTATTAATCATACGGCTGCGTATGAAAAAAATGTTTAATTCCGTAAAGAGATTTAAAAAAAGACAAAAAAAATCTTCAACTTGCAGAACTTGCAGACTTCCAGAAACTAGCCTTATACATACGAGAATTTTTAAAAGTATGTAACTGGTAGCGTTATTCCACTCCTATTTGAACTGCAATTGCGGATTATAACCGATTTTGTCTTTGTTGCATGAAGAGTATCCAGAAATGTAATGGAGAGGGGAGGGGGACTGCGTCAAATACTGTATCCCTGTAGCTTATTCTCTTTCGTTAATACATTTCAAAACCAAAATTTAGGTATTTAGAACTGGTCGAAGTGTTTCATGAAAGACTCAATCTCCAACATTTTCCGATTGCCTTAGTTAAACTGGTTGGTCTCCTGAGACTTTACAGAAATGCTTTGCTTAATAAGAGTATGTGCAATAGTTTTAAGCTCTGCTGGACTGACAGCTTGTCTTTCTTTTCCATAATTGCGATTATCACAGATCTCTGCCTCATTTGGAAGCATGCATAGCCTTGATTGACTTCTACAGGAGTTGCAAATTTTTCAACACACAATGTTTTAGTATCCGGCTAAGGTCTGGAAGAGTTGAAGGTCCTTGTGTTCTTTTTTTTTTGTAATTTTTGACTGAACTGTGAAGTCGCCGTAGTCTAGTGGGTAGTGTGTTGGCTTATTAGACAAAAGGCACGGGTTCGTATCTTACGTCAGACATCAAAGCGAAAAAATATTTTTTCGGCGATTTCTGGCAAAGACTCTGAGAGTAAAAATTGCCATGAAAAGCTTCTCAAAAATCTGTCGTTCGGAGTCGACTTTAAACTGTAGGTCCCGCCACTTATGTATAAAATTAACGCACACAACATAAGTGGTATAAGAAGCTAGGTCGTAATCCTGACTGAAGGGTTGTAATGGCCAATTATGTCTGTATGTGCCAAATAAGGATTATTTTACTGTTCAAGGATAGTGCCTTTTCTATAAAATAAAATTTTGATGAATATTTAATCCCCTTAACATAGGCTTTACTAGAGTAAAATTTAATACCCCTTAAATTATACTTTAAATTTGTTAAATTAAAAAACAAAAAAAACAAATACGTAAACAAATTAATGAGAATAATAAGACTTTCATATTATGAGATATCCCCTTCAAGTATGCTTTAATTTTTTTTGTTTGTATTTCCTCCTTACTTTTGACAATGTTCCTGAAGTTAATTAAACTTAATTTGCTTTTAATTTAAACCATACTTTTATGACACTTTTCAACTCTTATTAGTATTATTTCACTAGGTGGCCGTCATCTAACACTTGGAAAGTTTTTTCACTTAGAATTTTATTTATAAATTTTGCTGTTTCTGTTTATTATATTTCAAGGGCTTAAGGGTTTGAAATTGCATCCTGTTTTGTTGCTTTTTATTAATTGTTGGCACAAAAAATTCTTTTTAGCCTTTTGATCTTTTCTTTAGACTTTTTTCTTGGCAAAAAAAAAAACAGAAATGTTAAGCATTGGAATTCAACAAGTTAAAGAAAGTATTTGTTCAACGACGAAACAAAACAAACTCCTAATTTGGCAGGAAACTGAAGAATACAAACAAAAAAAGAATAAATTTTGAATGTAATCCTTATAACAAATAAAGCAACAACCTTGTAAAGGTTTTTCTTTACTTTTTTTCTTTCTCCCACCCTTTTTGTTAAAAGGATTATAGTGTTGGTTTTAAGGATTTCTTTAACAAACAATTGTTTGCTTTACTCTTCTCCTTTCTTCGTATGAAGGAAAAAACGAAGATTTGTTGAATGTCGAAAAGAAAAATTTACAATAAAACTTTAACATGTTGTGTTGGCTTGTAATGAGATTTTCCTTTTAGGTAAACCCAGCAAAGAGAGAAAAGAAATCATTCTTGAAATAGAAAAATTTTTTTATACTTCTTTTAACAAGTTTTTATACAAAATTTTTTACAACAACAAATTAAATCAGTTATGTTTATGAAACTCTAAATTGTGTTTTTTCAATAACCATTTAAATTTTTAAAATATCTTTTCAACTAATAGAGTTACAGAGATTTTTCTCTAGACATTAATTGGTAATTGAAATTTTTTTAGTCAGGATCACAACCCATCTCCTTCTTCCACCAACCACGGGGTGTATATCAATTTTAACTAACAAGTTTTTATAAAAATTTTTTACAACAACAAATTAAATCAGTTACGTTTATGAAACTCTAAATTGTGTTTTTTCAATAACCATTTAAATTTTTAAAATATCTTTTCAACTAATAGAGTTACAGACATTTTTCTCTAGGCATTAATTGATCATTAAAATTTTCATTAGTCAGGATCACAACCTATCTTTTTCTTCCACCAACCACGGGGTGTATATTAATTTTATATGTGTGTAAGTGGCGGAACAGATTTTTGACAGCCTTTTTTTCAGGAATTTTAAATAAAGTTTCCTGAAAGTTTTTTTTCAGATTCCGTTTTGTTTGTAATGTCTGAGCTAGGGTTTTGAACCACGATCTCGTATCTAATAACCTAACACACACTAGGCTACCACTACTAAGCTTTTTATAAGGCAATGCCTTATTGCTGCAATAAGAAGCCAAGATGAAACGTGATAGGAAGAAACCCAATCAAGATGTGGAAGGTAGAACTCAAGTTAGAGCACCTGAGAAATGTTAGAAGCTAAATAATTGCGATAGAAAATTTAGTATCGTTGCAATACTACCTGAAATATCATACGTAACGTACGTTAGATGTGATCGAGAGCTGGACAAAACGGCGAATAAAGCTTATACAACTTTTCCTGACTAATACATCAATTGGATCCAGTATAGGTTAGATTTGGTTCTCCTGGGAGTTACTCAATTACATTTAAAATGCAAAGAAGTTACAGAAATGGTGTACCGATGTTTGAGTAAAATTATCATTTAGATCAATTTTATTCGTGGCTTAAATAGGCTTAAAGTCGCCGTGGTCTAGTGTATTGTGTGTTGGCTTATTAGACAAAAGGCCTGGATTCGAATCCCAGGTCAAGACATCAAAAGGAAAAATATTTCCTTGGCGACTTCCTCTCAGCAGATTTCTGGCAAAGACTCGGAGAGTAAAAATTGCCATGAAAAGCTTCTCAAAAATCTGTCGTTCGGAGTTGACTTTAAACTGTAGGTCCCCCCCGCCACTCATGCATAAAAATTAACGGATACATCATAAGTGGTGTGAGAAGCTAGGTCGTAATCCTGACTGAAGGGTTGTAATGGCCAATTATGTATGTATGTATGTAATAAATAGTCTTGACTAATACATCAATTGGATCCAATATAGGTTAGATTTGGCTTTACTGGGAGTTACTCAATTACATTTGAAATGCATAGAAGTTATAGTTCGAAAAAAGCTTTTGATCAGAATTTTTCTATTTGGATCAGATTATTCGTGGCTTAAATAGGCTACAAAAGTTATTTTGATTTTCGTAAGAGAAAATTTGAATTTTTTATAAAACTTTTTTATATTTTTGAAAAATTATTTCTTTGCCTTTAGATCAACATAAACTTGTCGTGTTTTCTTTTAAGATTTTTAATTAAAAACAATTTCAATAGTTATTGCTAGAAAATGCCGATTTTCTTTAATTATCCATTAATTAATTTCAATCATACGCCTTCATTTAGAAAAAACCAAAAAAAATTCCATTTAAAGAAAAAGTTACTCTGAAAACTGTCTTCTTTAAACTACTGCAAAGAAAATTGTTGATTTCTTTACATTTTTTTTTCATATTTATTTGAAACTTCATTTGCATTGCAACGAAAACATGCAAATTTAATGATTTCTTTTGAAAGAAATGCAAGAACTCTAAAGGAAAACTTTATATTTGTTCCTGTTGTCATTTGTAAGGCGGTCACAAAAAAACTTTTTTACCCACAATAACCCTATAAATGTCTCAATGATATCTGCAATGCGCTTTAAAATCATGGTTTGCTAAATTCAAGCCATTATATGGCAAAGTTTATAAACATTGACTTGATATTTCTTTTACCGGCTCTGTTTTTTTTTGTCTCTTTTAATGATTGTCATAAGGTAGGTAGGTAATAAGACAATAGTTTTGTTATTTTGTGCAAGAAATGAAAACAAAGTTTAACTTCATTTAACTTCTTAAGAAATGTAATAATTAATATAGTAAATATATAACTAAACTCCTCCCCTTCCCCCACCACATCAGCCTAAAAGTAGGCAAAGATATTGCTTTGTTAATATGCAAAAATTTAAAAAAGGGTAAAAAAATTTTAATTAAAGTTCCACAAAAAAAACCAACATAATGACAAATCTATTGTCTATATATATATATATATAATACAAAGCCTAAAAGTATACTTTAGTTTTTTTTAAATCAATATTTACAGTTTGTGTTTAAGGAACAATAACCTTTTAATTAAATTATTAAGCAAAGTAACTCCAATAAGTTTATTTTAATTCAATATGTTATGTTTTATAATATTCGAATTTTTTGTTTACCTAAAAGTATGCTTTTAAATTTATTTAACCATAAAAGTAGTCTTTAAAACTTATGTACATACATATTTTAGTACGTATATTATTAAGCATAATATTACAATTCACAATATAACTGCCTCACCCCCTGAATGTAGGCAATGAAATTGTCAAACGTAATACGATATACTTGTGGTCTAATTATAATTTAATTTCATTTTCAATTTTATAACACCTATGTCTTTATTTTAATATTATACAATAAAAATTCATATTTTTTTCTCTCCCCTAAAAATATGCTTTGAAAATTATTTTTTCTTTAAACAAAGTTTAAAAAAATTCTCACACAAAAAAATCAAATTGTATTCCTTTTCTCCTTGCTGTAGTTCTTTGTTTATTCCCTGATTATCATGTTAAGCCTTCTCGTTAAACGCCTAAACATATGCCGTGAAATTTCTAAATGTTTAAGCATTGTTTACTGTTAAGTATAGACGTGTAGGTAAACAGGATTTCAGCATTTTTAAACAACAGCTGCTATGCGTAGTAGATGCTAAACTAATGATGTTAATCTGTCTTTTGTTTCTTTTGCCTCTCTCTCTCTCTTTCTATCTTTCTTTCTCTCTCACCCTCTACCACACTTTATTCACTACCTAAAATTACAAGTACAAGCAATTGTATTCGATTGAACCAACCAATTTGACTGCCTAAAGGCAAGAAAATATTTCCTACATTGAAAGGCTCTACATTACAGCGAATGGTGGCCGTTAAATGTTTTGCAATTAATTTGCCGGAAAATAGGCAATAATTTGTTGCAACTAGAAAGTGGTGACATTTTGAAATTTCTCATAAATATTAGGAAAACAGCAAAAGGAATAAGAAAATTTTAGGAAAAACGAAAATGAGTATCCAAAAGTATGCAACACAATGTTTTCTAAGAATTAAAAAGCATTGCCCTTTAAATATGCAGTACAAATGGATGTGAAATGATTTTTATAAATTAAAATAGAATCATAAAGGACAATACAAGTAAAGGAAGTCAATTCTAAATAATTTTAAATTTGTATAAAAAAATATCCCCTAAAATATGCTTTAGTTTTTTCCTTTACTTTCATTAAAACCTTCAATAAGTAAAGCAAAATAATTTTTATTAAATTCAATAACAGAGAAGAAGAGAGAGAGAAGAATTTTTTTGCTTTAAATCCCTAATGAATATGTTCTCTCTCCCCTAAACGCATTATGTTAAGAGAGCTAAGAAGGAAGAAAAGCTTGTTTAAGTAATTTTTGCACTACTTAAGCCATAATTATATTACATTTTAATGCAAAATTGTTAAGAAATTTTTGCTATTAAAAGCACAACAAAATACTGAGAGAGAAAAGGTGTTAACACTTGGCTTAAGAATTTTTCAGTGTTCAATGGAAGGAAAAAAAAAACTTAATGGCTTGTAAAAGATTTTAAATATTTTAAATGTTATCAAAAGATGTTATTTTAAAGTTTCTGGGCTCTTAAATAAAGGAATTTGAATTAAATATGAATGTAAATATTTTTTTATGCGAAGGCGTATAAGTAATATTAATTGTGGAATGGTTTAGAAAACTGGTCATAACTTGAAAAATAGTGGAGATATTTTAAAAATTATTATAGATTTTTAAAGCATATCCTTAAGGCTTTAAAGCATGTCAAGTAAAGAAATCAAGATTGTTTTCTAAATATGCAAATTTTGCATTTAAGTTTTCAGTATTATCACAAAAAAATTTTTTTTTTAAGAAAAAAATTTAAAGTAAAGTTTAAAAGGATTTTCAAAAAAATTTTACACTAATATAACATTTTTTATTTTCTTTCACACAAATTAGGTATTTCGATAGGCTATTAGCTGTTTTAGATATTAATTTTATTATTTCTCTTACATTTAACCTGAAATTATGCTTTAAATTATATTAATACGCTTTATTTTCAATACAAAAATGCCATTTAATTTTAACCCTTTGAGTTATCTCATTCTCTTAATCATTATTAGCTAATAAATAGAAGTAATTATTCACACGCAATCAATAATTTTCGTTTAAATATCATTTTTAATAACCGTATGACTACAAAGTACAAACTAAAGTGAAAGAATGGAGGAAAATATTGCCGACTTTTAGGATTTAACTTATAGGTTAAGTCATTTATTTAAATATTACTACAGAATGGTTGCTTTTATTTACGTAAATTAATTAATTTGGTCATTAAAACCCTTTAGCTAGGATTACAACCTTGTTTCTCATACCGCTAATGTTGTGTGTGGTAATTTTTTATGCATGTTTAAACTCGATACTGTTTAAAATCGATTTCGAAGTACAGATTTTTTTTCCGGGAAACTATTGATTGTGATTTTATTTTGCTTCACTATTTGCTTTGTTCCACAGGACGGAGCAGGGGTTTGAAATACAGGCTCTCTTGTCTTAAAAGCCAATATACTACATAAAAATGATAGAAACTCCTTAACGTGTAAAAATATATAAAAACATTACAAAAAATGTTGCATACATTTAGGGTTTTCTCTAAAATCAACTTCTGGTTTGCAAGCAACACTTTAAATGCGGTTCAAAGCTAAGCTTTAATACGTAAAAAGTAAAATTCTTAACAAAAATGCTGATTTTTCTTATTTTTAAATTTTTGAATATTTTTCTTAAGTGTTACAATAAAGTTGAAATTTTTTTTGTTGTTTTTGAAACATTGGAAGAATAATTTGATTTGATTCTTTTGAAGAAACATGCAATTTCCAGGTATTTTTTTTTTGTGGACAAAAACTATAACTATAACACGCAATTAATAAGTACAAAAACAATAAAAAAAAAGAATTAAATATAATGACATTAAAGTTTGACATTTTATGGTTATAATAAAAGTATTATCAAATTGACAGGTTATTTAAATTGTTGAGATAAAGTTACAAGAAAAAATTAAAGCATATATTTAAGGATTAAAAATAAATTTGAAGTATACTTTAAGGGTGAAAATGAAATAGATAAATTGATTAAAAAGCTGTATAAAATATGGATTTTAATTTTAAAATATATTGAAAATATATTGCCTACTAACAGAAAAGAATAAAATAAAACATATATTTAAAGATTAAAAACAAATTTGAAGCATACTTTAAGGGCGAAAATGAAATAGATAAATTGATTAAAAAGCTGTATAAAATATGGATTTTAATTTTGAAATATATTGCCTACCAACAGGGGTTACTGTGATTATCCTTAATAAATGAAAACTAAAAAACCATATCGTGACTGTAATGAAATATAAGCGCATCCTTTAACCTCAACTACATGTTCTAAAATTGCAAAAACATTTTTAATTACCATTGCTCTACCTTTTATTATATTAAAAAAAAATAACATGTTTATGATTTTTAAAATCAAAAAAATAAAGGAAAAAAAGCTACAAAAAGAATCAATAAGTTTTTATGAAAAAAAAAAAAAAAATCTAAATTTCCTTTGCTTTTTAAATGATTTTTAAACTTCACTGTTCACGTAATTTATTGTCAATATTTTCCTAGAAACTTTGTTTATTTTTCTTAAGCCTAAAAGTATGCTTTTAAATACTGCTGCAAGCCCACTACTAGTTCCAGTTTCAAGTGTGTCAAAATTTCTCTGGCAAATGTCTTAAAAAATGTCTTTCGTTAACCTCATGCTTACTCTCTCTCTTCAACGTTATGTTTTTCTATTTGTTCTTTTCATTTTTTCTTTTTCAAAGAGTTTAAGAGTAAACAGACTCTTGAATTTCTTTAGAGTAACACAGTCATACTTGTACTTTACACACTCAACAATATTTTCTACTTAAGTTTACTTTACTTACTTAGAGTAATAGCCCTCACTCTCTCTCTCTCGCTCTCTTTTTGTAAGTGTTATACGTAAAGTGTTGTTGTTTATGTATTTGGTTTGTTTTGATTTTTCATGCTATAAATATCTCTTAGGTTTGTGCTCTGAAAATGTAAAGTAACGGAAGTGTCATCTCTCTTGAAGGACTTTCGAACAGGAGCCCATAATAAAAAGGTCAATGTAAACACAACACACAATTAATGTTTCCTTTACTATTACTACTCTTACTCTCTCGAATTTCTTCTTACTCTCTCTCTTTCTCTCTAGTTTACGTTCTCTTCTATGTTTTATTGTTTGTTTGTTTGCTTGTATTGTTTATTTACATCGCTTTACAAGTGGTGCAGTGTGTTAGAATCAGCTTTCCTACTGCTGCTGCTGCTTTTTTATTGTTTTTGTTTTGCGTGAAGTTTTTGCGGGTAGCAGTTATACTCTTTGTGTGTGTGTGTGTAGTAGTAGTATGGCAGTAATAAATTCAATTTATGCTCTCAATGGTAAAGTAATTTTACAGCAATACATCCACGTCCACACACACACATACACACTCCTACACACAATTTTAAACCATTATGGGTAAAAGGAAATCGCGCAAGCAAGAGAATTTTTGTTTGTAATAAAAATTAATAAAGTATGGTTGCCTACTTTAGGGGGGAATTTTTAAGGAAAATAGTAAAATCTGTATTTTTACTTGCTACTTAAAGGGTTAATCTATTGTTTTCTTATTTGTTGCAACTTTTTAATACTTTTTTCACAAAATTTTACACATGTGCACTTATTGTCACTCAAAATACTGATTTTTAAAGCAAAAGGGCACAATTTAAAGCAAGCTGAAGAGTATTTCTTCACTGTCTGGTTTAATAGTTTAAAGTTATTGTCTTTTAAATACAATATTTTATTTTCTTATGCAGCCAAATACAAATTTCTGTGACTTCAGCCTGAAAGTAGGCAATTAATCTGTAAATTTTGCCAATTGGTGCCACTTTTTCGCTAGTAATTTACTCGATTATTAAATTTTTTTAAAAGAAAATATCGGTCTTAAAGCCATCCATCTCTTAAAACAGCAACCTGTCTCAAAACTTTTCATTTGAAGTGCGATTTACTCACGAATATCAATCGTTCTAATTATTATGAAGTAGATGGTATGCTAGAGCCATACAACATGAACAATTCTGGCTTTATTGCATGCTAGGTTTCAGAAAGATCAATTTGTCAAAATTAATTGGCCACTAAGGTCCAGAGTTCTGCTACAGTGGAATTTTCTTTTTTGGGACCCTCTGTACCTGGAGCATTTGAAAAATGTACATTTGTTAACTTATTATTACAGAGACAGTGCCGGATCAAAAGGAACGAATTCAAAGGAGTGTATTTATTTACACCGTGTTTTAAACTTTTGAAATGGAAAAGAAAGTTTTATTAAATTTTTTAAGTCCTCAACTATAGAAAACCTAAGGCTAGGCAATATTTTCTAGTTCCAATTAAATTTAAAATGTATTCTGGTCCTACAAATAGGCTTTGAAATTTTGTATTTTCTAAATTACACTAACACGCCTAAAACTGGGCAATAGTTTTAAGCCAAAAAAATAAGCTTAAATTAAGCTTCGTTTAAATTAATCTAAAAAATATTGTTTCTACATAATATTTAAAACCTTAAAATATGCTTTAAAAAGCGTGTAATTTATAATACTTGATTGACTGACTTTTTGCTGGCAAAAAAAAAAAAAACGTGTCAAGTTGTTAGACAACAAATGCCTCATTTAAAAATCACTTCATCTTCTGAACATACACATACAAACTCTGACACCCAAATAAAGTGCAATAATAACGAAATGTTAGTTCTCCTTCTATGCTATTTCGTTTGCCTACAGCCTAAGCATATGCAACAACTTAAGTAGGCATATCACACACCACAATACAGCGGCAATAAGAACAATATAATCAAGGGAGGGGAAAAAATAAAATCTCAATAGGAAAACTATATGACAACTTAACATGAATGTCAACATGAGAGATATCAAGAGCACAGAGCAGAGAGTAAAGTGGTTATGGTATATTAGCAAGAGGGGCTGTAACATAGACATTAGCATGCATTAAAATGAACACGAATAAAAGCATGTTTTTAGGGATCTCAACAACAGAGAATATTGAATATGTTTTCCATTCTAAAATGTCCTTAATTTCTATATATTTTTTTAAGTATATTGTTTACACCAGTAACCCTCACACATATAATTTAAAAAGTTTTGTTTTGCCTTATTAATGAGCTTAACAATCCTTAGCTAACAATTGTTCATTTGATTTCCCTTTTAAATTATTTTCTGTTTTTTTTTCTCAATGTTTTTCTCTCTTTCGCAGCCTAAATTGCATTTAATTTTCATTGTATTTATTCAGAAAAGAAAACGGAATACCAGCAAAAAGTTAAACCAGAAAAAAGTTTTTCTTTTTTTCAATAATAAATTTTCATTTTGCATGTTAAATTGTTTATTTAAGGTGTAAATTGGCGTATATTCTTTTCTCTGCGTTTAAATTATTATTTATTCTGTCATTATTGAAACACATTCAAAGGACTTCAACCTTTAGAACGAATTACAAAAAAAAATCAATAGAAAAAATATTCAATTCTGTAAAAAAAAAAATATATTAAAGTATATATTTAGGCGTCTAAAAAAAAGGAAAATAAAAATCTAAAAATCTAATATCTAATTTAAAGCTGTTAAGAATTTCTTACTGCTTATGAAAGCAGAAATGCAAGATACAAAAGTATACATTTAGGTGCATAAATATGAAAAATGAAATATAGAAAATATTGCCTAATTTAAGGCTTTTTTTTTAAATTTCCGAATCTAAACATTACTTTTTATTTCCTCTAACCTCATATATATGGATATTAATTAGACATGTGTTAGAAATGAAAGGAAATAATTTAGACTGTCAATTAAAATCTTAAGAAACTATTTCCCCTTAAAGTAGGCAGCAAAAAATAAAGTTATATGTTTCGAAGTACAAGCAATACTTGTGATATTATTTTTCCTTTTCTGGTTAAGCAAATTCATTAAGACACTTTACAAAAACAAACCTAAACTAATTATTTGCTAAACGATATCACTACTCTCCTTAAAGTAGGCATAGTTAAAGAACGTTTTTCCATTAATTTTTCTTAGAAAGAAATTTTTATTTTGTAACAAAATTTTGTTAGAAAATTTTTATAATTAAAAAAAGAAATCTGTAAATCTGTTACTATTTTCAAAGTGAATAAAAATTAATTTCAGGATTTTATATTAACTTAATGAAAAATTGAGAATTTAAAAAAAGGTAGTAAATCTACTACTTTTTTAAAATGAAACAAAATCTGATTTTCTACATATTTTTGTGTTCTTTTGCAGGATATTATATTATTTTTAATAAAATTTGGGAAATTTAAAAAAGGTAGTAAATCTACTACTTTTTTCAAAGGCAACACAATATGATTTTTTAAATATTTTTATGTTTGTTTGCAGGATATTATATTATTTTTAATAAAATTTGGAAAATTTAAAAAAGGCAGTATATCTACTACTACTTTTTAAAGTGAATAAAATATGATAACTTTAATAATTTTGTGTTAATTAACAGTATTTTATATTATATAATAGAATTTATGCTATTTTAAAGAAAGTTTGAAAATTAAAAAAAAACAGTAGTAAATCCACTACTTTTTTCAAAAGCAACACAATATGATTTTTTAAATATTTTTATGTTCGTTTGCAGGACATTATATTATTTTTACTAAAATTTGGAAAATTTAAAAAAGGTAGTATATCTACTACTATTTTTTTAAGTGAATAAATCATAACTTCATATGTAATTTTATGTTATATTTCAGTATTTTAAGTTACTTAAAAGAAATTTAGACAATTTGAAAAATGTAATAAATCTACTACTATTTTTGTGGCCTATCTCTATCTAATAATTTTATGTTGCTTTTAATTTATTTGTTGCAAATTTTTAAGAATTTTTAAGATAATCTATCTAATAATTTTATGTTGCTTTTAATTTATTTGTTGCAAATTTTTAAGAATTTTTAAGATATTATCAATAATTTTGTCACTTTTAAAAAGGTAGTAAATCTACTACTTTTTTATCTTTATACATACTTCCATAGATAACTGTTAATAACAAAAAATAATCCTTAAAATAGACCTTAAAAATATGCAAATTATATGTATGTGCGTTTCTATAGAAAGTTTATTTAAGTTTTAGCAACGGTAATTGTTAACGGAAATGAAAACTCTTTTACAATATGGTAGTAATGTTCAAACAACAGCCTGTCTGTCTGTCTGTTTGTGTCTGTCTGTTAACGTCTGCCTGAACTATTTATTAGAATGTATTTGTCTTGTTGTTTTTATTTGTGGTTTTTAGATTGTGTCAAAAACTCTTTCGTTGGCTGACTCGATAATCGTAGAGGTGGTAGGTAGGACATATGTATGTCGGATAGGGTAGCATGTCATCATTACGATTGCATGTTTCGGTTTTTGTGTTTTTTTTTCTGTTTTTCAACTTTTTTTCCTTTTTATAGTCATGGTTACATTTACATTAGAGTTGAAAATAAAAAAAAAAACAAAATAAATGTCTATAAAAGTTAATTTAATGACGAATTAAATAAATTTATTTATTGGTGATATGCCAACAATAACAAAAACAACAAGAAAATTAAATGGAATGAAATGAAATGGAATAACAGAAGGTTTTAATTCGAAATTATGTAAAAGCGTTGAATATTATTGCTATTAAATGGGCGAGGGGAGGTTAAGGCTTATAATAAATTCAAAATAAAATATTACAAGTGTTTTCATTTGTTAGGTATTCATAAATAGAAGAAGAAAAATTTGATAGATTTCCTATGGCAAGACCTTAACATTTTTCTTCTATTATTTTTCATTTTTTATTATGATTTGAAAATCATTGCCAAAGTTTAGTTGGAGTTTATTATTGACTTGTTGATTTTGTTTGTTGATGTAAATCCTTTGGTTTTTTATTTGGCAAATGGCCATAAATTTTATTAGAAAAGTTTTATTGTTTTTGCTTTTCTATTAAAAAGAAAACAAACGAAAAAAGAAAACATTTTAAAACTTAAAAGTTTAAACATTTCCCTTTAAAATTTATTGCATACAAAAGACTTGTTTAAACAAAAAAAATTCCAAAGTCTACTTTTAGGCCTCACACACATATTTCTCTTTCTTGCATTAAAAAATAAATAAACAACACACTTTCTTTCCAAGCTTTAAAACCAAACAAATACTTTCTCTTACTACAACAACAATTACACTTCCATATACACATACATATGCACATACTTGAACAACCACAAAACTAATTCGATTTGACATCGATTAAACTTTGTAAACATTAAAATACACACACTGTTTTCCCACTCTCCTGCTCTCTTTCTAATGCTCATTCTTACAAAACTAAACTCTTAATTCGAAAGGCTACATAAGGAGCAACAAAAAAAAAAATTCACAAATAAAACAAACAAAAAATACCTTTGCTTAGAGGTTATGTGTGTGTGTGTGTATGTGAGTGTGTTTACCTTTAAAATGTATGACAACAATAAAACATCAATCACAGGCAAAGCACTACATACAACCGAAAGAATGAGAAAGAGAGAATACGAGTGCCAGCACCAGCACCAGTACTAGCATAAGCAACAGAAAAATTAAATAAAAAAAAAAACGATGACGTTTACATAGTCGACGACAAGTACTACGGCATTACACGAAGTACAAGGAAAAAAATCCAAACAAAAATAATCAAGCAACAAGCGTGCTCTTACACACTTGTACTAAATAAATAAACACTCTCCTTACCTATGCTGGATACCAACACACACACACACACAAGCTAAGGAATTTAAAAAGTTCTCTTTTACGATGAATTTTTCGGCTTTCTTTTTTTTATTTTAATGTACTTACTCTACCTACAATACTACCTAACGCTTTCCGTTAAGTTTCATTCGTTTATTTTTGTTGTTGTTGTTGTACCAACGAATTCCTACAATAAAAATGCCATGTTACTCTATGACTCTATATGACTAAAGGAAGACGAGCAGAAGAGTCCGAACAGCTACAACAATAACATGACAAAGGGTTTGTGGTTTTCTTGTTTACACAAAGACAACATTCATTTCTATCATCATACGTACATATGTACATACATCCATACATATAAAAGGAAAAGAGAGCGAGAGAAAGCAAAATAAAAAGAAAAAAACCAAGAGTAGAGTGTTAAAACTTGTTACATTTTACATTCATTGGAAAAAGTATAGCCCTGTGTGCAAGGCATGTTTATGCATGTTTGTATGATGACAACGACGACGACAATGACGACAACATACATGCAGTGTGTTGGTCAACAAATTATTGTTTATCACTGGTTTTATTATTGTTTTATAGCTAAAGCAGGAATTTAGTTACACACAATCACACACACACACATACAAGGGACAGGACGGACTGTGTTGAAAGAGCATTTTAAAATGCTGTTAAGTTTCCGTTCTTTATTATAGCACGAGGATAACATTAACCCCTTTAGGAGTCACGTGTGTGTTAGAAAAAGAAACATTTTTAAATAGAAATTTTATGATAAATGGAAAATTAAAAATGGATAAATAAAGAAAATAAATTAGAAAATACAAAAAAAAAAATTGAAAAATATGAAAAAATTAATTTAAAGTGAATTAAATTTAGAAAATGAAGAGAAAAAATTAAAAAAAAGTTAATTAAAGAATAAATAAAAAAAAATAAGTTTTAAAACAATAAAAAAAAATTAGAAAATTAAAAAACAAACAAAAATATTAAAAAATTAATTTAATAGAATTTAAATTGATTAAATTTAGAAAATGGAAAGGAAATATTTAATGAAAAAATTAAAAAGAAATTAATTGAAGGATAAATAAAAAATAAAAAATATAATTTTTAAAACAATAAAAAAAATTATAAAATTAAAAAAAACAACAACAAAAACTAAATTATATGAAAAAATTAATTTAATAGAATTTAAAGTGATTTAATTTAGAAAATGGAGAGAAAATATTTAAGGAAAAAAGTAAAAAAAAATTTTTATTTATTTACAAAAAAAAAAAGAAAAAAATTAAAACAATAAAAAATTAGAAAATTGAAAAAAAAAACAAACAAACAAACAAAATTATATGAAAAAATTAATTTAATATAATTTAAATTGATTTAACTTAGAAAATGGAGAGAAAATATTTAATGAAAAAATTAAAAAAAAAATTATTAAAAAATAAATAAAAAAAACTATTTTTAAAAGAATACAAATTTTTTTTTAAACTTTTGTAAGAAAGAAGGTCAAGAAAAAACAACGAAATATATTTACTTATGAGATTTAATTTTAGGAAAATATTTTCAAGAAATAAAAAAAACATTATTTATTTTTTATTTAAAAAAAAAAATTTTTAATTAAATTTAAATTTTTAAATTAAAAAAACAAAGAAATTTATTTTGATTTTGTAATTTCTAAAAATGTACGTATGGATACATAATGAGTTGCCTTGGCTTAGTTAACAAAATTTATTTCCGTTGTTTTTTTCTGCCATTTTTTTGTTTTTAATAAGAGAGTTAGTTAAAGAGTTAATTTTGATCATCTATTATTGTTTTTCGAGAGTGTATGTATATGTATGTGTGTAAGTGTGCTCGAGTGTGTGCTAGCCAGCCTTAGGATACGGATGTCTTTGTTTAATGAGCCCGAGGTTTAACTTTTTTTTTCGCTTTTCTTTTCATATTTTTAACTTGTTGTTAGTGCTATTTTTAGTGTCTTTTTTTTGTTGTTGTTTGTTGTCTACTGTTAAATGTTGACAAGTAACTGTTCAGGGTCTTTTGTCGTTTTTTCGTTAAAACAAAAGCTTAAAAGCAAAAAAAATAAAATAAAAATACTCATACTCTTATTAGTTCTCAACACACACACTGGTTGTGGTGGTTGTGATGGTGGTGGTAACTTTTGGTGTCTGGCACCATGTCGTGTGTCTTTTAAATGTCGCTGCTCTGCAATGTTGAAATAGAAAAGTCACAAAAAAAAAGAAAGTAACGGCAAAAGAAAGCAACAAAACTTTAGTCAAAACACTTGCTTGCTTGCTTACACCAAGTGTGTGTGCGTGTGTGTGTTTTGATTACAAGTTTTTGTGGAGAAAAGTAAACAAAACATATACGCACACAGACACAGGCACACACACACAATGGCTGCTAAACAAAAATAACAACTTCCGTGGTTTGTATTATAAGCAAGGATTTATAAATTTTAAACACACAATAAGAGAGCAAGCCCTGAGAGCCTTTTTTATAAAATTTTAAAATTTTAATTATTGAGAGATACGATACGCTTACCCTGTGTTTTGTTGTTTTAAACAATTTATTTTTAATTTTAAAAAATTTTTACATACCTGAAAAGAGACAAGAGAGAGAAAAAAAAAATATAAATTAAAATAAATTTTTATTTAAAAGAATATTTATTGTAAATAAAGAAAAATTTTTATATTTTTTTTTATTATTTAAATGCATAAATTATTATTTATTTTCATATTTAAAAAAAAAAATCATCAAACAAAACCAATAACAATTTAATGATTTACGGTTCTTTATATGTTTTAAAAAAGAGAGGAAGTAAGAGAGAGAGAGAGAGAGAGAGATTTTTATCTTATAAACAATTAAAATATTACACTCGTAACATAACATGAAGCACACAAAAAAAAAACACACACACACGAAAAAAAACCGAAAACAATCACAAACAAATTGTTGGTCGTTCAGTAATTTCGTAAAGCTACAAACAGGTTTTGGCTGTACAGTTTTACACAGTAACGAACGGTAGTTACCCCCCACAAAAAAAAAAAAAAGAATTTCGTGTGTAAGGGAGTGAAAGAGAGAGCGAGTAGAAAGGGAGTAAAATGTAGAGACACACGAAGTAAAATATCAACTTGAATGTGTAAGAGATAACGTCCAAAAAGAGTCATCAATCAAAATTTTATATTTAAATATTACAACAACAACAACACTATGCATATGTATTTATTTATATGCATATTTATTTATGTACACACACACATACATATGTACTTCTGGTATGACCAATTTGATTCAATAGCCATAAATATCATATAAAAAAATATTATTAAAGAGCCTTTGCAGTAGTAGTGTGTGGTGGGTGGTAGGTATCGTGTGTTTTTTCTCGGTCATCGTTTTTTTTCGGTCGTTTTTTCTCGTTTCTTGTGGTGTTCAAATTTTATATTGCGTATATGTATGTGTGTGTGTATGTGTTACTGCTGTTGATCAAGAGCGGATAACCATAAAAATTCAAAATAATTTCATATTTTTATCAATAACTTTAGCTATTGTTTTTATTGCCTTTCATTTTTTTATTGTTTTTGTAGTTTTGTTTTGTTGTTTATTTATTTATCTATCGTTATGGTCATTGTGATTACCATTACATACATACATAAACATTTTTCTTCTTCTTCTTTTTATTTTTTATCATAAATTGTGTGCATATTTAGGGTTTTTTTTTATTTTTAAGTAAAGCTTTTATATGCATATGCATGGAGGATGTTTTGATAACATAAAGCATATTTTAGGGGGGCGTACAATAATATAAAATTAATGAAAACCAAATAATCTTGATTTGTTAAAATCATTAAACATATACAAAGTAATGTGATTCTAATGGTTGACAAATTTCCTTAACAAACTGTTTAAAATTCTTAAATTAAAAAAATTTTGGTAGTGAGGATCACTGCTTTGTAGACTACTGTTAGGCTGATGGGAAACCATTTTAATGTAAGGTTCACAAAGGGATCGTAACCTAGTAAATTGAATAGCTTAGCAGTTTCTACTTTAACTGGATCCTAATTAGGAGCAGTAAATTCTACGATTATAGGAAGTGCAATAAAAGTGAGAGGAGAAATTTGAGGCATGATTCTATGCTATCCAAATGAGTCACGGACCTATAATGGTTCATCATCAATTGGATTATGACCTGACGAATTGAATAGTGGACTAGTACCTATTGTAGTTGCCTCCTAGGAATAAGTGTAGTAGGAGAAAGTGAAAAAATTTGTAGGCTTCTTGCAGTTTCAATTGAGAAGCGATTCTACAGATGAGTAAAGGGCATGTAAATTGCGGCAGTAGTGGCAAGTTTGGTTTCAGTGTGAAATATTTTGAAAACATAGAGAAACTTGCTATGAAGCGAAAGTTTACACCGTTAGAAGATGTGCTCTTTTCAACTTAAGCGGGAAGTACGGAGGATGGAATATAGCAATACTCTCTGACAGTCAGGCCTTCATTCCTATGAAGTTGACCTTAGATAAGAATGGAAAGCTATGTCAGCTAGGCAAGTTATGTAGAAAATCTTAACAAATAAATACGCAGATCAGCGTCCAGGAGGATAGTCTCCACGTTTTTTTAAAAATAGCGATTTTTTTCTCATTTGAAACAGAAATTTTGTAATTCTTCTCATTTCAAAGGACAAATACTTCTGTTGCTAAATTAAAAATTGTTGGAAACTTTTCGAAATATTTTTTTTTTAAAAAACGCTTTTTTTTAAAATAGCGATTTTTTTTCCTTTTTGAAATAGAAATTTTGTAATTCTTCTCATTTAAAAGGACAAATACTTCTGTTTCTAAATTAAAAATTGTTAGAAGTTTATTTTTTTTAAATTAAAAATTGTTAGAAGCTTTTCGATAAGAGTTTAAAAAAACGCTTTTTTAAAAATAGCGATTTTTTTCCTTTTTGAAACAGAAATTTTGTAATTCTTCTCATTTAAAAGGCTAAATGCTTTTGTTTTTAAATTAAAAATTGTTAGAAGCTTTTCGATAAGAATTAAAAAAAAAACGCTTTTATAAAATTGTGATTTTTATAAATTTAAAATTAATTTTATTGTGTGTGGATCTTATGATTAATCATTTCATGGCATTGCAAAAAGAGAATGTTTTAATGGGTTTTCATTAATATACTAAGAGTCACTCTGCAGGTGTTAGAAAATTTGTAAAAAAATTTTTAAAAATTCACAAAAAACAAGCATTTTTTTATTCAAATACTGTAAATAATTATTTGAAATTAATCTTTAGCTTATATTAAATGGAAAAATATTACTCACGTTTTTTTTTTTTTGTTTTTTTTTGTTGGTTTGAATCATTTCATTTCATTAATGGGTTTTAAAAAATCGCTTTTTTGTTCAAAAGCCAACGAACGAATGAACGAACCAACCCTTTTGGCTAGAACATGATTTTTCCTTCAAAAAGGCCATTAAAATTTTGTTTTTTTCCAATTTTTATGCAAATTTCCTTTATTTTGATCTTTGAAAACATGATGATCAGAGTATGATCACATTGTGTGATGATGATCAGCATGCATGCATGAGAAGAGCATATGCAATCGTATTTTGATTGGAAAAACGTGAGCATAAGAGTGTCAATAATTGATGTGATTTAAGCGTTAAGCTGATCATTTTTTCTAGCTTTTTTTATGCAATTTAAACGATTTAAAACGATGACAAATTCTGAGAATAGTTTTCTTTGATTTGCTATTCAATTGTTGTTTTGTAATCTTTAACTGGGGATCATATTTTAATAAATCATGCAGAAAATTGTTGTCATCAAATATCATCATCATCAGCTATGCAGCAATACACAACATCATCTTGGTTTTAATAATTTTCCAATAAAATTTGCTGGCAATTCTTGTTGCTGGATTGTTTTGCTTGGCAATATCTTGTCTGTCTTGGCTTTCAAATGCCATGGTTTTGTTATCTGAAAAATTTCATCTTTCTCTCTCTCTCTCTTGACATGATAAATTGTAACGCATTGTGATTCTTATTGTTTTTGTTTTTGTTTTATTGCAATTGTTGTTGTTGTTGTTGCAAAAATGCGTTCAAATGTAAAGTGAATTGAAAAGTCTTTTTAAACGCATTCCAAAAAAATATTTTTTTTCACTTCTATTGGGTTATTGAATCGATGATTTGTTGTTTGTTTGTTTAAGAGAAAGGTTGTGCCGTAAAAAAAGAGTTTTTTCAACTCAAGGGTATTCAGTTACGATAGGTTTACATAACCACATAATGTTACCACTTTGACCCGACTCCATTCAAATAAAAAGTCACTTGCGTACACCTTCGGGCTTAAGTGTTTCAAACTGTTTTATTGGCCGAGTAGTATTGTTTATACGAACTGAAGATAGTTCCATCAGCCATGTCATAAAAGAGGGACCGCACTCATTCACTTGATTGCTAGACTGTGATAGCTTAAGAGACTGAAAAACTCTGTCACTAACTTCTCCTCCAACTTTTCATTGGCATGAGTGCTAGACTTTGACAGTTAAAAAGACAGCTTGTCACTTAACACGTTGATTGCCGGCTACGAGTTATCTCGTACTCACATACATAATTGGCCATTATAACCCTTCAGTCAGGATTACGACCTAGCTTCTCACACTACTTATGTTGTGGGGCGTTAATTTTATACATGAGTGGTGGGACCTACAGTTTAAAGTCGACTCTGAACGACAGATTTTTGAGAAGCTTTTCATGGCAATTTTTACTCTCAGAGTCTTTGCCAGAAATCTGCTGAGAGGAAGTCGCCGAAGAAATATTTTTTCGTTTTGACCTTGTACTCACTAATGTGAAAAATTTAAATTGTCTTTTTTTTTTTTGGCAAATTTTCTGAAAATTGCCGCGGCAGTTAACGTGTTAATTCTCTTCTAAATCGTAACTTCGAATTCGCATGAGCGCTGGTTTGTGACAGTTAAAAGGACAGACAGACCATCATTTAATTCCCTCTTCCAAGGCGTACAAAAAATCGTCATTAATCAAGAGGGCATGCGTCCCTATTAGGATTTGGGTATTTGTCCTACCAAGTATGTACTGTCGAATGTGTGAGTGCAGGTAGTAGGATAGCCTCCAGCCATTTCCTACAGTTGCAGCTTCTTTTTTTAGTGGACGGACAGAACATGCTTCCTTATTAGGTAATGTCTCATGGGGGCAACACCCAGACGAAAGAAAGAAAGAGAAAGGCCTTCATTGTCTTCTCTAGATTAAAATCGAGATAGGTCGGCTTACAGAGAAAGCCATAGATAATCAGGGGAATTTATAACAAGTCCCCCCCTTTACTACAGAGGAAGCCATAGATAATCAGGGGAATTTATAACAACTCCCCCCTCTGCTACAGAGGAAGCCATAGATAATCAGGGCAATTTATAACAGGGACCGGACCTTCTACAGACGAAGCCATATCTAAGCAAAGGAATTTATTTGTTATACTTATGAGAGCATGGAGTAGTCGTCGTAGTCTAGTAGGTAGAGTGTTAGCTTATTAGATGAAAAAAGCTCGAGTTTAAATCCCAGGTCATGACATCAAAACGAAAATATAAAAAAAATATTTCTTCGGCGACTTCTTTTCAGCTGGCAAAAACTCTGACACAACATAAGTGGTGTGAGAAGCTGGGTCGTAATCTAGACTGAAGGGTTGCAATGTATGTATGCCTAGCATAGTTTGCTGATATGACCCTATATGTCCAGGATCTCACAAATAATAAGATATTTGGGACTATGCGGACGAAATAATTGAACTCCGTTACCTACTGGCATTTTTGAAGTCGCCGTGGTCTAGTAAGTATTGTGTTGGCTTATTAGACGAAAGACCCGAGTTCGAATCCCGAAAAAATTTGAAAATAATTTTTCGGTGACTTCCTCTCTCAGCAGATTTCTGGCAAAAAAAACTCTGAGAGTAAAAAATTGCCATGGAATGCTTCTCAAAAAAATGTGTCGTTCGGAATCGACTTTAAACTGTAGGTCCTCTCGCCACTCATGTATAAAATTAACGCACACAACATAAGTGGTGTGAGAAGCTAGGACATTGTACAATGGGTCATAATTCGACCACCAAGTACTGTACTTGTCAGAATTGACAAGTACACGTCCTCTAACCTAACCTAAACTACCTACAGGCATAAGAAAATGAGGAGACACGATCGGCGGGGCAGTAAAAGAATCGCAGAGTAGGTGGACGTTTATAGAGGATGAATTAATTTGGTTCACTGTTTTTTAGGACGATGTACAATGAGTCAATTCGATCTCCGGGTACTGTACTTGTCTTAACTGTGCCATATTTATGAGTAAGACGGGGGAATTGAGGCCACAGAATATATTTTGTTTCAGGCCAAATGATGGCCGATAGAACTTAAAATGGGACCTCGAACGCCAGAAAACATCATGGAGAAAATGATTGAAGCAGAGAAGGATGGACTGGAAATGTGTGGCAATTATTTGTGGAAAACTACTGAAAAGAAGACAATTGATGTACCTACAAGAGGAAAAGGTCTTGGACCGAAGCAGCTGATATTGGTTAAATTTTCCGAGAAAAAGGAGGCTGATTTTTAATCGGTTTTTATCGAAATGAATGCTTAAATCCTGCATATAGTGGCTACCCTTGCTTTATCATATTAAAGAGACAGTGTTTGATGTATCGTTTGTCAAAGCAATACAAATAGGTATTTAAACTCTTTTTCTCCATTTACAACAACAATTACAATCACAATCTTGACAATCATATTATTTTCCTCCTTTTCCTTTAAATCATTATAACGCAACGCGATTGCATGATGATATCGCATTCAACTGCGACGACACCCACAGCACAGTTGAAGAAACCAACAATAAGTGAAGTGAAGTGAATAGAGAATCAGTGGTGAATGACATGCCTTTGGTTTTTTACAAACATTTTCTATTGGGTGTAATCGATTCAATGTTGATTAGTTTAGTTTGAAAACAAATTTGAAAAATAAAAGGCGTTAAATTATTATAGCCCGTGCTTGACCAGTGTTTGTTAATTGACTTAAACTCTCGATTGTTTAACCAAAGACAAGAGGGGGGTTTGGCAAAAAAGCAAAAAAGATATTTTAGCGTAATTTTATGCAAAAAATAAGAAAACAAAATTGTTAACAACTAACAAAATATGACATAAAATGGTTTACAAATTACAATAATTGAAAGCAACAGCAAGCAGCAGCAGGTAAATGGTAAGCAATTTAAGATAAGGGAAGCTAACCCCATAGTTAAATGTTTATTAAAAAAAAAACAAAACACTTAAAGAAATTAGTAGAATAGTACTCAACAAAATTCAAATTACAATAACAAAACTACATAGAAACATTATAGATTCTCGAAGTTACCAAACCGAAAACAAATAAATTATAAATAAAGCGAAAAGTAACGTCTCTAGCCGGTACTCTTACAGTTATTCTGGATAGAAAAATTCAAGAGTAATGTTCCTTTGTTATTACATTAAGATTTTAATTTTTTATCTGAGCTATACTTCCCCATCTTTATCATCTAAAAATTCAAATCTATAAACGTTTAATAAACAAAGTCCCATTTACAACAACAAAACTACATGAAAACATTCTAGATTCTCGAAGTTACCAAACCAAAAGCAAATAAATTATAAATGAAGCGAAAAGTAACGTCTCTAGCCGGTACTCTTATAGTTATTTTGGATAGAAAAATTCAAGAGAAATATTCTTTTGTTATTACAATAAAATTTACAGTTTTTATCTGACCTATACTTCCCCATCTTTAACATCTAAAAAGTCAGTCATTTCAGCGTGCGACATTGAGGATGCCAGGAGAAAACTGAATCGAGTCATGATAAGGACTCAGATATGGCTTGAGGATCATGGTCTAGAATTCGCAAAGAACACTGGTCACAAAAAGGGCAGTTAGATATTTGGGCATAAGACTCGACTCCAGACTTAATTCTTGGGCCCAAATACAGCATGCAGCTACCAAGGTAGCGAAACTAACAGGCATGCTAAGCAGGATGATGGCAAATATTGGCGGACCAACACAGGCCAAACGAAAATTGATTATGGCGGCGACGAACTTGATATTGCTGTACGGAAGCGAGATATGGGGAGATGCGCTGGAGATTAAATCTAAGCGGAAAATATTAGCAACAGTGCAGCGAACAGCGGCATTAAGAGTTGCCTCGGCCTACCCCACAGTATCGGGCGCCGCAGTCCTAGTGATCGCCGGTGAGATACCTATTGACCTGCAGGCATTTCGAAAAGAAGAAAATCTTGGATAACGAAGAGGGAAAATCTTCCCATTAGTAGCGCAGATCTCAGATCTCAAACACTACAGCGATGGCAAAGTAGATGGAGCGAGGAAACATGCGGAAGATGGACTTATAAACTTATTCCATCTATAGAGGCATGGATACGGAGAACCTTTGGGGAAACTAACTATTTTCTGACCCAGTTTCTCTCTGGTCATGGTTATTTCCGAAAATACCTATACCGTATGGGCAAGGTGACTGATCCTAGCTGCATTTATTGCGAGGAAATGAGTGACGACGTTGAACACACATTCTTCCATTGCATTAAATGGCAAGACGAGAACCATTGTGAACGCTATGCTATCCTCGAAAGTGAGATGAAAAGGAACGCTGTAAGAAGATACGTTGAATATTTACTCCGCAGAAAGAAGTTCCACCTTGATACAATACAACGGAATGATACATGAGAAGACGAGCCAATAGCATGAAGCTGGCTTCAAAAATGGCGTACCCAGACCTGGGAGAGTAGACAACGGTCCTTAACTGGACGTCGTTCTGAGTACTTCCTGAAGTAATGCAGATAGCCGTCCCGGAAAGGGAGTATCCCCAGAAAGAGGAGGGATTGTTTTAGTGGAAGCACCACTCGACGCAGCTGTTGACGATCACTGCAAGTGCGAAGACATTTTGAACCCTACCTCACACGCCAAAAAAAAAAAAAAACATCTAAAAATTCAATTCTATAAACGCTTAATAAACAAAGTCCCATTTACAACAACAAAACTATATAGAAAACATTCTAGATTCTCGAAGTTACCAAATCAAAAACAAATAAATTATAAATGTAGCGGAAAGTAACGTTTTGGATAGAAATTCTCAAGAGAAAGATGATTCCTTTGTTATTACAATCTAAGCTATACTTCCCCATCTTTACGATCTAAAAAATCAAATCTTTAAATGTTTAATAAATTATTATTAAAACCGCGATTATCTTGTTACTATAATTTAATTTACGTGCATAAAAAAACAAATAAAATTTAATTGTGTTGTAAAATAAAACATGACAGTTTCATGAGTTCATTTGACATTCCACAAATGAAGAAATAATTTTAAATGCCAGCAATAGAGGCCCAACCTACTATTTCAAGTTGGAGTGGACACTTTCGTAGGAGCCAAAGGGACAAAAGGACTACACTCCGAAGTAATACTTTCGCAGTTCCAGAGTGGCCACAACAAGTCAAGGAAGGGGGAATTTAGTGGGCGAGGGCCCTTCCTCTTTGGTGCGTTTCTGGTTTTCAAAAGTCATTCAGTTTGTTGGTTGTAGGAATATACATCAAGAATTTCAAATATTCTCAAGAAAACAAGAGAGTCTCTGCTACAAACCCATTTTCCTGTACAACATGCCACTTGTTTTTTAAGGTGTCAACTTGCGCGGCTACACCTTCAAGCTCGCGCCAATAATTTGTTAGCAAATCAAACTCAAAATCAAAAAATTGTTGGTTGAAATCATTAAAAAAAAAGAATTGTTTAAACGTGACTGGATTTGTTGTAGTTGCAATTTTTGTTTTTAAAATAAAAAAATAAAAAAAATAAAGAAAAATTATTTCAAATGATTTTAAAGAATTTCAATTAATAAAATCGCATGTTTTTTGCTGTGCTCTCCGCACACAGCGGCTAAAGCAATGGGCTGGCAATTGATTGACCCACTGAGTACAGAAGTGCATGTTTTTCAACAATTTGAAATAAATTTTCAAAAATAAAACAAAAATTGAAAAATCTTTTAATTTTTTTCTTACAACAATTTCCAATAAGAACGAAACGAAGCAATGCTTACGCATTCGATACGAACAGAAATATGCCAGCGTGCAAGTCTTATGATGGCCAATTGCTGCTAAACATTAAATAAATAATCAGTGGCAACTGGGCTGGATTGGCCGAACGGCGGACGGACAGCATTTGTTTTATTTTATACAGAAAGGCAATACAAAAACAAATTATTTTATTAATGCCATTTTGAGGCTTAATAGCTTTGGCTACTGTGTGCACTACTGTATACTGCAGGCTATGTATTGAAAAAAGAAAATCTTCAAGCAGTAAGCAAGTGTGCATGTCTAATGGTCCACTACACACACCATCACTATCTTGGTTTGTATTAATGGCATCTCGACAAAATATGCATCATATGCGTGCTATACTGCTGCTATTGCTACTGCAACTGCAACTGCAAATACTGATGCAGAAAATATTTTATGAAAAAAATGAAATCAAAATCAAAAGATTTTTTAACATTAAACAGCAGCAAGGAAAACTGTAGTCTTGCGAGTGGTAAAAAATAAATAAAATTCGTAATAAAAATAGAAAACAAACACGTTAAATTACTAAAATACGTAAGACATCACAATACTGCAAAGTGAATATACAGCTTGAGATTAATCTGACAAATGGACGACTTTCAAAGCCTTGGTTTGTGGTTTTAAAAAGGAGAAATGAAGATCAATCATACTATCAATCATGCTATCAATCATACTTTCAAACAAATATCAATCATACTTCATATTAATATCAGTTTTAAAAAGGTTTTAAAAAGGAAAATGAATATCAATCATATTATCAATCATACTTTCAATCAAATATCAATCATACTATTACTAGACTATCGGCCACCATGTTTCCAACTTAAGGACAATATTAAAATATCTTGTCAGTTGGAAAATATCATAAATTAGGAAACCTCTGGTGTATCTTCTTACTAGAATAGATGTTATTTACTCGATATCCATTCCGTTTAGTAGTGCTCACAAAACTGATAAGTCAGCTTACGTTCTATCTTCTGACAAATGGATGACTGCCAGAGTCTTGTTTTGTGGTTTTAAAAAGGAGAAATTAATATCAATCATACTATCAATCATGTTATCAATCATACTTTCAAACAAATATCAATCATATTGCTAATATCAGTTTTAAAAAGGTTTTAAAAAGGAAAAATGAATATCAATCATACCATCAATCAAATATCAATCATACTATTACTAGACTATCGGCCACCATGTTTCCAACTTAAGGACAATATTAAAATATTTTGTCAGTTGGAAAGGAAACCTCTGGTGTATCTTCTTACTAGAATACTTAGTACTGCTCACAAAACTGATAAGACGGTTTAAGATCTATCTATTGACAAGTGGATGACTGCCAGAGTCTTGTTTTATGGTTTTAAAAAGAAGAAATGAAGTTTAATCATACTATCAAACAAATATCAATCATACTGTTAATATCACTTTTAAAAAGGTTTTAAAAAGGAAAATGTATATCAATCATATTATCAATCATACTTTTAATCATACTTTTAATCATACTTTCAAATACTTTCAATCAAATATCAATCATACGATTACTATATTATCGGCCACCATATTTCCAACTTAAGGACAATATTAAAATATCTTTTCAGTTGGAAAATATCAAAAATTAGGAAACCTTTGGTATATCTTCTTACTAGAATAGATGCTGTTTATTCGGTATACATTCTGTTTAGTAGTGCTCACAAGAGTGATAAGCCAGCTTATGATCTATCTTCTGACAAATGGATGACTGCCAGAGTCTTGGTTTGTGGTTTTAAAAAGGAGAAATGAAGATCAATCATACTATCAATCACGCTATCAATCATACTTTCAAACAAATATCATTTATACTATTAATATCAGTTTTAAAAAGGTTTTAAAAAGGAAGAATAAATATCAATCATACCATCAATCATGCTATCAATCATATTATGAATCAAATTTCAATCAAACTATTAATATTAGGGAATGACAGCTGTCTTAGCCAGACTATCAGCCACCATGTTTCTAACTTAAGGACAATATTAAAATGTCCTTCCTACTGACAAGGAAATTGTCATAAATTAGGAAACCTTTGGTGTAGTTTCGTACTAGAATAGGTGCTGTTTACTCGATATCCATCCTGCTTAGCAGGTGGCACATCTTTAAAGGAACTTTTCCAAACGGTTAGGGGCCATGTAAGGATAGAGCATCCATTCAACTGAATTTTTTTTTCCTATTTCTCTGCCAGTATAGTGCGTTTGAGCCACTGTTTTCATAATTTTTAAATTGTCTGAGCCTTTGATTAAATAAATATTGACAAACGGTATCAGTTTTGTTTTAATTTTTAATTGTTTCTGTTGTTGTGTTGTCATTGTTTTTTGTTTTTGTTTTTGTCATACACATGTTGCGTATTGTAAATGAATTATTGCCTGTAAAATGAGCAAAAACAACAGCAAAAAAAAAAACTCGAGTATTTTTTTTTTAATTGTATTGCTAGTCATTGCGACAAACATTGAACGCTGAATAATATCGATGATTTTTTGATAGAGTCTGACATTTGGTATGACTTCATGAGATATTTCCATCATTCATTCGTTCGTTCGTTACTCATTTAAACATTTTCTAGAGCACGTGAAAGTTTGAGGCAATTTTTGTTTGTTTGTTTGTTTTCATAAATATTTATATTCGGTTAACAAGTAATTTGTAAAGTAATTTATAATTAAAAAAAATAAAAATCGAAAGAAACATATCATAATGATTTCATTTTGAACATTTTAAATGAATTAATTGCTGAATTGATAACGTCAACTGTATTGATCAAATGTAATGAATGTTTGAAATGCATTTTAAAGCAATGTGGTAAATAAAATTTACTTAAATACTTCATAAAACTGAGTTTTATTTGTTATAAGCCATTCAGCTAACTTAAAACTGTTGTAATATTAAACTCCCGTAACAATTTTTGCTATTCACTTGCAATTTAAGCAATTCAGCTAAGAAAAAACTTAATTCAGCTACCAAGAAAAGCTTAAAACATAACAAATTAAGTACAATAGATGACAGAGAGATGTCCTTAATCCACTTATTTAGCTAAATTGCTTAAAATTTTCTTCTAGTAAGCTTTTTATACACTAAATTATGATATTTATACAATAAAACCTTGCTGAAAAGCTTTTAATGCAGCTGAATTAGTTAAATATTTAAGTTTTTATGTTACTTTTATTATAACTTAACTTTTTTAATACTTTACAGCTTTGCTGAATTATTTTAAATGTAGCTGAATAGCCAAAATTTTACAGAAATAATATTTTTAAGACATTTTTACAAATACTCTGCCTTTTTAGCTTAGCTAAATAACTTTTCTTATAGCTGAATAGTTTAAAACTTCACTGAATTGAATTTTTAATAATGTATTTATCAATTTAAGCAGTAAAGTTTAGCTGAATAGCTTTTGATACAGCTGAATTGCATTAAACATGATGCTTACAATAGTTTTTACCGCATATAATTCTTTTAAACCTATCTGTAATGCTTTTACTGCTGCGGAATAGATAATAATGTAAGGAAATACATTTTTTTAACACTGTTCCTGTATATTTTGCTTAGCTGAATGACTCTAAACTATGCTGAAGAGTTAAAACTTTTACGAAATATGGTTTTCAAAAACAATTTACAAGGTTTATTGTATTTTTTGATTTGCTGAATTACTTTAATTGTAGTTCAATAGCTTTTATTGCGTTGCAAAATGTCATTTATAAAAAGTTAAATATTTTTCGAGTATTTCCTTAGCTGAATAGTTAAATATGTAGCTGAATAGGTAAAATTTTTAATTGAAATGGAATTTTAAAACATTTTCCCAATTTCTAATAGCCTTCTGCTTAGCTGAATTAACAAAACTCCTCCGCAAAGTAACTGTGGAAATTAATATTTAATGTTTCAAATATTTTTGTTTTTGCTGAATTACTTTTAATGTAGCTGAATAGCTTAAAACCTCAATGTAAGATATATTTCAAGTTATTTACAATAATTTGAGAAATTCTATAAAATTTAGCATAGCTGAATTGCTTTAAAAGAAGCTGAATTGAAGAAATATTTGGGGACGTATATTACTGTTAATAAATGTAACACTTTTAATACTTTTTAGTTTAGCTGAATTAATTTTATGGCAGCTGAATTGAGGATATATGTTTTTTAAACCAAATTTTCAATGTCTAGATGAAATTTTAACATAGCTGAATTATTTTTAACATATGCTGAATAGCTCCAAATCTTCAGATTTATTGGGTTTTCCTGGTATTTATAAAAAATTGAGGAGTTTTAATGGGTATTTAGCTTAGCTGACTAAAAATGTAAGTGAATATGTAAAATATTTTGTTTTTAACAATTTTATTAAAGGTTAAGTTTGCTGAATGATATTTAATATAGCTGAATAAAGAATTCTTTTAAGGGAATATGTTTTTTACAATGAATTTGAAATGTATAAAGTATTTTTAGCTTAGCTGAATTACATTTAACTGCAAATAATTCGTTAATAAATCGGTAAAGTATTGAATTTATTGTGACAAATTTTAACACTTTTAAGCTGATTTTAGCGTATGGGTGTATAAAAACCTTCGTTTATTAAAAGGTTAACTGGAAATCACAGTTAATATATGATGAGATGTGATATGATATGATAATTTAAAAAGCATATGATCTTCAGCAGCTATTTTACATTATCTTAATCAGAAATATGACACTCAAATTGGAATTTTGTACATTAACAAAGACAAAAACAACAACAACAAAATGAAAAGAAGGAATAGCTGAAGGCGTAAATTAGGCAAAAAGACAAGATGGTAATGGGATAACTTATATGCGAAAATCACAATGACATGCTAAACAAATTTTTTTTGAGAAAAAAAATAAAAATAAAATAAAATAATGCTACTGACACCTTCTAATACTTCTTACGATGATGCTGATGCCTGGGCTAATGCAGTTGGGGAGAGCAAAAACAAACTGGTGCTGATGGGGCACGAAATTGTATTATTTTGCTTGCTTTCTGTGCTTTCTGCTTTCTATCCCTTGCCTGATAAGGTGTCACCAAAAGATATTTGAAAGAAACGTATTGTATGACTGAATTAGATTTGTTTTGTTGTTGTTGTTGTTGTTGTTACTGTTGCTGTTTCTGTTCCTGTTTATTTAGCTGGTTTGTTGCTTGTAATGTGTTGATTAAATACGTGACTTAATCGCAGCAGCATATTTTTGTGTTGTTTTGTTGCATGCAACTTTGGTTTTTAGAATCTAGATTTTTTTGCAAACAAAACTTTTTGAATTCAAGCAATACAACTCAACAAATATGCGGAAAATAATACTCAGAAATCAAAGCTTAACAAAATGACATGATAATTCATCCAAGTAGGAGAAAAAAATTTAAATTTTCTTTAAATCGAAGCAGCTGAATTCAATTTTTTGTAGCTGAATTAAAGAAATTTCTTTATTTTCATAATTTTAAATTGATTTAACACTTTCTAACATCTTCAACAACATATTCAGCAAAACAAAAAATGCTTTAAAGTCCTTCAAGTCCTTTCCACTTTCCAAAAAAAAAAAAAGAAACCTCATACCCATTTCATCTCGCATATAAAGGCTTTAAGGTATTATTTCCTTATGCCGTGCATTCATACAAGACTTTCACGGAAAAATGCCAAAAGAAAAGCAAAAAGAAAAACTCTCAAATAAGCAACAATAACAATAATAACAATAACAACAACAACAACAATCGAAGAAAAGGAAAATAATCTTTAATTCAAGCAGGTAATATTATATGGCCATACACCAAACCATACAAACAAACTTGATTACATTAAGAATTTTTAAAACATCGTCTCTGGCATAGCAAAGCATGGAGAGAAAACTGTCTAAGAACAAAAATTTCAAGTGGAAATCAGTTGCAAATGGAAGGGGCAAGGGAAAGAAAAGGCTTCCAAAAAACAAATTCAATAAAGCATTGTATTTTCATGCTGGTTGCAACAATAAAAACTACCCTAAAATATAACAGTCCGGAATAAAAAAGCCCTGAACCTGCTATGTACAATGGTTTAAACAAATAGTAACGCTGGCCTTACATTTAAGAGAAGTAGAAAAAAAAGTAGCCTCTTCCCATGGCTACTGTTAGCTAGAGTTATAATTATTATTAAATATTTAAGATTCAAAATAATAATAAGAAAGTAAAAGCATAAAAGCAATTATTTTTTTAATTCAACTCTTGTTTAAGCTATTCAGCTAAGGAAAGTTGTTGTTAAACACAATTCAGCCAAAGGAAAATAATACGAAATTATGCAACAAAAGGAAAAAAGCCAACATAAAATACATTTTCAACAATTCAGCTAAAGAAACATGCTTTAAATTCTATTCAGCTGAATAAAAAACAAAATAATATACCCAAAATCTGAAGAAAACACAACATTTTTACAATTCAGCTTCTGTTTCAGCAATTCAGCTAAAAAAGTTGTTGTTAAACACAATTCAGCCAAAGGAAAACAATACGAAATTATGCAACAAAAGGAAAAAATCCAACATAAAATACATTTTCAACGATTCAGCTAAAGAAACATGCTTTAAATTCTATTCAGCTGAATAAAAAAAATAATATACCCAAATGTAGTACAAAAGAAAAAAAATCTGAAGAAAATTTAACATTTTTACAATTCAGCTTCTGTTTTAGCAATTCAGCTACAGAAAGTTGTTGTTAAACACAATTCAGCCAAAGGAAAACAATACGAAATTATGCAACAAAAGGAAAAAATCCAACATGAAATGCATTTTCAACGATTCAGCTAAAGAAACATGCTTTAAATTCTATTCAGCTGAAAAATATACTCCAAATCTAGTACAAAAGAAAAAAATTTGAAGAAAACTAAACATTTTTACAATTCAGCTTCTGTTTAAGCTATTCAGCTAACGAAAGTTGTTGTTAAACACAATTCAGCCAAAGGAAAATAATACGAAATTATGCAACAAAAGGAAAAAATCCAACATAAAATACATTTTCAACGATTCAGCTAAGGAAACATGCTTTAAATTCTATTCAGCTGAATATAAAAACAAAATAATATACCCAAAATCTGAAGAAAACACAACATTTTTACAATTCAGCTTCTGTTTCAGCAATTCAGCTAAAAAAGTTGTTGTTAAACACAATTCAGCCAAAGGAAAACAATACGAAATTATGCAACAAAAGGAAAAAATCCAACATAAAATACATTTTCAACGATTCAGCTAAAGAAACATGCTTTAAATTCTATTCAGCTGAATAAAAAAAATAATATACCCAAAATGTAGTACAAAAGAAAAAAAAATCTGAAGAAAATTTAACATTTTTACAATTCAGCTTCTGTTTCAGCAATTCAGCTACAGAAAGTTGTTGTTAAACACAATTCAGCCAAAGGAAAACAATACGAAATTATGCAACAAAAGGAAAAAATCCAACATGAAATGCATTTTCAACGATTCAGCTAAAGAAACATGCTTTAAATTCTATTCAGCTGAATATAAAAAAACAATAATATACCCAAAATGTAATACAAAAGGAAAAAAATCTGAAGAAAATTCAACATTTTTACAATTCAGCTTCTGTTTCAGCAATTCAGCTAAAGAAAGTTGTTGTTAAACACAATTCAGCCAAAGGATAACAATACGAAATTATGCAACTAAAGGAAAAAATCCAACATGAAATGCATTTTCAACGATTCAGCTAAAGAAACATGCTTTAAATTCTATTCAGCTGAAAAATATACTCAAAATCTAGTACAAAAACTTCCCCGTTTCCCAATTTCTTGGTTTAATAAGCTAAATATAGTTTTTCACAGCCGAATTAGAGGTCCAATGAGTTAGTTATGTACTTTCTTTTATTATTTTGAACCATTGCTAGGTATTATCTCTTAATTAAACAAAGTTTTTGTTTAGGTCACAAGCTGAATATAATTTTTCATAGTTGAATAAGAATTTTTATTAGCTAAATGTCTTTCGATCATTATTTTCAGTTATTACTAGCAATCATTGCTTAGCTGAATATAATTTTCGTTGGGATTAACTAGCTGAATATAAATTTCCATAGCTGAATCAAAATTTTTATTAGTTAAATTACTTTCGAACATTATTTGCAATCATTGCTAGCAATCATTTCTTAGCTGAATAATGATGTCATTGAGATTAACTAGCTGAATATATGTTTCCATAGCTGAATCAAAATTTTTATAAGCTTAATTACTTTCGAACATTATTTCCAATCATTGCTAGCAATCATTTCTAAACTGAATAATGTTTTCGTTGCGATAAGTTAGCTGAATATGATTTTTCATAGCTGAATAAGAATTGTTATAACCTAAATGACATTTGCTTATTGTTTTGAACTATTACTAGCAATTGTTTCTTAGCTAAAGAATGTTTTCATAGACATCAACTGGCTGAATATAATTTTTCATAGCTGAATAAGAATTGTTATAACCTAAATCAATTTCGCTTATTGTTTTGAACTATTACTAGCAATTGTTACTTAGCTAAAGAATGTTTTCATAGACATTAACTGGCTGAATATAATTTTTCATAGCTGAATAAAAATTTTAAAGAGCTGTACTACTTTTTAGTATTATTCTAAACCCTTATGGGTAATATTTATTTAGCTGAATATGGATTTTGCTAATATTTCACACGGAAAAGTGATTTATTATTGCTCGACCTAGCTGAATCCGAATTTTCATAGCTGAATAAGAATTTTTAAGGGCTGAATTGGATGTTGTGTATATTTTCAACTATTATAGGCAATAATTTTTAAGCTGAAAGTAGTTTAGGTTTATATTATCCAGCTGAATTACGATTTTATTAAGGTGACGTAGTAACTGACTTTATTTTTAATATTTAGATGGAAAAATTTCTTTGCTGAATTACATTTTTCCAGATAAATTGGTTTTAGAGTGTAGCTTTTCCATATTTTCTATGAAACCTTTAAGGCTTTAAGTTGTGAACTCTTGTAATTATTGGTTATTAAACTTTCTTTCTTTCGTTTTGCTGTACAAAAACGAGTGCATGTGTCTAGAGCTAAACCTGTGTGTTTTGTGTTATTCAATACCCTTTTCATGTTGTTTTACCATCTTTCTGATCACATTTTTTGTTTTTCATTTTTTTTCATTTTTTTCAACTTTTTTCGCCATAAACTTCAGCTTACTCTTGGCTAATATGACACCAACTACTGTGAGAAAACCGTATGAAAAAAAAAATATTCAAAAACAAACAAAAAATATGGAGAGACTGAGACTTAAAAACAACTGAACTGTAGGTGTTAAAACTTTACAAAAAGCCTACAAATAAACACAATCCGCAGAGATACAATTAGAGGCATCAGATTTTTCTGTTTGTAACAACAACAAACAAACAAACAAACGAAAAAAAAAAATAAGAGTTTCGGACATAATAATCGTTTAGATTAGAGTAACCATTGTGACCATTTCCTTTAATTCATCTGGTATTCATCTCTTCTTCTTTCACATTCACTAAATTTATCACACACTGCAAGTGTGTTTAGTTGGTAGTTGAGTTGAGTGTCACTGTTTAAAACGTTTAGTTTGAATGGTTTTTTCTTATTTCTTTGCCTTAGAATAAATAATGTTGCCATAGTGACACTCTCTTAGAATGCCGCCACCATAGAGAGCACTTGACATGTTAATAGACTATGAATGAGTTTGAAGTATGCACGAGTCGAGTTCGTTCATTTTTTGTTGTTGTTGTTGTTGATGCTTCAGCATTTAGCTGGTTTACTTTGACATAAATTGTGTTTCTATTTTGAAGCAATTTTTTCTTTCACGCAAACGAACTTGATATACAAAATAATTGTTGCAGGTTTTTTTTTTGAAAAAACTTCAAAACGAAATCAGATATTTTGTTTTGGCGGTTATTTTTTTTTATTAAAATCTTGCAAAAAACATGAAAAAAATTTAAAATCTACAAAAAAAATATTGCACTTCCTTGAAAATTTCAAGGTTTTAAGCTTAAATCTTTAGCTGAATTCAATTTAAATTAGCTGAATAAGGAAAATTCTGTACGGTATGAAAAACCAACAATTCAAATAATCATTTAAGACATCATTAAGCTTTGCTGAATAATTTTTTATAACGCTGAATTGCAAAAATGTAAGAAATTAAAAAAAAAAAAAAAAGAAAATCTGCAATAAAAAATGTCTGAATAAGGAAAATTCTATACTGATTTAAATAACTATAGTCTGTATAATCTTTTAAAGCATAATTAAGTTTTGCTGAATAACTTTAATAGCAGCTGAATTACATTAATATGAAGATCTTTACGAAATTCATCTACAAAACAAATTTTTCATTAATTTTCCTTTGCTAAATAACTCATAAAATTACGAATTGGGTAATTAGTTTTGTTTTCGGAAACTTTTAAAATAAATCTCATGTTGACAATAATTTTCCTTAAATAAATGGCATATAAATCAGGGAAAGACTAAGTTATTTGAAAGTTTCCTGAAAAAGAAACATTTTCTCTTACATTTTACCTTGCTGAATAGCTCAGAAATTAGCTGAATAAGCAAAATAATATGTTTTCAAGTAATTTTTCTAGACAAAACACATTTTTCTAAATAGCTGACAATAATAAGAGCTTTTCATTATTTAAGCTTTTCAATTTACATAAATTTCTATAGAAATTGTCTTGATTTTCAAAAGATTTTTTCTTTTTTCTTGAGTTTACTTATTGAAAATGTTATTCAGCAAAGGAAAAATATAGTTCAAGAGCGAATATTTAATGCAAGTCCATAGTTTTTCATGTGTAAAGGTTAAAAAATTATTATTCAGCTAAGCAAAAATATAATTCAGCTAATCATTTTTGATACTTTGTTGAAAAATATGTGGATAGACTTTAAGAAAATGTTTTATTTTTAAAGAAATTCTGTTAGTTATTAAATATTTTTTTTAATATTTCACGATTTTTATCTTTATTCTTTTAATTTTCTTTAGAAAAATATAATTCAGCTAAGGAAATATGTAATTCAGCAAAGATTTTTTAATGGTAATTTAAAGATATCGATGTGTTTTATAAGAATACAGTATAAAAACGTTATTCAGCTGAGCAAAAATGTAATTGCGTTACAACTTTGTAAGAAATTGTATGAATAATTAAAGAAATTTCAAAAAAAAATTAATTTTATTAATGATTGGAATTTTTTAAAGAATTTTTTTTTTTATTTCAAGGCTTTTAAATTTTTAATATTTTTTGTTACTCTAGTTAAAAGGAATTCAGCTAAGGAAATTTCTAATTCAGCAAAGATATTTGTATGTAATTAAGTAGTTACTGACGAAGGCTATAAGTATGGGTTATAAAATTATTATTCCGCTAACGATAAAACTAATTCAGCTAAGGAAAAAATTTCTAAAAAATTATTGATTTTCATAAAACTTTTTTCTTATAGATTTTTCAAGTGGTTTTCGTCTTAATCATGCATGACACCATTGATGGAGGATGATTTAATAGCTCGTTTTTTTGTTTGTTTTAATTGTTTGCAATTACATATTTAGATTATCATAACAAAATGCCATCGATTAGACTCTACGACTGTTGGGTATAAAGAAAATTGCAAAGATGGAACTTAATTTGCGGCTATGAAGTCGTATGACTGATGTATGTGCAGATGACAAAACGTGGTAAACGTAGAAGCAGGGTGTGTTCGTTCATTGTTATGGATTTAATTAAAATGAAATCATTTTAATTATTTTGCAATTAAAATTCAAATACGTCTATGAGTAATGCAAGCCAGGGGGGAAAGTCACAAAAAAAAAATATCATAGACAGCCTAATATGTAGTTCTCTTTTCTATCAATACAGCTGGAATTGACTAATCGCCTTTAGAGAATGGTTTCGCAAATATTTATCAAAATAGACGTACTTACTCAATATTTGCAATTAATTTTACATGGTAAATAGGAAATGAAACACTCACCTGAAATTAAACAAGAAAAAAAATAAAAAGAAAATTAATAAAATACAGATAAACAGAAAGGCAGAGGCGACATCTTCTTAATCTAGTTTAAAAATAAATTTTTTATCAGCAAAAATGTTGGTTTTTGCTTCATCTTTGGAAGCAAAATCATCAAAAAAAAATCAACAATTTCACCTTACATAACTAAAGAACGCAAGATCACAACAACAACAACAGCAACAACAACAACAATATGTTGAAAAAAAAATTTGTATTAAAATAGTGTCATAAAGAAGAAAAACAAAAACAACTAAAAAAAAACGTCATTGTTTACGACAATGACATCCTTGACTTCATTATATTCCGTGTTACATGATACTTTGTTTTAAGAAAACGACATGAGTTAATAAAGAATTAAATGCTCTTAATACAACACAAGAAATTAAATAATAACTAAGCTAGTAAGTAAAGAGCGTTTTAATTACAATTGGTTAAAGGAATTAAATCTCAAAATTGTTTCATGTAAACGAAACAAGTTTTAATACGCTTATTCAGCTTTTAAACATACAATTCAGCTAACAATTTATCAAAGAAACTTTTAAATTACATAAAATGTATCCTCCTAAATTCATTTCCATTCATAATTTATCAATTCAGCTTGCAAAAATGTTATTCAGCAAACAATTTATTCCTTAAAATTAATAAAATACCTCTTAAGGACTTAGTTTCCATTGCTTAAATGCAAATTCAGCTAATAAAAATCTTATTCAGCAAAGAATTTCTCATTGAATCATTTCAATTAAATAAAATACTGCCTAATTACTTTATTTCCACTCTTAGTTTATCTAATCAGCTAATAAAAATCATATTCAGCTAAGAATTTATCAAAGAAACTTTTAAATTACAGAAAATGGATCTTAGAACATACATATTCAGCTAATAAAGGTCTTATTAAACAAAACAATTCTGTAAGAAACCTAATAATTCTATTACCGCGTTAAGTTTATGTATTCAGCTAATGGAAATCCTATTCATTGCATAGAATACATCTTATAAATCAATTTTAGTTTTAATTATGCAATATTCAGCTATGAAAAATACAATTCAAAATAGAATTCTATCCTTATTTTTTGTATTCAGCCAATAGAAATTGTATTCAGCAAACATTTTATAAAGATAATCTTTAATGAAATAAAATGTGTGTGTTCGTAAATCCATTTTTGCATTTAGTTTGTGTATTCAGCTATTAAAAATACTATTTAGCAGAGATTTTTGTCAAAGAAACTTTCAAATGACATGGAATGCATCTTAAGAATTGCATTTTCAATCTAATTTTGTGTATTCAGCTATGGGAAATATTATTCAGCAAATAAATTATATCGTAGATTGTCTATTTCCACTCTAAATAAAAATTTATTAAAGTGTTTACATGTATTCAGCTGCTTTAAAAACAATTCAGCTAAGGATTTTTACTGATATATTGAATTTTATAAGTATTACATAGTATTTGAGTTATTTTTATGACTTAAACTGTTGGAAATGGAATGCACTAAGGACTTTTCAAGCCTTTTAGGTTTGGTAAGAGACTGTAAAAAGGTTTTCTGTTAAATTTTTAGAAATTCAACAGCTTTTTCCTTAATTCAGCTAAAGATTATAAATAAATTTTGCAATTTTCTTGTTTTTTTTTACTTAAAAACCATTCCCAAAAGCAATCCTTTCAATGTTTTTGATGGATTTTTTTCCTTGAGTGTTTAGAAGCTTGCTTTTCATTATAATTTATAGGAAAATTATGATGAATGGCATGATTATTTTAAAAATTGTTGTAAAACAAAAAAAAACTCTTTTTTGAAAAAAAATTTTTGTTTTTTTTTTCAAAGTCGTTTCGCTAGTGACTTTTAAAATAGAATTAAATTACAACAACTGCATATGGATATGGGGATTACAACAAATTAAGAACATTAGCAGTAACCTCTAATAAACTACATCATGTTTACAACTTCTTTCATGAAGACAACAACTATGGAAGACGAAACGAATAAAGCATGTAGGCTTACAGATTTGAAAAGAAGCTTTTGTCTTCAACAATAGTAACAACAACAACAATAAAAGTCTGTTTTAAAACTGATTTTGATCTTCTTATAAACTTTCTTTGTATGTAGTGTTGTTGTTGTTGTTGTTGTTGTGAAATGAAATGATGACGAAGTCATGCTTGCCTGATCATTATATTTCCTATTGCTGCAATTGACTCTCTCTCTCTCTTTCTCTCTCTCTTTGTCTCTCTAGCTATGTAATTGCAATTGCCTTCACTCGATATAGATGCCTGGTGGCAAGTTGTGACTCTCAATCTTTTTTAAATGATCTTTAAGTTTTATGTTTAAAGGCTGTGCTTTATTGTTGTTGTGGTTGTTGTTGCTGTTGTTGCATATGCATAGTTAGATGAGCTGTTTTAGTTAATTTGCAATCTAAACAAATTGCTGAGTTTTAAGAAGAATTAAAAAAAAAAGTAAAGAAAAAAACATAGAAAAAAAAGGGGCAACAATGTTCTATAACGTATGTACTCTGGTTTCTGTTTTTCTGCTGATGTAAGCAGCACTACTGATCTTAAATATTTTGTCATCAGATGAATTTATTTTTATTATTCATAAAAACGTAAGAAACACACACTAAGGCCTCTAGAATCGGCCCGTATTTGTTACAACAAACATTCCATAGGCAATTTTAACCACATTTTTCCTCAAATTGTAGAAATGCAGAGTATTTTCTTTAACATTTTTCTTCAAATTGTAGAAATGCAGAGTATTTTCTTTAACGCCTTTTATTTGATTTCATTTTTATTTTTTTTTAAATATTTTTTGCCTCACAATTGTTTATTGTTTAACAGACGGTTTATTAAAGACATCATCATCCATCCATCATTAGAACATATTATTGAGGTCAAGTTAAGATTTAAAAATTATTTTTGTTATTGAAATTCTTTTCATTGAAAAATATTAAAAAAAATAAGCCAATAATTTCCATACGTTTAAAAAAAAAAAATACTTTTTCTACTACCTTTTTTCAAAAAAAAAAAAAAAGTATTTTTAAAATTCAAAAAGCTTATTAAGCCTTTTCAAATGAATAAAACTGTCAAATCACACAAATCTAAAGAATTCCTTATGAAAAAAAAAGTATTGAAAAATCTACTACTTTTTTACAAAACTTTATAATACCCAAAAAATAACTCCTAAATGTCTTCAAAAGGCATTTAAATACAATATAACTCGTATTGGTAACAAATTGTTTCACAAAATTTAAAAAAAAAAGTATTAAAAAATCTACTACTATTTTACAAAACTTTATAATACGCATAAACTAACTCTTAGATGTCTTCAAAAGGCATTTAAGTATAACTCGTGTTTGTAATAAAATGTTTAACAAAATTTAAAAAAAAAAGTATTCAATAATCTACTACTTTTTTTTACAAAATTCTATAGTTTATTTTAAATAATTCTAATTTATGTTTCAAAAGCATTTAAGTAAAATATAGCTCTTATTATTAGCAATATTATTTAATAAAACTTTAAAAAATTATATTAAAAGTCTACTACTTTTTTTTTACCAAAAGCTTTAATATCCTTAAAAGGAAGCCTAATATAAATATGTAGGATTTTTTATGGTTTAATTAAATATTTCTCATGTATATTTGGATCAATTTGAAACATTTAAATGAATTTTAAAATTAGTAGTAAATATACTACTTATTTGCAAACTCAAAAAAACTCATATAAACTGAAATACAGATTTAATTTTGATTAATTTATAACAAATTTTAGGTAAAATTACTTTAATTTATTAACTAAAATGAAATATTAAAATAGTAGGAAATCTACTACCTTTTTAAATTTCTTTAAAAATATAAAATTTTAATTGAAACTATTGTATATATACATTTTACGTCTGTATTCACTTTAATTGGAACATTTCAACAGAATTTAAAAATAGTAGTAAAAATACTACTTTTAAAAAAAACTTTTAAATGAGTTTTTAATGTAAATTAAAGTTTTAAATTTTATTACATCTAACAATTTTTAACTAAATTCTTTTAAAATTGTTGGCTTATATAAATAGTAGTAGTAACTACCTTTTTAAATTTCTTTATTAATATTTATTAATTATTAATGGAAATAGTTTCAATAAACATTGTACAACTTTGTTAATGTAATTTAAATGCAGAGTATTTTCTCTTCATTTATCCTCAAATTGCAAAAATGCAGCATATTTTCTATTTTGAGAAGCCAAAAATTATACAAAATAAAAAATGAAAGAATTTTACTCGGCCGTCATTCAAATTACCAGTGTATTGTGCTGGTATTACTCAGATGACACTATTTCTCTAATGTTCTCCATATGCAGCAGTGTCTTAATATGCAACAATTAAAATTAATGCCCGCCAAAAACGTTTTTTTTTTTTGTTTTTTTTTTATGTTCTGCCACAATTGACAATGAAAAAAATGGATTTTTAAATGGCAGAGAACTAGAAGAAATATAAGCAAAAATTTATTGAAATTAATCTCATATTTCTGAAACATAGCGGAGGACGAACCTTCATTTTACTATTGTTGTCAAGTGAAAATAATTTTTCATTAAAAAAAAAAAAGTGGAAAAAAAAATAGAAGAAACTAGCAAAAATCGGAAGTACTTATTTCAATACCCTTCACTGTTAAGGCATAAATAAACACCGTTAAGTTTTTTTTTTTTTTTTTTTTGAAATATTAAAACGGCTTTAAATTAATTACATTTTAAACAATTGAAATCCTTGTAGGAAATCAGGGTTTTTTTATTGTTTCAACTAAACAGCAGTGAAGTAATTTTATACTAGAGTACATAACAAACAAAAGCTTCAAGCCAAGATTAAGATCATGATCCCAAAGGCCTTTAAACCTGAAATGGAAATAAAATTCTAAGCCTGGCATTAAAAAAACATTGCCTTACTTTACAAAACATTAGAATTTTTTTAAAAAATAGTAGTAAAATCTACTACCATTTTGAAAACTTTTATTGGAAATCGTTTAAAGTTTAATTTTTTTTTTTTTAAAACCTTATCTAGTAACTTAAAAATTGTGTTAAAAATAATTTTTTCCTATTTAAAAAAGGTAGTAAAATCTACTACTATTTCTATAATTCGTCCAATATATTGTAAAAGGTCTTGCAGCACGGAAATATTGCATGAAATAACTTAAATTTGAAAATTTTCGTCTTTAAAAATAGTAGTAAAATAGAAAAATAGTAATCAAATCTACTACCTTTTGAAGACGTTAACAAAAATAGCGCATAATAAGTTTTATAGTTTCAAAATTTTTTAATAAAAAGCTTTGTTGAAAAAAATTTTCCATATAAAAATAGTAGTGAAATCTACTACCTTTTGCAAAACGTAAATAGAACTATTGGACACCTTTAATAAATTTTGTTACTTTATTTAGTAACTTAGAAAGTGTTAAAATTAATTTTATACCTGTTTAAAAATATGTAGTATAATCTACTACTATTTTTAAAACTTAAACAATATCTTCTGAAAAGATGTTGCATTATGAAAAACGTGTATAGGACTGTCGGAAACTTTAAATACTTTTTATTTTCCTACCTAGTCACTTAAAAAGTGTTAAAATAAATTTTTTCCTGTTGAAAAATATGTAGTATAATCTACTACTATTTTTAAAACTTAAACAATATCTTCTAAAAAGATATTGCATTATGAAAATATTACATGAAATTACATAAATTTGAATATTTTTAACTAGAAAAATAATAGTAAAATCTACTACTATTTGTAAAATCTACTACTATTTAAAAAAAATCAAGCAAATGTATACAAATATTTTATTTGACTTTATTAAGGCATTAAGTATATCAAATCTTGCTTTATAACACATACATATTTTGATATTAAAAAAAAATAGTAGTAGAATGTACTACTATTTATAAAAGTCATACAGAATATTTTAAAAAGTTTTAGAGTATGTTAACCAGTAACTTAAATTTCAATAGTCTCTACCTAAAAAATAGTAGTAAAATCTACTACCTTTTGAAAAGACTAACAAAATTGAAGAAACTTTCTATTAAACACATTACATTTACCATTTTAACTTATGTCTTTAAAATAAAAAAAAAAAAAAAATAGTAGTAAAATTTACTACTATTTACAAAAAGTCAACAAAAAGTTTTAAAAATTATTATGGAGTTATGATAAGGAAATAATTGATCCAAATTAATTAAATTTTAATTAAAAAAAAAAGGTAGTAAAATCTACTACTTTTTTTTCTAAAATTGAAATTGAAATTGTAGAATATAAAAAATATTAATTTCTTGCATTTGTAATCATTTTAATTTTAATTTTTTTCTTTTTTTTTATTATTGAAAACAAAAATAAATAAAAATAAAATGGAATTTAAAAAAAAAAAGAAAATATTTTTGTAATAAATTACAAATCAATAGACCGCATTATTGCTTCACTGGCAGCGTTGAAAGAATTTTAACGCATAAACAATTAAACGTTTGCAATGCACAGCTGCCACACTACAGACTGGCGCTAAGCAATATAGAGGAGGCAAAGTGGAAATTTATAGACAAAAAAAAAATTATTGGAAAAATTTTAATGCTTGTTTGTCTATTTAAGTAAATGTAAAAATTCTTAAACTATTTATAAATAAAATCAATAAAAAAAAAATTAATTTTCAATATTTTCTATTGACCATTTACTTCATTTCTCCACATGCAGCAATTGATTCTTGCAAAATAAAAATAAAATACTTGAGGGGCTATAAATTTTAATCATGAATGACTTTTTGTATGTATTTCCTCTCTAGTTTATTTGTATAGAAAGAAATGAAACTGCTCTCGTTTAAGCAGTCTGTTCGTCAGTCTGTCTGTTACTAAGTTGTACAATTAAATTTCAATTAAAAAGAAAAAGACGGACGACTGCAATTTTAAACTAAAATGTGTTAGAAATTTTTTTTAGATCAATCAAAAATTGTATGGAGATTTACTAGAATGCCCTTGTCCGTGTCCCTTGCGCCTCACCATTGTCAACATCTGCTTTTTATTACAAATTCTGTAGATCATAGAGATCTTTATCGTTTATATTTTCCCTCTTTGATTTGTGACAGTTTCAATTGCTGGGTGTTTTTGTCTAGTTCGATTGCTTGAATGTGCCAAGAATTTTTGCAATACAATAAAAATAAATTATTGCATTGAATATTCAATATGTGTGTGCATATACATACATACTGCCATGATATATGATATCATCCATGAACTTAACATGAAGAGTTAAATAAATATTTATAATATTGGTGTCAATGGTATAAGTATGATGACGTTTGTTTTTCAAATAGAATCCTAACGAGGTTTGTGATAAAAATCAAAAAGAAAATTCCATTTTGAAAAAATAGTAGTAGATTTTAGTACTATTTTTTTGCTTAGAAAATATAAATTCTACCAATCTATAGCTTAACAAATAAAAAATTATATTTAAATACATTTTTTTTTTATAAAAATTTCTTTATTTTTGAAAATAGTAGTAGATTTTGGTAGTATTTTTTTTTTTTGCTTTGAAAATATAAATTCTAAATTTAGGTAACAGAAAATTTTTAAATTTTTTTTTAAAATTCTATAATTTTACAATGTAGTAGATTGTACTATTTTTTATTTTAGAAAATATACCAACTATTTTTGATTTTTTTTTTTTTATAAAAATGTCTTTAATTTTGAAAATAGTAGTAGATTTTAGTAGCATTTTTTATTTTGAAAACATATTTTGAGATGCATTGTTTCAATAATTTTATTGCTCTTTTCATAAAAGTAGTACATTTCACTACTATTTTTCAGTTCAAAACTTTTCAAATTTAACAGATTTAACATATTTCATACAACAAGACTTTTCAGAAGCGTCTGTATGACTTTAAAATAGTAGCAGATTTCACTACTATTTTTTTGTATAAGTTCTCAAAAAAAAAAAAAATTACGAAATTGAGAAAAATTTTAATTAAAAATTATGTATTTACTAATTTCAAAAAGAGTAGTAGATGCTACTACTATTTTCCAGGGTAACTTTATTGTAATATTACAAAATTTGAAAAGATTTTTTTAGTAGAATTATGTGTTTTGAAAATGATTGAAAAATTTTTTTTATTCAAAAAAAAAAAAAAAAAAAAAAGTAGTAGATTTTGGTAGTATTTTTTTTTTTTTGCTTTGAAAATATAAATTCTACCAAGCTATAGCATAACAAATAAAAAAATATCTTTATATACATTTTTATTTTTTTTTAATAAAAATTTCTTTATTTTTGAAAATAGTAGTAGATTTTGGTACTATTTTTTTTTGCTTTGAAAATATAAATGCTACCAAGCTATAGCTTAACAGATAAAAAATTATATTTAAGTAGACTTTTTTTTTATAAAAATGTCTTTAATTTTGAAAATAGTAGTAGATTTTAGTAGCATTTTTTATTTTGAAAACATATTTTGAGATGCATTGTTTCAATAATTTTATTGCTCTTTTCATAAAAGTAGTACATTTCACTACTATTTTTCAGTTCAAAACTTTTCAAATTTAACAGATTTAACATATTTTCATACAACAAGACTTTTCAGAAGCGTCTGTATGACTTTTAAAAATAGTAGCAGATTTCACTACTATTTTTTTGTATAAGTTCTCAAAAAAAAAAAAAATTACGAAATTGAGAAAAATTTTAATTAAAAATTATGTATTTACTTATTTTAAAAAGAATAGTAGATGCTACTACTATTTTCTAGAGTAACTTTATTGTAATATTACAAAATTTAAAAGATTTTTAAGTAGAATTTTAAGGTGTTTAAAAAATTATTGTAAAATTTTTCCTTTTCAAAAAAAAAAAAAAAAAAAAATAGTAGATTTTACTACTATTTTATTTTAATAGGTTTTTTAAAGTTCAACACAGCAGTTTAACAGGTATCAAAAATTTAAAAGATTTTTAAGTAGAATTTTTAAGTGTTTAAAAAATTATTGTAAAATTTTTCCTTTTCAAAAAATAGTAGTAAATTTTACTACTATTTCATTTTAATAGGTTTTTTTTTAAATTTAACAGCAGGTTAACAAAGTTTAAGTAGATTTTTATGTGATTATAAACTTTGTAGTGAAATTTTATGCTTTTGAAAAAGGTAGTAAAAAAATTACTACTATTTTTTGAAGATAAATTTTTCAAAAATTATCGGAAATTTTTGAAAATTTAAGTAAGGCAGAGAAGATTTGACAGGAAATTTTATAATATATGTGCAAAAATTTACAGTTTTTATTTTCGAATTTCTGTTTTCTTTTCAATAACGCTTGCCACAGCGTGCTTGGAGTACTCTCACTGTGATAAAAATGAAATCACATGCAGTAGTTTTTGGTTTCAAATTTAAATTGAAAAAAGAAAGAAAAAATAGGGTCACTTATGAGTGACCCAAAAAAAAAAAAGCTGGACTTGTATTGTATTATCAATAATAAAAAAAAAATTATAATAAAAAATAATAATAAAATAAGATATTGAGGGTGTGATGAAATCAGTAAAGTATGACAAACATTTTCAAACTAATTTTGTTTTTTTTTTTAATTTCTTTATTTAAGTATTTGGGGTAATTGTCATTTTGTTATTAATTACAACAAAGGCCAACTAATTAGCACAATCTGAAAAAAAAACAAACAATTCTTGTTTGCATGCAAATCTCATCATGGTACAGATAAGAACTCCCACACACACACACTTAAACGAAACACTTGAAGCTAAGCCTACAGAGGTTGCTTACATAGAAAGTGTTGACTTTACAAGTGCGGGTAAACTCTGGGGAATTCTTTCAAGTCGCTTTTATTGTTTATAATTTTAAAATAATAATAAAAACAAAAATAATAAAAAAAAAATTATAATAAAAAATAATAATAAAATAAGATATTGAGGGTGTGATGAAATCAGTAAAGTATGACAAACATTTTCAAACTAATTTTGTTTTTTTTTTTAATTTCTTTATTTAAGTATTTGGGGTAATTGTCATTTTGTTATTAATTACAACAAAGGCCAACTAATTAGCACAATCTGAAAAAAAAACAAACAATTCTTGTTTGCATGCAAATCTCATCATGGTACAGATAAGAACTCCCACACACACACACTTAAACGAAACACTTGAAGCTAAGCCTACAGAGGTTGCTTACATAGAAAGTGTTGACTTTACAAGTGCGGGTAAACTCTGGGGAATTCTTTCAAGTCGCTTTTATTGTTTATAATTTTAAAATAATAAATAAAAACAAAAATAATAAAAAAAAATATGTTTTTGTTTTGTCAAGAGTCTAAACAATTGGAAATTTATGTTGAATCCCACAAGCAATGAACTATAAGATAAATATTTACAATAAAACATTGAATTTATTTTTAACGTTAAAAAAAATCAAAACATTCAATAAAACGTAAACTGTCTGGATGGATTTCTGGTGTTTACAAAACAAGTTCACAAATGAGGAGGTATTTGTATCAAGAATAGGCAGTTAAAAATCAATCAAACTCAGAAAATTTAAATATTTTAAAAATTTTTTAATAATTTTTTTTTTTAAAAAAGTAGTAACAAATTTACTACTATTTTTTGGTAAAAAAAAATTTGTTTGTCCCTGAGCTATTTCGTAAAGAAACGCAAATAAATTTCTTTAATTTCATACAATTTTTTGAGAAATTTAATTTTTTAAAAATAGTAGTAGATTTCTATTACTATTTTCTTTAACAGCAAAACAATAAAATTTTATAAATTTTATAAATTGTTCCTTTGCATAAAGCAATACATACATGAGACATTTGAAAAGAAAATATACAATTTAAAAAAAGGTACTAAAAATTTACTACTATTTTTAAAGCAATAGCTAAACAAAAACTAAAAATTAAAACCCTTAAGAAATAATATAATAAAAAACTTTTAATTGCAAATAATATTTCTTAACAGTTCCAACCTTTTCCAAAATAGTAGTAGAAATTTACTACTATTTTTTCTAACAATAGATAAAAAAATTAAAAAAATAAATTTTAAATTTATGTTTCATCTATTTTAGATTTTACATCTACAGCTTTTAATAAATACTCTTTTTTAATTTTGTTAGATATTTTGTATTAAAAGTAGTAGTAAAAATACTACTTTTTCAAAAACCTTACTTATAATAATAAAATTTTTAAGCAGAAATCTAAACTGATGTTGTTTTACTATAATTCAAACAAATTGAATAATTTTTGCAAAGGAAAAGTATTTAAAAAAGGTAGAGTTAAAAAACAACGAGTATCTAAAAAAAGGTAGTAAAAATATTACTTTTTTAAAAATTATTCTTTAATAATAGTACTGTTTTAATATTGTTCTCTAAGTTTTTCTTTAGAAAATTGTATTTAAAAATAGTAGTAAATAAACGAAAATGGCATTTAAAATAAGTAGTAAAAATACTACTTTTTTACAAATCATTCTTAAACAATACTATTACTGTTTTAATGTTGTTCCCAAAGTTTTTCTTTAGAAAATTGTATTTTAAAATATGTAGTAGCAAAGAAACGAAAAAAAGCAATTAAAAAAAGGTAGTAAAAATACTACTTTTTTTAAAAATCATTCTTTAATAAGAAATTTTTGCGGCTATTCTTTTTATTATTACTATTTTTTTATGTTTCACACATTTTAATTTAGAAAATTATATTTAAAAATAGTAGTAGGAAATACTACTTTTTAAAATTTTAGTTTTTCTATGTAAAAATTACGTGTTTTTTAGAAATATTATTAAAAGAATTGAACTTACCATAAGAATAGTAACCTCGAGATTCGATTATTGTTATTTGTAGACCAACTGCCATTAGCAGTAATACCAGGGGGTGTAAACACCCCATTGTTGTGGAAGCTTTATTGACGAATTACCAGCTAAAGTTGTGTTTCTTTTTTTTAAAAAATTTTTCTTTTTAAATTTTAAAAGAACAAATATTTGAAACTAGAAATCTTAGTTGTTTTAAAGAATTTATTATTTTTTTTTTTGTTAATTTTAAGCACAAAATGCAGCATTTAAAAAAAAATTGTGTCAGAGAATTTTGCCGTTTTTTCGTTATCCTTTTGAGGATGGGGAAAAACGCTCCACATGTGGTCTGGTTGTGGTATTTACAAGTCGTTATTATTAACACCATATAACACTGGCATTTAAGGGTTTGTATTTTTTGCTTTCTTTGGTTTGTATAGAAAGAAAATAAAAAATAAAAAATAGAAACGGAAATCCTTAAGCATCATCTCGTTTACAACTATTTTCCTTGTAATATTAAACAAAATGTCCAGTTCTCTTGGGCTATGGTTTATATAAGCTATGGACAGTCAAGAACGTTCATTTAAATTCGAATAACCACAACAACCGGAAATGCTTTGTATCATTTCCGTTAAAATTTATGACTTAATGTGACCATTTTATGGCACTTCCATTGCTAAGATGTGTCGTTATTGTGGTTGGCTGTGTTTGTGGTCATGTAAAGTCAATACAAAATCAAGGACACTGTGTTTATAAATTTAAAAAAGAAAATCATTTTTTCCAACAAACATTTCTTAACAATTTCTTTTGCATTTTGAGGGCAAATTGATAATTTTATGATTTTTCTTTTATATTTACAAAAAGAAGGCGTTCCAAAGAAGAACAAGCTCAAACAAAGCATACTTTAGGGGTTTTAAGCATTATTTTATGGCTGTTGCTGCGGTTGCTCATTATCATCAGCATCAACATGAGCATCAGCATAAGCATTACCAACCAGCAGACTTGATGACACTTTTTTTTATTAATGCCTCATCAAGTGTTTTGTTGTTTAATGAAATTTTTATTACAATTTTAAACGCCTTTTATTTGATTTCATTTTTTTTTTAATATTTTTTGCTTCACAATTGTTTATTGTTTAACAGACGGTTTATTAAAGACATCATCATCCATCCATCATTAGAACATTATTGAGGTCAAGTTAAGATTTAAAAATTATTTTTGTTATTGAAATTCTTTTTGTTGAAAAAATATGAAAAAAATAAGCAAATAATTTCCATACGTTTAAAAAAAAATACTTTTTCTACTACCTTTTTTCAAAAAAAAAAAAAAAGTATTTTTAAAATTCAAAAAGCTTATTAAGCCTTTTCAAATGAATAAAACTGTCAAATCACACCAATCTAAAGAATTCCTTATGAAAGAAAAAGGTATTGAAAAATCTACTACTTTTTTAACAAAAAACAAAATAAAAACACAAAAAATAGAACAAAATAAAAAGGCAACTAATACGAAATTAAGTCTTCAAAAAACTTTGTCTTTAACAAGAGAATTTAAAGTATAATATAACCTATTTGACGCAACAAATTTTAAAAAAAAGTATTCAGTGTAATCTACTTACTTTTTATACAAAAAAAGGCTATAATTTCTTTTAAATAAGTTTTAATTTATGTCGAAAGATTAAGTAAATATAGCTCTTATTATCAGCCATATTATTTAATAAAACTTAAAAAATTATATTAAAAGTCTACTACTTTTTTTTACCAAAAGCTTTAATATCCTTGAAGGAAGCCTAATATAAATATGTAGGATTTTTTATGGTTTAATTAAATATTTTCATGTATATTCGGTCAATTTTAAACATTTTAAAATAATTTTAAAATTAGTAGTCAATATACTACTCTATTTTGCTAAACTTCAAAAACACTCATATAAACTGAATACAGATTTAATTTTGATTAATTTATAACAACTTTTACATAAAATACTTTTTTTTTGTTCACTGACGTGAAATATTAAAATAGTAGTAAATCCACTACCTTTTTAAATTTTGTTTAAAAATATAAAATTTTAATTGAAACTATTGTATATATACATTTTACGTCTGTATTTACTTTAATTGGAACATTTCAACAGAATTTAAAAATAGTAGTAAAAATACTACTTTTTAAAAAAAAACTTTTAAATGAGTTTTTAATGTAAATTAAAGTTTTAAATTTTATTATATCTAACAATTTTTAACTAAATTCTTTTAAAATTGTTGGCTTATATAAATAGTAGTAGTAAAATCAACTACCTTTTTAAATTTCTTTATTAATATTTATTAATTATTAATGCAATTAATTTCAATAAACATTGTCCAATTTTGTTTATGTAATTTAAAACATTTTTAAAGAATTTTTAAAATAGTAGTATTTTTACTACCTTTTGAAAAATTCGCAAATATCATAATAATTTTTAATGAAAAGTAAAATTATACAATTTCTGTAAATTTTTACCACAAAATTTTACTTGATTTCTATAAATATTTCCCAGAAAATTTAAATATTTTCGTTTTTTATATTCCAAAAGTATTACGTATTGCAGCAATAATTTTTCTAAAGCAATTAAATAAACAACAACAACAGCAGAGAACATACACTTTCAATTTTTATTGTTTTCGCCCCTCCATCACCTATAACAAGACACCTTTTTTTCAGCTAAATCTGAACATAATCTCACATATTCTTGCCAATTATACAATAGATAAAATAGACAAGTGATTAGAGAGTGGCATATGCATATGCACAACACCAAACACATGCAAATAAAGAATGGATTTTATACAAAAGAAGCTCGAATAAGTGGACATTTTCCGCAGTGTGATTAATCTTCTACGGCATGGGTCTTTATTGCAGGGCATTCACTGTTATCTCAATGATATTATGGTGCATTTTGTTGTGTATTATCGCTCATGATTTTATTACACAGTAAAAGTTACATTATTATTGCTGCAGCTGCTGCTGCTATAGTTGCAAATGCAGTTACAATTTCAGCTGCAGCTGCAGTTGGCTGTGTTTTGGAGAGCCCCCAAACGTTTCTAGGCACAAGTTCAAGTTCAATTTAAACCCATTCAATAACAGCCAGTCAAACAAAACAGAAACAGAAAAAAAAAACTACTCCTCGTGTCTAATGAAAATCTATGCAAAAATTTATAGAAAAAAAAAACCAACAACAACAAGAAATATAGCAAACAAACATGGGGTTTGTATTGTGTATTTATGAATAAACAATTTAATTTAAATTGCAACCAGCAATGGATACCACACCGCCTTAAATGTATGCCAAAAACATACACACACACACACACCCATTACATTACATTAGAGAGCAAATTTTGCTGTAAAAATGCACTTTATTTTTAAAAGTTTTTTTTTTCTGTTTTTTTTACTGAGATTTTGGCGTCAATAACTGGAAAAACAAAATGTATCTGTAACAATTGATACCCTCCAGCAATGCAACACAGTACAAATAGACACCTACGATTTACAAAGCAGTGCAAAGAATTACAAAAAAAACAAAAATTAGCTTAAAATATATGCGAAAACTAACAGTAATGGTCATTAAGTTGAGAAAAATGGGTTAAAAGTTGAAAAAAATTTGAAAAATTAAATAATTTGTAAAAACGTAGTAGAAATTAAAAATAGTAGTAAATCTACAAAACTGTATAATTCCTGGAAAATTGATTATGGCCTATTAAATATACAAAAAAAAAAAAATTAAAAAAGTAGTAAAAATTTGAAAAAAGTAGTAGATTTTTGTAATTCTAAAAAGGCAAAAATATGTTCTAATATTCCTATATGTACCTTAAAATTACGAAAATATTACAAAATGTAATAATTTTTAAAAAAGGTAGTAGAAATAAGAAAAAGGTACTAAAAGTTAAAAAATGTAATGCAAAGATAAGGCAAAAATATAATCTAATATTCCTATACCCTAAAACCCTATACCCTAAAATTACGAAAATATTACAAGATAAAATAATTTTTAAAAAATGTAGTAGAAATAAAAAAAGTAGGAAAAGTTAAAAAATGTAATGCAAAAGAAAAGGCAAAATATGTTCTAATATTCCTATACCCTAAAACCCTATACCCTAAAATTACGAAAATATTACAAGATAAAATAATTTTTAAAAAATGTAGTAGAAATAAAAAAAGTAGGAAAAGTTAAAAATGTAATGCAAAGATAAGGCAAAAATATATTCTAATATTCCTATATATACCCTAAAATTACGAATATATTAAAAAGAATTCAATAATTTTTAAAAAAGGTAGTAGAAATAAGAAAAAGGTACTAAAAGTTAAAAAATGTAATGCATAGAAAAGACAAAAATATGTTCTAATATTCCTATACCCTAAAATCCTATACCCTAAAATTACGAATATATTAAAAAATAAAATAATTTTTAAAAAAGGTAGTAGAAATAAAAAAAAGGTAGGAAAAGTTAAAAAATGTAATGCAAAAGAAAAAGAAAAATATGTTCTATTACCGCAAAATATATACTAAAATTACAAAAATTTTGATATAATTTAAAAATTTAAAAAAAAGTAGTAAAAATTTAAAAAAGTAGTAGTAGTTTTTAGAAAAGTAAAATAATTTAAAAAGTCTTCTTCAAACACTTCTAACTAAACAGCAAAAAAAAAAAAAAAACAAAAACAAAAACATCAATAAACAAACAGATCTGAAGAAACTTTCAAAAAAAAGTAGTAGATTTTGAAAATATAGAAACTCTTAAAAATTAAACAATTATTTCACAAAGTTAAATAAAATTCTAAAACTAACAAAACATTGACATCTAAAGTGTAATTATGCAGAAAACATAGTCATATTCACACATATTTTAAATAGTAGTAGATTTTGAAAATGTAAAAACTCTTAAAAATTAAACAATTATTTCACAAAGTTAAATAAAATTCTAAAAATACCAAAACATTGACATCTAGCATGTAATTATATAGAAAACATACAGATATTCAAATATATTTTGAAAAGTAGTAGAAATTTAAAAACGTAGTAGAAAAATAAATTACGCAATTTCGATTTGAAATCGTTTTTAACAAACAATATTGATACAATTTTATAAATTTGGGGAATATAAAAACATTTTTTAAAATAAGTACATGGTAGATTTTAACAAAGTAGTAGAATTTGTAAAAAAAGGTAGTAGATTTAAAAAATTAAAAGTTTTGTTTTAAATATTATAAAAACATTAAATACATTTAAGTTATACTTCAATAACTAAGAAAAATCAAAATAAAAATAGTTATCGAAAAAGTAGTAGATATTTAAAAAAGGTAGTAAAATTTTGAAAATACATTTATTTTGATGAAAACTTTATTTTTAGAATGAAAATTTATTTCTTTGGAATAAAAACAGCTAAAAATAGTAGCAAATATTTGCCAGCAATTAAAATATATTAAGGAACTGATGTAATATGTTACCATTGAAGAGGAAAACAACAATTTTTTTTCTTAAGTGTTTGCTCGATATTCATTTCAATTCATTTGATGGGCGTAATAAATTTATAAATTGGCAGTTTTTCAAATACAATAATTATTCAGTTTCAATAAAAGAGATGATGAAAGAATATGTTTTTAATAAATATTATTTCATAATTTTCTTAATATTAAAATCTCATTACCTCTATAAAACATTATAAAATATTTTAACACAATTCGTGTGTATCAAAAGTGAAGAAAACTGTTTAAAATATTTTTCCAAAAATCATAAAACTTTTCTTAGAAAACGTATAAAATTGACAAATGAATTCATGAAGAAAATAATTCAATTGTAACTTAAAACCATATTTTATGGTTCAATACTAAGAAATTAATGAAATATTATTTTAAAAATAAATTTATTTGTAAAACAGCGGAAAAATTTTGCTATAAATTACAATTTAAAACTATAAAAAAGTAGTATTTCTACTACTATTTACTTTAAGAATTGTCTAATATATGTATATATGAAGAAATAACAATATTTTTATAATCTACAGCAATATTATAGGCTTTTGATCATTTAAATGAAAAGTAGTATTTTTACTACTATTTTTTTAAATTAGTTTACTTGCTTTTGGAAACCTAAAATTAAACAAAATATCAAAAATTCCTATATCTCTGGCAAAATTTTGAGTTTTAAAACATTTTTAAAAAGGTAGTATTTCTACTACTATATTTTTTTAATTAGTTTACTTGCTTTCGGAAACCTAAAATTAAACAAAATATCAATATTCCTATAATCTATAGCAAAATTTTGAGTTTTAAAACATTTTTAAAAAGGTAGTATTTCTACTACTATATTTTTTTAATTAGTTTACTTGCTTTCGGAAACCTAAAATTAAACAAAATATTAAAAATTCCTATATCTCTGGCAAAATTTTGAGTTTTAAAACATTTTTAAAAAGGTAGTATTTCTACTACTATTTTTTTTCTTTTTTTTAAACTATTTTCTTGCTTTAAAAAGTCTAATATTTAACAAAAAATCAATATTTATTTAATCTGTAGGAATATTTTTTGTTTGCAAAGATTAAAAAAAAGTAGTATTTTTACTACTATTTCAAAAACACTTTGTTTCCTAATCCAAAACTTTGCCAAATTACTTTTGACCACACAAATTAATTAAAAAAAAGCTATTTTAATAGAAATCAAATACTTTGATTCAAATTATGTTTCTATAACAAGCTTGAAATAAGTGTTATATCTACTACTATTTTTCAATATTTACTATTTTTGAAAATATGTTGAAATATTTCTAATACTTTAGCTTACTAACATGCTAAATGTAAGTTCTAAGTAAAGTAAAGAGTTTTTTTATTTCTTTGCCGCTTTTCTAGATTTCTACTACTTTTTTACAATTTCTCCTACTTTTTTACAATTTCTACTGCTTCTTTAAGCTTTTAAAATTTATGTAATTTACAATATATTGCTTTAAATTAATATCACAAAACCTTTCTAAAGAAATTTTTGAATTAAAAATTAGTTGCTACTTTTTTACAATTTCTACTACTTTTTATAATATTTAAATTTTTTTTCTTTCTAGTTTTTCTACATATTTACATAAGAAATATCATTATTTTTTTTAATTAAATTAAGCATTTTCAATTTCTACTACTATTTCTCAATTTCTACTACTCTTTTTTAATTTCTACTACTTTTTTTAAATGTTAAAAATTACAAAAACTAATGAAGTTTTCCATTTAAAAAGATATCTAAACAAGGTATTGATTGAAAAATATCTACTACTTTTTTTACAATTTCTACTACTTTTTTAAAAACATTATTTTTTGTAAATTAATACAAGAAGTAAAAAAAAAATGTATGTACTGGCAAAGTAAAGTGAATTTTAAAAACGTTTAAAACAATATTTTTGCAAGACATTGTCTTTTGTTTTATAAAAAATTCTGAGACTTCTAAAGACTGGATATGCATGTATATTCCTATAGAATATGAAATAAAAAAGAGCTGCCATTACCTTTAGAAAACCCCATAACAGAGCCAATGTTTGTAAACATTTTTTCATCGTTTCATTTATTTATAAATATTTATTATGCTCAATTTCAATGAGGGAAAAATATGGTTAAAAATTCATTAAAAATTAATAAATGAAATAAAATTTAACGAGGCTTGACTTGAATTCTTCCTCTATACACATACATACGTACCATACATAGATAAATAACTGACTGTGTGGTTAAATACTATTATAAGACATCATAATTATAACTCTGACAGACAGACAGTGTAACGAGTCAGAGTCTTTTTGTTTTTAAGAATAAAAAGTGTTGCTTGCTTTTTTTTGTTTTCTAAAGACAAAGAAGATTTATTTTATCAAAAACAACAAAAAAAAAAGTATTTTTTAAAGAATTTTTTTTTTCATTAAAATATACCATAAATGACACAGTTTTCTTTGTTTGTTATGTGTTCGTTCATTCGTATTTTTTTTTTCTCTCCTTCTTAAGTGTCATTTTAATAATCAAATAAATTTCAACAGAATTTTGAACAAATAAATTCCTTAACATGCCTCGTTAGCTTAGCTATGCAGGGTATTATGTTAAGTCTATAACATGTTGACGATAATAATAATCGTTAACATTATGGTTTTAATATAATAGAGTCAGCAAAATTTTAAAAATAATTTTTATTTTCTTTACTCCTATTTCATCTCACACAAAATTACTTCTAACATGTGGCTAAATGTAAACAAAATATTTATGAAAATGAATTCTTTTTACATATTTTTGTACAAAACTGTTACTATCTTGGAAAATTCAAACATGAAATTATATATCTTTATTGTTATAACTTATTTTCGAACATAAGAAGACCTAAGTAAAGCTTTACCATAAAAATTTTAAGGTTTTCATAACTTTTTATCCTAAATAATGATTTTCGAACATGGAAATTTGTATCAAAAATATAAATTTTTTATATTTTTATTATTATTTTGCATAGTTTCAAACTCTAAACTTTTTTACAATGTTCGAAAATTCGAAATTAATTTCGTACATAAATAAATAATGTCAATATGTTATCTAAAACCTAACTAAATCATTTCCATAAACATTTTAAGGTTTTCATAACTTTTTATCATAAATAATGATTTTCGAACATAGAATTTCTATCAAAAAATTTAATTTTTTATATTTTTATTATTATTTTGCATAGTAGTTTCAAATTCTAATTTTTTTTTCCAATGTTCGAAAATCCGAAGTTAATTTCGAACATAAAAAACAATGTCAATATGTTATCTATGACTTAAATAAAGCGTTTCCATAAAAATTTTAAGGTTTTCATAAGTTTTTATCCTAAATAATAATTTTCGAACATGGAAATTTGTATCAAAAATATAAATTTTTATATTTTTATTATTATTTTGCATAGTAGTTTCAAATTCTAAACTTTTTTCCCAATGTTCGAAAATTCGAAATTAATTTCGAAAATGAAAAAAATATATTAAATTATTATATTTGATACTATTATGTTAATAAAATAAAAAATTAAGAGTTTTCTTTAATATTTACTATGAAATTCGTGTTACGAACAGGGGAAAATTGGTATAGAAATTAAAAATTTTACATTTTTGTTATAGTTTTCAATTTTTTGCAATGTTTGAAAATTTCAACATAAGAAAAATATGCCATTATTTACTTTTGCCTTTTACTATTGCAATAACACAAACATTTTTACGTTTTAATTAAGTTTTGATCATTTTTCGAACTGTGAAAATAATTTTTTTTTTGTTAAACTTTTCTCAACGAATTTACAATTTCCTTTTGGCCTGTAAATAAAATCATTTAAATTATGGCCTGCCTTTAATCTTCTAAACTCTTTGAAACTATTTGAGGCCAATTAAAAAGTAGATTTAAATGACAGCGTGAAAAAAATCAACTTCCAGCGGCCTAACATAAACACTCAAAAAGTAATTTTTTTTTTAATGAAATTTTAGAAAAAAATTTAAATTTTTCTTAAGCAGTTTTAAAAACATTGTGTTAAAATTTCCTTAACAAGTGGAGTTTTTTCTAAAAAAAAAAATGAAATATTTCCAAGTGTCAAACACTAATTCGAGGTGTTAATCCCCTCCTTTCGATAAGAAAATTTTTCATTTCAAAATCATTTGCTTTCATAGACTTTCTTGTTTGTCTGTCTTTCTCTATGACAGCTGTAATTAGTTCAAATCTATAATAGAGAGCAAGAGATAAATAATTTTGATTTGAATTGTGCGTTTTTATTATTAATTCTGTTTTTTTTTTTTTTTGTTTTATGACAAACTCTCCTTTCGAGAAACCTTAGAAATGGTTCATGATTTTTTTCTTCTTTTTTTTTACCACAAACACAAGAGGTGTTTTACTTTTTAATACAAACACACATACATACGGACGTACAGACGTACAGTTACAAATTTATGGGGCATATGGCGCATCATTGTAAATCTTCATCGAAATGAGAGCAGCAGCTAGAAAAACAAAAGGGAGAGGCAGCATCATAGGCTAGAAAATGGCAGATGAAATTAGGGGGGGCAAAAATAGTGGATAATCCCTAGCAATCAAAAACCTATTGATAGCGGATTGCATACATTAATGAGACGACGACAACAACAACAAGAACAACATTTAGATTCACCGCTATATTTATGTCTAAAGCCTATACACACCTAATAAATAACGCATAAATCAGTGAAGTTGCTTGCAGCAATAGCAATAGCAGCAACAGCATGCAACACACCAACGCATTCCAATAGTAATAGAAATAAAAATAGATCGTGAAACTATAATTCAAAAATGTAGAAAACATTTTAACTGCTCGCATAGTAGCTAGCTAGCTAGCTGTACTTGACAATGATCTAAACAAAAACGAGAACAAAAAAAACCATTTTGTAATTGCAACATAAAGTGGCAAGAAGCACTTAAGATTGACACCAAACAATTGAGTTAATTACATGTAAATAAAAATACTTTCCAACCATCCTAAAAAAAAAAATCCTAGAATACGCCTTTAAACGTTTGTTAGAAAATGTGAAAATTGCTTTTAAAAATAAAATCAAAAAAAAAAAAAAATTACAGCCTGCAATTTATAATGTTCGAAAATAGTTTTACAAGTTGAATATTAAGGAAAATCAGAAAAACTGTTATTTTATTACAATATTGATGACTTAAGGAACATATTGGCATATTTTTCTCACTTTCGAAATTAACTTCGAATTTTCGAACATTGCTAAAAAGTGGCAAATATCATTATTACCCTTCAAAACAATGATAAAAATATAAAAATTTTTAATTTTGAAGCTAGATTTTAATGTTAGAAAATTGATTTATCAGGTAAATATTGAAGAAAACTATAAAAATAGTAATTTATTATACTAATTAGACTTAGAATTACTAATTGCCATATTTATTTTACTTTCGAAATTAACTTCGAAATTTCGAACATAAACAAAAAGTGGCATATATCGATATTACACTTCAAAATAATGATAAACTTATAAAAAATTGTATTTTTAGATCAGATTTCAATGTTCGAAAAACGATTTACGGGGTAAATATTAAAGTAAGCATCAAAATTTGGAATTTTTTGTGCCAATAAAGACCTTGAATTACAATCTAACTTTGAAATTTTGAAGATTACAAAAATTTCTTTATTAATAAAATATTGTTAATATTTAGAAACTTTTGGTAACTTTAAGATTTAAAGATTTAAGATTTAAAAAAATAAATATGTTTTCTTTAGACAATTTTTTAAGTTTTTCATAATTTTTTTTTAATATATTTTGGATGATATTTTAATTTTTAAAGATATTCTATATAATTTATTAATTTTTGTTTTTTGTAATTTTGTTTCATTATTTTTTTTTATTTAAAGTTACAAAAAAAAATACCTAGAATATCTGACCAAAGACAAAAAAAATATTTAAAATAAATTTTTATGTACTGATTTTGTTTTTTAAACAAAATATGAATAAATTTAAAAATTGTTTTTTAAACAAAATATGAATAAATTTAAAAATTGTTTATTGAAATTAAACATTTCAGAATTTTTTTAAAAATTTATTAAGAGAAAATTAAAAGTTTTTTTCTAATTTTTTTCCACTATTTTGAAATCTTTTAAAGAAAATCAGTAAATAAAGTTCTATTTAGAACTTTTTTGTGTATAACTTGTGTTATAATATTAAAAATTAAATTATGAAATATAAAAATTAAAGTTTTGAATTTATATTTAAAAATTACAAATTCAAAAAAAAAAAATTAAATTAAATAAGAAAAGATTGGAGGAATAAATTTAGAAATTTTATTAAAAAATTTAATAAAAATTTAAATATTTTTTACATCTTTTCTATTATTTTTAAATGTTCTTAAAAATATTTTCAAATATTTCTTAATTTTTTAATATTTTTTTTTTTTAATAATAAAAAAATATTATTAAAATCATAAAATTATTGCGTAAAATTTATTTTTCTTAAAGAAGATTCCATGTTTATATAAACAATTTTATTAAAATTAAAAATTCAATATTTTTATATTTATTTGCGATTATTTTCCAATTTTAAAAAATTAATTTTTATTCATTATTGAATATAAAAAAAATTAATATTTAAGGATTTATATTAATTTGAAACAATTAACACTTTTTTCTTCACACTAAATATTTTTAAATGCTGCATTTTTATTTAAATTTTTAATTTATTTTTAACGTATCCATTGATTTCTTTTATAATAAATCCTTGCTTGGGCTCACTTTTTATTCGATTTTTTTTTTAAATTTATTTTTTCGTAAAATACACAAGTTTCTTTAACTGCAAAATATTTTTTAATTTTTTTTTTTTTTTTAATTTTCAATTTCAAATCTTGTATATTTTTTGTTTAAATTCAAAAACTTCAGCAACAGCTAGTAATAGAGAAACAGTTTCAACTGTTTTCACCACCCGCGTTTAAAATTGAAAAGCTTTTGCACAGTTTAACGTCTGAAGTTCAACTGAATGGAAAAACGAACGTTAAAAAGTCAAAACGAAAATTAATACAAAAAAAGAAAAAAAAAATACAAACAAACAAACGAAAACAAAACAAGACACACAATAACAGAAAAATACTAAAAATTACACACTGTGCGCTGCCGTCGGGCCTCTTACAATTAAAGCGTGTGTGCAAGTGTGCATGTGTTTGTGTCTATGAAAACAAGCAGCGTTATTGGTAGTCGTCTAAGCATTTTGATCCAGAAAATCTATTACATTACACAGGCAGCAAGCAGACACTCGCATGCCTTCACACACATGCACACCCGCATAAGATAAAAGACAGAGAGAGAGCAAGTGAGAGAGAGACTAACGTTAAAAATACGCGAACGCCAATAGCTAAAAATGAAGGAAAAGTTTCAAATGCAAATGAACACACGCACACACACATAAACATACATGCATTGCAATGCATTAATAAATGTAAAAGGAGGTGTGTGTGTGTGTGTTAGTATGCATTAAAAGTCAAAGAGATGCTTAAAGACCTTGTTGTTGTTTTCAACGTTCTCATAGACAATAAGAGAAAACACACATAAAAGACAAAAACAAAAAAATTCATTGAAAAATAATAAAACAAAAGAAAACAAATGTGAATCTTGAAATCGAAAACCACAAATTGTTTGTTGGCAATGGTGACAATAAATAAACAAGAACAATAACAATTATAACAGTAACATTTTACCAACATCAACACCACCACCACCACGACTTACAATTGCTACAACAACAACAATCATAACAATTGCCGAAGACCACAAACAAACAAAAACCACCAACAAAAGACAAGAAAAAACCTAAAAAAAATTCGTAAACACAACACGAACGAACAACACCACGAACTGTATTTGTTTAATAAACACAAATGTTTATAAGCAAATGTTGCAGCAACATTAACAAGTTGTGTCTGTGTTTTTAAATGTAAACAAAACATGTTTGAAGCACGTGGTCACAACCAATATAAAAGGGAAATACTGAAAAAGTAAAGGTTTTTGGGGGAAAATTTTCAAAGTTAATGAATATTTGTTTTTAATTAAAATTCTATTAAAATACTATGTGTTCCAATTTTAAAAGAAAAACAAGTAAATTTGAATAATTTCTAGCGATTATTTGCCACAATTTTAAGAAAAGCTGTTGTAATATTTTCTCAAAGATAATTTCGGTTGCTTTCAGTATATTTGGTAAATAAAATGGAGCAATTACAACAAAATTGTAATAAATTTTAACGATTATTCCTTTTAATTACAAGAAAATTCTTACGTAAATCTATTTTAGAATATTATTTGCTTGTTTCATTGAATTTCAAAGAAAATCTTTAACGAATAAAATATTATTCGAATAATTTTTAAAGATTATTCGTTTTAAATTTGGAAAATTAGTGCAAATTTTTGCATAATAAAGAGTACTTAGATTAATTTCTTTAAGTATTATACACAAAACAGATCGAATAAAAAGTTATTCGAGCAATTTTTAACGATTGATTGTTAGAATTATTTATAAATTGAGTTTCAAAATGAAAAAATTTGAAAATGATTTTGTTTGCAACAATACGTTATTTAAACAATTCTTTACAAATAAAAAATTATTCGAATAATAAAAAACGATTAATCGTAAAAATTTGGTTATAAAGGTTATTCCTAAATTATTAAAACTGAAAAACTGTTTGTTTACATTGATTTTTGAAGAAAAATATTAAACGAATAAAATATTATTCGAATAATTTTTAAAGATTATTCGTTTTAAATTTAGAAAATTGGTGCAAATTTTTGCATAATAAAGCTTACTTAGATTAATTTCTTAAAGTATTGTACACAAAACAGATCGAATAAAAATTTATTCGAAAAATTTTTAACGATTAATCGTTAGAATTATTTACAAATTGTGTTGCAAAATGAAAAAATTTGTAAATGATTTTGTTTACAATACAATATTTAAACAATTCTTTACGAATAAAAAATTATTCGAATAATATAAAACGATTAAATGTAAAAATTAGTTGCTAAATTATTAAAATTGATATTTTAATTGATTAATTGATTTTTAAAGAAAAATATTAAGCGAATAAAAATTTATTCGAATAATTTTTAACGATTATTCGTTTAAAATAATGAAAAATTCTTTGTGATTTTAATGTATGAGATAAAGGGGCTTCAGTTTATTTAGACTATTTAATAAAAATTTAACGAATAAAAGTTTAATCATGTTTAAAATAACGATTATTCGAATATTTAAGGAAGTTTATTCGTTTGGGTTTACTTTAAAAACGTTTAAAATGTTTCTAAAAGGCGGAATACATGTTTTTAACACTGATTGAACATTTCTGTTATATTAAGAAATTTTGCATTTTTTTTTTTTTATTTTTTTTACCAATTTCTTGTTAAATTTTATTACTACATATTTATTTAGTTTTTTACTTTCCTATTTCGTTCTATGATTTTTTGTTGTTTGTTGTTTTTTAACCACATTTTTTTAATCAAAAATGTAAATTTCCTTTTTATAAATCGTTATATTTTTAAACGAAATTGTATTTTTGTAAATGAGAAACAAAAACAGAAAAAAAAAACTAAAGATCTAATTAATAAACCACATACATACATATGTACGTACATACATATGTAAATTGTATGATTCTGGTGGCATGCATGCATACATTTACAGATTTGCACATTGCTGTACATCATACATAGAATCCGTTTGAATGAAAAAAAAAAAACAGAAAACAAATCATTTACGCTCTTTTTCGCTCTCTATATGGGGGTATGTATGTATGGTGTGTATGGTGTGTATGGTGTGTATGTATGGGAGAAATCGTGGTAATCATAAAAATTACCATGTTCAACAATTCTCTCAACACGAGTCAGTCATTCATACATTTATGATGTGATGTTATTGTAGTAGTAGTAGTACTAGTAGTATGCAGTGTTTTGTTGCTTTTGCATTTTTTGTTATTGTTATTACCACTTTTGTTACTGGTGTTGTAACTGTTTTTATTGCAAGAACCAACCATCAACATCCGTTAGTAATTTGTAAACAAATCCTTAACGAAAAAACAACAACAACAAAAATAAAAACAAGATGAAAATATTTCCCAAAAGGAGATTCATGAATAACAATAACAAAGTGGTGATGGAAGAGTATATGAGTGGTAAGCATAAGAGTAAGAATGGTAAAGAGATTAAGAGTAATGGGGTTGAGTGAAAGCTTCAAGTGTACAACTATAACATGTGGGGGAGTAAGTGTTGATAAGTTTTAAAGCATGTATGCATGTGTGCGTTGGTGTGTGTCTGTGTGTGTTGGAATGCTTGTAACTCATAACAATAAGTGTTTACAGTTTTGCTGAATTATGTCAGGGTTGGAAAACCTTAAAAACAGTACAAGTTATTGGTTTTTAGTGAAATTTCTTGATTTTACTTGAAAATGATGCCGTTTTTTTGGTATTTTTTTTTTTGTTCAGCTCTGTGTAAGTTTATGTTGTCAGTTTATTAGTGATGGTCTCGTGTAAAATGAAAAAGTAAATTAAGCGTAACATTTAAAACAACAAAAAAAATCCAAAAAGATTTTTTTTGCAAGATTTTAAATCAAATAAAAATTTAAAAAAATAGAATTTTTTCTATGCATTTTTTTTTTTTATTCACACATCCTTGCTTTCTTTGTTGTTGTACACATAACATAAGATAGAAAGAAAAAACATCCTCTAAATTTGGTTGTTGATTAAATTTTTGTGCAAGAGATTTTAATTTTTTTTTTTTTGCACTTTTTGTTGTCACTTTAGCAAGCAAGGAAAATTATAAAAAAAAGAGAAAACTGTTACAGAAGTACCACTTACTTTAGAAAACATGACTCCCTTGAATGCACAACAAAATAGCAAAAAAGGAAAAACAGGAAAAAATAAAAGGAAAACCTAAAGCAAAGAAGCATATTCATAAGGTTAAAAATAAAAAAACACTTTGCAGCAGAGCATTTGTTGTTGGATACATAAGTGTACGTATGTAAAAAGCATTAATAAACCAGCATAAATGCCATGAAGAAACAGTAAAGAAGGAGGATGTTGATGTTTTTGTTCCTGGGCTATAAAAAAAATTACAAGAAAATTTAACAAAATTGTTTTGTTAAACTCGTAAAAATATAAACACTTAATAGGTCTTTTGTGTTAAGGAAAACAAACACTAAAAAAAAAAAACAAAAACGCATTAAAGGAAAAAAATTCCAAAAAATAATATTTTCTTTAAACATACATTTGCATACATACATACATTTTTTTTCTATTAATATTTACAACAGGAACAAAATTTATTGATTTTGTTTATTATTAAAGACCATAAAAGATTTTAATTGAGTTACACCTTTATGAAATCGTAACAAGAAATTAAAATTTATGATTTCAATAAGCATTAAAATCTCAACAAATTAATATTTCAACAAAAATTCAACAACGAATAAAAAATTATTCGAATAATTTTGAACGAATAAAAAAGTAAAAATCATTAAATTTAATTCCCAAATAGATTCTAAAGAAAATTTTTCTAATATTACAGAAAACAAAATCGAATAAAAGTTTTATTCGTTTCAGTTTTAGAGTCAAGGTCTAAAATTTTTTATTACTTTTATCCATCTACCAGATTCATATTCTGGTAAAAAATCGTTAACAATTACAATTATTAAAATATTAAAATATTAAAAAGGAACTTTTTACTATTTAAACAAAAATCAAAAGCGAATAAAATTTTTATTCGTAAGTAAATGTCTAAAATTTATATTCCTTTTATCCATATATACAAAAACCAAACCGGATTCATATTTCACTAAAAAACGGCAACGAATAAAAAAATTATTCGAATATTTTCAAACGATTAAAAGTGTAAAAACTTATCAATTTCATTTTTAAATGGAATTTAAAATCCATTTTATGCCATTAAATTAAATGAAAATAAATATTCCAATTATAAACAATATTTATTCTATTAAAATCCGGTTGTTAAACGAATAAGAATCGGTTATTTCATATGGTAATTTTTTCATTATGCAAACAATTTCTATTGGATCTGTAGAGCTTTCAAGAATAAAAACAAAATTTTTACGAGAAACAAATAAATTATTTGAATAAAAAAATTTCGAAAAAAAAACTCGGTTTTTATTCGATTAATTTTTCAAGAGATGGATATGCAAAGAATAAAAACCGGGGGTTTTTATTCAAATAATTTGTTTTTTCCTTTTAAAATCTTTTTTTTTATTCTTGGAAGCATACATAATTTTAATAGTCGTTCATCAAGTAGAGGATATGCAGCGAATAAAAAACCGGTTTTTTATTCGATTATTTTTTTTTTGTTTTTTTTTTGTAGCAATTTCTTTTTTATTCTAAAGCGGATTAATAATTAATAATCGTGCTTTAAGAGAGATGACATGTAAAGGATAAAAAACCGGTTCGTTTTTGAAAACTTTTTATTCGAATAATTTGTTTGTTTTTTAACACGTTTTTTTTTCTTAATTCTTGAAAGTATACATAATTTTATTAGTCATTCATTAAGTAATGGATATATGCAGCGAATAAAAAACCGATTTTTTATTCGAATAATTTTTTTGCTTTTATTATTTTTGGTTTTTTTTTCAATTTCTTTTTTATTTCAAAGGGGATTAATAATCGTACATTAAGTAGCGGATATGTAGCGAATAAAAAACCGGTTTTTTATACGAATAAATTCTGTTTTATTTTGTTTTTATTATTTTTGTTTTTTGTCAATTTCTTTTTTATTTTAAAGAGGATTAATAATCGTATATTAAGTAGAGGATATGCAGTGAATAAAAAACCGGTTTTTTATTCGAACAATTTTTTTTTATTTTGTTTTTATTATTTTTGTTTTTTGTCAATTTCTTTTTTATTCCAAGAGGGGATTAATAATCGTATATTAAGTAGCGGATATGCAGCGAATAAAAAAACCGATTTTTTATTCGAATAAATTTTTGTTTTGCTTTATTTTTGTTTTTTCAATTTCATTTCTATTCCAAAATGGGATTAATACTCGTACATTAAGCAGCGGATATGCAGCGAATAAAAAAACCGGTTTTTTTATTCGAATAATTTTTTCGTTTTGCTTTTATTATTTTTGTTTTTTGTCAATTTCTTTTTTATTTTAAAGGGAATTAATAATCGTACATTAAGTAGCGGATATGCAGCGAATAAAAAACCGGTTTTTTATTCGAATAATTTTTTTTATTTCGTTTTTATTATTTTTGTTTTTTGTCAATTTCTTTTTTATTCCAAAAGGGGATTAATAATCGTATACTAAGTAGCGGATATGGAGCGAATAAAAAAACCGGTTTTTTTATTCGAATAAATTTTTGTTTTACTTTTTAAAACCATTATTTATAGAAACCAAAAATTCTCTGTATTTATGTTTTATATGAGCTTGCAAAAATTTAAACTTTAAATTAAATTTCTTGTAATCGAATACGTTAGAATTAGAAGTTTCGGTTTTTGTTGTTATAAATAAATTTTTAATTAAAACATTTGCTGCTTTTTCTGCTAAAGAAACCCAGTATATGTTTGTTTATATGCATGTGTATGAATGAGAGCGTGTATGTGTATGTATGTTTATAGAAAACTAACAACTCCTACAAATCCTTTCGTTGTCTGTTTTTTTTTTGCGAGGAAGTATGTGTCAAAACTTTTGGGTAAAACATAATTTTTGTGTGCAGAATTTATTAAATACTAATATCTTGTTGGGTTAACACCCCCCAACACAACAACAACAGCAATAGCACCAACACAACAGAGAATTTGTAACCAAAGTTGAACAAGTCAAATGCATAGATTATTACACAATATGACCTTAAGAGCTAAAATATTGTGTGTAACCCAGTGAAATTTTTTATTTAAAATTAAAAAAATAATTAAAATACTTTTAAATTTGGCATGGTTTGTTAAATAATTTTCTAAAATTAAAAATTACAAATAATTTGAAAGAAAAAAAAAAATTTTTTTGTTTTTTTTTGTTTCTCCAAAAACTTTTCCTAGGTTTATATTACAAAAATTTTTCTGTAATGTAGTCACACAATGGGTTCAAAATAAATTGTTTGCGTATTTGTTTTTTCAGGGTCATTATGAATTTAAATTAATTGCAAACTATAGATTTTATTTGAACGTGTTTATTTTCTTTTTTCAATTGCCAATGCTTCCTAACACCACTTAAAACTAAAACAATCTGTTTTTTATTAAAAAAAAAATGTATGCCCACCAACCAACCCGACACTTTCAAGTGTATTTGGTTTGTCTTTAATAAGATCAAATTGATAAGAAAACTTAAAACAAAATTATTCGCATAAATAAAAATTCTTTTGCAGCAAATCATAGAAAAACATGAAAAACTTAAAATAAACTTAAAAATATACTTTTACACTGTCTAATAAAAGTCATGAACCCCTTTGTTAGACAGTGTTGTTAGAATAATAAAAAATTAAAAATTTTTTTTTTATAAAAAGCTCACCTTTTTCGGGACAATTAAGCTCATCCGTCTTGTCGTAACATTCATGGTGACCGTTGCATAGATATTCGCGTGGCAAGCAACGGTTATCACATTTGAATTCATAATCTTCGCATTTGGTTTCTGCATAATCAATCATCCAACCAATAATTCAACAATAACAACAAAAAAAAAATTTGCAAAAAAAAAAATAAAACAAAATTATTAATATTCGTACAATAATAATAAGAAATTAACAACACAAACAAATGAATTACAAAACACATGTTAAATAGGAATGTGATATGGGGGAGGGGGTTGGTATTATACATATGCATTGAGATTTTATTATTTAGTAACATAGTGAGATTGTTCAAACAAATGCTAAAATATTTAAAAAAAAATTTTAATGTTTTTTTTCTATACAACATGAGTGGTTACTTAAAAAAAAGTAATCGGTTTCAAAAAAAATCGATTATTCATATACTATAAATGAACTAATTTATTGTTATTTTCTTTCAAATCGTATAAAAATAACGGAAGAAAGTAATCGAATAAAAGTAACCGGTTCTAAAAGTATGACTACTCGGTTTTTTTAAAACCAATTACTTATCATAAATGAAATATAGAATTTATGATTATTTTCCTTTAAATCGTATAAAAAAGTAACAGAAAAAACTAATCGAATAAAAGTAACCGGTTCTAAAAGTATGATTACTCGGTTTTTTTTAAACCAATTACTTATCATAAATGAAATATAGAATTTATGGTTATTTTCTTTCAAATCGTATAAAAAAGTAACGGAAAAAACTAATCGAATAAAAGTAACCGGTTCTAAAAGTATGATTACTCGGTTTTTTTAAAACCAATTACTCATCATAGATGAACTACATACATAATTTATGAATATTTACCTTCAAAACTTAAAAATAACAAAAAAAAAAAAATAGTCGAATAAGTAATCGTTTTTAAAAAATTGGTTACTCATCTAAGTGAACTAATTTATGGCAACTTAAACAAGTAAATAGTTTTAGTTTCATTGTTATTTTCTTTCGAAACAAATAAAAAACAACTAATAACCGGTTATGGTTAAAAATAATCGGTTCTGAGCAATCGATTACAATAAAAAAAATTTAATTTATGGTTATTTTCTTTTAAAAACTAACAAACATTACAAAATTATCGAATAAAAATAACCGGTTATAAACCGATTACACCTAAGAGTAAACTAAATTGCATTTATTATTCCTCTAAAAGAAAAAAACATAAAAAATAGTTAAAAACCCGGTTATTAAGGCATATTCATTAAAGTACTGGTTTTTTAATCGAATAAAAGCTGGATTTTAATAAAATGGCAAATAAATTTGAAATAGATTACCATGAATTAAAAAATTATTTTTTTTAAAGCTTTATTTTATTCGAATATTTATTCGAGTTTTATCCATTTAATAACCGGTTTTTTTAATCGAATAAATAGAAAACATCAGTAATATGCAATTTAGTTAAATGTTTTGTTCAATATCATCTAACTAAGTATAATTTTTATATACGATTAAATAAAATTGTTAACCGAATAAAACCCGATTATTAAGTGAAAACTTTTAAAAACCATATTTTGAATGATGAATATAAAAATGCAAGTTTTTATTCGATTATTTGGTCTTTGTTCGATTACAAACAGTAACGGTTTTTTATTCGAATAAAAAATTAATTAGAATTACTTTTATATTCGATTAAATAAAATTGTTAACCGAATAAAACCTGGTTTTTAACCGAAAACTTTTGAAAACCATTTTTTTGAATCGGGAATATAAAAATATAAGTTTTTATTTGATTATTCGGTTTTTATTCGATTATTCGGTTTTTATTCGATTACAAACAAAAACCGGTTTTTTTTATTCGAATAAAAAATTAATTAGAATTACTTTTATATTCGATTAAATAAAATTGTTAACCGAATACGACTTGGTTTTCAACGGAAATCTTTTGAAAACCATATTTTTGAATCGGGAATATAAAAATGTTAATTTTTATTCGATTATTCGGTTTTTATTCGATTAATCGGTTAACCGAATAAAACCTGGTTTTTAACCGAAAACTTTTGAAAACCATATTTTTGAATCGGGAATATAAAAATGTAAATTTTTATTCGATTATTCGGTTTTTATTCGATTACAAACAAAAACCGGTTTTTTTTTATTCGAATAAAAAATATTTCTAAATGTTTAAATTCTCTAAATAAAATGTTCGTATATTCAGTATGTGGTATACAAAGTTTCTAAACAGTTTAAAAGTTCTTTTTTTAATGACACACATAAACACTGGAATAAATGATTCTCTTATTAAATAAGAGCAGGAGAGAGAGAGATAGGCATAATGATCGCTTCTAAAAAGGGACAAATACACACACACACACACAAAGATTAACAATAAATGGATATGGAATATGGATTCCATACAACACAAATATATAGAAGGACAGTGAGAGTAAAGAGTGAGATGATAAACAGAAACACAGTACCAGATGGATATCCATTGTCCTCAGAACAGTCCATTTCGTCTTCACCATCGGGACACTGTTCAATATCGTCGCACAATTGTTCATCGCAAATAACTTTACCACTTTCGGGGCATGTAAAGGTAGCATCTCCACGACAACCGACTGATTCGGGTGAATTGGAATAAACGGGACTGGTTTCGGTAATTGGAGCGTATTCGTCGCCAGAACCTTCAAATACATCCTTGGTGATGTTTGGTACTACTTCAGTGACTGTGTCTAAACGTAGATTGGAGGAGGGGGGAAAATCGAAATTTAATAAACAAAAAAATCCACGTAAAAATTGCAAATTCCACACAAAAAAAAATATGCCAAAGCCGGGAGAGAACATTTTAACGCAGGAGAAATTTTACTTACAAACACACAAAAACATTGAAAAATAAAATAAAAAAAGACTTAAGATCGGTCACAGAGCTTTAAAAGGGTGTTAAGTATAGGGTTTTACATGTATGAGAGGGAGGTAATTTTGACAAAAAAAAAGCTATTTCCAAAGGTTTAAACACAGAGCAGATGAGAGGAGCAGAGAGATAATGGTAGGACACACATATATAGAGAGGCAGTTACTTCAGAATCTTATGAAGAAAAGCTTTTTCTTTACAAAGATTCTAGCTTAAATAATATAAAATCAGTAAACTTAACATAGCTTAAATCTAATTTAATCAGTTTTAGTATCTTAAAAATATCAGTCGCTTATATTGCAGTGGGTTAGTAAATCCAGGAAGCTTTTTATGACAAAAAACAAAAAAAGCTTCTCCAACAAACAAAGTTTGAAAGTTCGGAGTTGCTTTTAAATGATAAGAGAGTATTTTTTAAAATGGAAATAAAATTTCTATGCAAATGGTTTAGTAACTTCATAAAGCTTTTATCAAAATAAAAGCTTTTTTCTGAAAATAAACTATGAAAAGGAAAAACTTCAAAGCATTTTAAGGGAAACTATTGTAAAGACATTTTTTAATGAATAATTGAAGAAAGCTTTCTTTATTTTTGTAATAAATGCTTTTAAAGGCTTCTAAGCTAATTGTTTTTGAAAGCTTTTAAGCTTCAAACGTTTAATAAAAACTAAAATGAATTATGAAACAATTTTTTTTTATGAATTCTTTTAAAAGCAATGATTTCAAGTAGTGTAAACAAGATTTAAAGCTTTGCAAGCCTATAAAATTTCCTTAAGCTTTGAAAGTTTTCAGGTTTATTATGGAAACAATGTAGTTAATGAGTTTTGTAAAGAAAAAAAAATTATTTAAACGTTTAATAAAAACTCCAAATGAATTATGAATAAAGTTTTCATTGTTTTATGAAAGCTTTTAAAAGCTTTCTGGTTTTTGTTTTGGAAATTGCTAATGAAACATGATTTCTAGTGTTGTAAACAAGATGAATTGCGTTTTTTTTTTACATTTAAAAGGTTTGTGAGCCTAAAAATTTGCTTAAGCTTTGAAAGCTTTAAGGGTTTATTATGGTAGCGATGTAGTTTAATGAGTTTTGTAAAGATGTTTATACATTTCATAAGAATTAGTAACGATTTCAGCGAAAGCTTTAATAATTAAGAATTTTATGTGGCATTAGTAAAGAGTTTTTGAATGCTGCTTAAAAAGCTTTGTAAAATACCGTGTGTAGCAATGGCTAGGTGATGTTAAAAAGTGCATGTTTTTTAGTAATTGTTTAAGCGTTTAGTTTTTTTTTGCTAGTTTTGCTGTTTGTTGGTAATTGAAAGTGTGAGTGTGTGCCTTCTTTAAAGTACCTGTAGGACAATCTTCTTCATCACTGACATCCTGACAATGAGCAATGCCATCGCATACATATTCACAGGGTACCACTTCGCCATTGGAGCATCTAAAGTAACCATTGGGATCGGTTTGACAATCGTATTCATCCCTATTATCATCATAATCGATACTAGATGGGGGTTGACGTTCAGGTTCACGTTCACGTTCTTTTTCGGCTCTTTCACGTTCGGCTTCTTCATGTTCTCTTTCGGCTCTTTCACGTTCGGCTTCTTCACGTTCTCTTTCCTGCTGTTCCATATCATATTGACGCCTACGTTCCTCTGATTCGCGAGCCAATTTTTCTTGATATTGTCGTTCACGTTCGGCTTCTTCGCGTGCCAATTGTTCTTCATAAAGGCGATTACGTTCTTGCTCCAGCTCATGTTGACGTTGTCTTTCACGTTCACGTTCCATTTCTTGTTCCTTTTCATAGGCATAGGGATCATAGTTATTGTTGTGTGTATCATCATCGCCTTCGACTTCGCCTACTCTTCCAGTATCATACGAAGGACTTTCGGTAACTTCATTGGTAGCAGAATGCGGTGGCTGATATGCTCCACCATTTTCGGAATCTTTGTAGTCATCATCATCTCCAATGTCTTCATCCTCATCAATGATTTCATTATTGATACGTTCACACATTTCCGGATCTTCATCACTGTCATCGTCACAGTCGGCCTTATCGTCACAGCGGAAGGGACATTCAATCGTTTGGCCATTGAGGCAACGGAAAAAGCCCTCATCATCACAATTGCCAAACTCTAATGGATTCTCATGATGATCACCGTTAGTAACCGCACCATGAGAGCCTACAACACCTTCACCAATAACAGATGTTCTACCTCACCATTGGTATGGACATCCACCGATTCATGATCGCGCAATTCTAATGTTGTATGGCAACATGGTTGGGTGGTATGGTGGCGTATGTTATGGTATTATATGGTAAGGCATGGGCGTATTTGATAGTTTTTATTGATTTGTAGCGTGTGATTTTATTATTACAATAGAGAGTGTAAATACGAATGTGTGTGTTGAATAGGTGTAGAGTTTTTTTTACATGTGTTTTAAGAAAATATTTATAAAAAAAAAAAACAAAAACAAAAAAAAATGTAAAAATGTCGTTTTTGATTTCGTTTTTCTAACCCACTAATTTTGAAAACTACTTGAAAGGGATAGTAGGTCTATGCCAAAGAGATTTTAAAAAAAATTTTTTTGCTTCTTTTTTTGGTTTTTCCAAGAATATCTCTAGTCAAGAATCTTTCTAGTCTTTCTAGTCATCTTGTAAAGTTAAAAAACCCTTTTTCATGGGCATTACTACTTACCTCTAACACGTCTGAAATAGAAACTTTCATCAGCATCAGCACCAATATCGCCAAAACGTCTATATTTGGAGACATATTGATGCATTTCCTCACCAAAATTACTCCATTTCTCAGGCAATTCAATTTGTACAATACAATGGAATTTATAAACATCATTAGTGGGTCTATGGAAGACAATAATTTCGTTTAATATCGACAAACAAGAAAAAATTTCTCCTTCTACTTACTCTACACGCATAAGCACTGGATACAAGACCTCGTCCTCATCGTCACCATATGTTTGGCCGGCGAAATCTTGAAAGGCGGCAACAATTTGTTGCTCCAACTCTTGGAATTCAGTGTGGCCTTTGCCCAAGCGATAGGTTTCTTGCCAGGGCTCATTAATGGTAAACAATGTTTGCCCTTTAATAAGAAGAAGAAAAAAGAAAATGAAATATTTTAATACCCCAAAAAACCCTACATACGGGGGGACTGTCTGGTAATACTTACACAAATCCTTTTCACCCAATCCTTCTACATCGCCGTTATCATCGCCTGAACCTTCAACATCATCATAGGATTGACGTTTATTTAGGCGATTCTTGGCTTTATTATTACGTGCCACATTGGCAGCCATGGCTTTGCGTTTTTGTTTTTCCGCCTGTTTAGCCTGACGTTTACGTTGTCTTTCGGCCTTAACGCTACTCTTTACATGTTTTTTGCCTGCAATAGCTTTTTTCTCTTCGCTACCGAATAGGCGTCCCAATTCACGGCGTACACGTTTAACGCTTTGCATTAGCCAACTGCCGCCATTGCTGGACGTTTCACTGTCGCTTTCGTCCATCACCGGCTGTAGTTCATCTTCGATAAAGGCTTTCTCATCCAAATCACGGCCATTGCGTAATTTATTTGTGGCAACAACAGCATCATCGAATTGATCGATATCGAATGTATCATCAAAGGTTAAATCGTTTTGAATTTGCTGTAAGAAATAAAAACAAAAACAAAATATTCAAATTAATTATTTTTTATTTATCAAGCTTAAAAAAAAAGTAGTAGAAAAAGTACTTTTTTTAAAAGAACCCAAATGTTGCAATGTACTAATTTTCTAATGGTAAATATCATAAATTGCAAAGAATAAAAGAAAAATTTATAACTTATATATTATTTCTTTGAAAGAAAAAAAAAGTAGTAGAAAAAGTACTTTTTTAAAATTTAGTTCAAAACGTCTTATTTATTATAAATTATTAAGACATTCTTTAAGCACTGGAGTCATATGCATTATAATCTCCATTTAAATAAAGAAACGTTTTTTTTTTTAGTTTTGAAAAGAGTAGTAGAAAAACTACTTTTTTAAATTTAATTCAAATAGTTTTATTTCATTGAAATTTATTTATCAAAGCTTTAGGGAGGAATATGAAAATTGTAATAAAAATGTAAAAAAGAGCACAAGTAAAAAAGTAGTAGTTTTACTACTTTTTTACAAATACGGTTTCTTCAAAGAAATTTGTTAAATTTGTTAAATATGTTAAAATTATAGTCGCGATTTTACTTTATTAAGTCGTTTAGAAAGAGCTTTTCAAAAGTTAGTAGATAACTAAAAAAAAGTAGTTAATATTATAAGTTTTTTTTTTTATAAATTTACTACTTTTTTAAAAACCTATTTTTTTTTGTAAATTTTTTCTTAAAAATTCGTTAAAAGAAGTTTTTTTTTAATAAAATTTGCTTTTTTATTTAAAATAAATCAATTTTTTAAAAAGGTAGTAAAAATACTACTTTTTTAAAACGCCGAATTCTCTAAAGTTTTTCTTAAAAACTCGTTAAAAAAAGTTTTTTTTTTAATAAAATTTATTTTTCTTATTTAAAATAAATCAATTTAAAGAAAGGTAGTAAAAATTCTACTTTTTTAGAACGACAAATTTTTTTAATTCTTTTTTGAGAATTCGTTAAAAGAAGTATTTGGAAATAAAATTTGTTTAACCGAGTACAGCTGCCACCACTTCTTCTCTTCCAATTATGTTAACTTTACAGTATTCTGTTAAATATTAACACAGAAGAGGAAAGCTTTCGCTAAAGCATTACATTACAGTTTAAATGTATTTAACAGTGGTTGGTGTTTTGGGTGTACGTGGTGAATATATACGTTAAGGTGTCCAGACTAAACTGTATAACTAACAAACAAATGCCAACTAATGTCATCTGGCAAATAATTATGTTAAAAATGTGAGTGTATTTGTGAGAGGCATGTGTATAACCCAGAGGAAAATTGTAAGTGTAACCTATTAACATGTTTATGTAGTGGAAAATGAAAACTGTAGCGAGTCAAATCCCTAAAGACTACGTATTTAACTTGACAAATATTTTTCCAAAAATGCAAATTATTTCTTATCATTTATTAGTGAATCTGTTTAGAAAATAGTGATTTCTACTGTTATTTTTCTTTGGGTGTATAATTGATACACAAAAAACTATTTCAAAAAGAAGCGACGACAACCTGCTTCATTGAAAATTGACAAACAACTGCTGAATGCAATTTTACGCTCTTTTTAAAGAACATCGCTGTTATTCGTGCCCTATGTATGTAAAAAACCGATGTAAAAAAGATGTTCGGCCCCCGGGGGACATTGAATTATGGCTACTATTGAGCCTAACTTTTTCTACTACTTTTTTAAAAAAACCTAATTTTCAATAGCAAATGATTAATTATTCATTTTTGTTTCAAAATTTTAATTATTTTGCAGCTTTTTAGAAAAAGTACTTTTCTACTACCTTTTTAAAAAAGTTTCATTTTGTGTCTATAAGCTATACAATATAAAAAAGGCTTAATTTTTATCTAGTTGATAAAATTTTTATAAATATACTTATTAGTAATCATTTTTAAAAAAGTACTTTTTTTTACTACTTTTTTAAAAATGCCTAATTTTCCTTAGCAAATGATTAACTATCCATTTTTGTTTCAAAATTTATTAAAACTAAGTTATTACGTAGCTTTTTTGAAAAAGTACTTTTCTACTACCTTTTTAAAAAAGTCTCGTTTTGTGTCTATATAAATACAATACAAAGTTTTTTTTCAAAAGGCTTAATTTTTATCTAATTGATAAAATTTTTATAAATATACTTATTAGTAATCATTTTTAAAAAAGTAGTAAAAAAAAGTACTTTTTTAAAAATGTCTAATTTTCAATAGAAAATGATTAGTTATTCACTTTTGTTTCAAGATTTATTAAAACCAAGTTATTTTATAGCTTTTTAGAAAAAGTACTTTTCTACTACCTTTTTAAAAAAGTTTCGTTTTGTGTTTATAAGCTTTACAATACAAATTTTTTTTTTGTCAGAAAGATAAATTTTTATAAAATTTCTAACCTTTTTTTTTATAAATACACCTATTTGTATGAATGTTTAAAAAAGTACTTTTTCTACTACTTTTTAGAAAAAAGTTAATTTTTCTGTAGAAAATAACTATTTAACGTTTAATAATTAATTTTTGTTGAAAAATTTCTTAAAATTAAAAAGTAGTTTTTCTACTACTATTTTCAAAAATGTCTTATTTGAATATTTTTTTTTATATCACAGCTATTTGAAGGTCAATTTAGATGATTTAGAATTATGCTTTGTTATTTGTTTTGGTTACAAAAGCTATTAAAATAAGATTTTCGGCTTAATTGTTTGAATTTCTTCGTCAAATGTTATTGTCTGTACATACATATTTTGTTTTAAGGTGTAAGTAAATAAATAAATAAAAAATCATTTGTAAATATTTAACAATCATTTGTGTTGTGTGAGAAAGAAAATACGCTCTCCTCCTATGTCCGTTCACTTTCACGGGTGGGTGTGATATCTCAAAGTATTTTAATGATGATATGATAAGAACGATAGTTTTTCATGACAATTAAAGAAAATAAGAAAGAAAAATTCGTTTTTCTTTTTGGCATTGAAAGACTAATTGTGTGTATCGCATAGAGAAGAACAGGTGTTTTGGTTTTTTTTTTGTTTTTGTATAAATTTTTCACATTTTTTCTTCTTTAAATTGTTTCATTTAAAGAAAAGCAATTTTAAAATCAATATTTTTGGTTTTTTGTTTTGTTTTCTTTTTTTGTATTTTTGATTTCAGTTCTCTATTAGAGTAAACCACTAATTATGAGATTTTTTTTCTATCTAAACCATTATATACCCCCTTCCCCCCTAAGGTACTGCTTTAATAGTCTGCCTGTCCTCTGTAAGTTAAATACTCCGTAAGAACGCATGCCACAAACATTTAAGCTGCCTGTCAGAGAGTGTTGTTACATGTGGTTAACCCACCTGTGGCTTCAACTTAGACTTCCTTAGCAAAAAAAAAAAAACAAAAAGAAAAAAAATCCAAAAAAACGGAAACATTTTTGCCAAAATTTCATTTCTATGCTACTGGCACACAACTAATTGAGGTTTTTAAACTTTACTCCTCCTCCGCCTCCTCCTCCTCCTCTTCCCTTAAGAAATATAAATTTTGTGTCTATGATTTCTCTCTCTAAAACCAATAAAAATTTTTTGCCTATTCGAAAAGCTGAACTTGCTTTGTTTGTTCACTTTACGTTCAAACCCTACATTTAAAATCATATTCATACGCTGCTCTCCTTTCCTTCCCCCCTCTTACATTTTTCTAATGTTTTTTAAAATTCATTAGGTTTCATTGGAATTTTTTCTTTTGTTGCTGTTGTTGTTGTTGTTTTGGTCTAGCCTAGTAAAAGTTTTATTGTGGCATGCAACCTAATGCTTGCTACACAAGATACCTTTTAAATGAAATTAAAACAATAAAAATTATTGTTGTTAGTTAAGGTAATAGCAAGAGAGAGATTGGCTTTAAAATTCAACACAATTAATGTTTAATAGCGTAATTACTTACAGAATTAAAAGATGAATTTGAAATTTAAAAAAAGGTAGTATTTTCTACTACTTTTTTTTTAAATTCCAATTCTTAGCTTCTTTAAATACATTCCAAACATATATGTGTATAAATTAGTTAAAAAACAATAACATTTGAAAACAAAAAATTGAATTTTAAAAAAAGTAGTATTTTTTTTTACTACTTTTTTAAAAAATTTGAATTCTTAGCCTTGCTAAAAACATAGATAAGTACCAACATTTACATATTTGCATAAATTAGTTAAAAACAACACAATTTTAAAATAGTAGTATTTCTACTACTTTTTTTAGCTAATTCAAATTTCGATATTTTCTTTAATATTTCTATGAAAGACTTTTATAATGTACATAATAAACTTTAAAACGAAATTCAAAAAAAAAAAAAAGTAGTAATAAAGTACTTTTTTCAAAACCCGAGTTAAAACCCAAAATTTTGAGAGTTTTAAATTACCAACTAATTAAAAACTGAAAATAAGAAAAAATTATTTACATACATATATCAGTAATCAAACTATAATCAAGCTTAAAAAAAAGTAGTAGAAAAAGTACTTTTTTTTAAAGAACCCAAATGTTGCAATGTACTAATTTTCTAATGGTAAATATCATAAATTGTAAAGAATAAAAGAAAAATTTATCCAATAGTTTTATTCGACCTTTTTTTTTTTTTTGATTATAATTAAATAAAAAGATTCATCGAGCTTGAGGTCAATTTTTTCCTATGTTATTTATTTACTTCCAATATTTCGATATCCTACGGATATCATTCTCAAGGCTGTAACAAGAATAACACAACAAATTACGAAAAATTAATAACAATCACTGTGCTTAAACAACATAATAACAACAAAGAGAAACAAAAAACACTTACAATAAGTAACAATTATATTTGTCTTAGACGTCTACACATCTTCACATTTAATATTGCACTAATTATATTATCTTATTTTCTTATTAACTATATGTCTATAGCTATTGGCGCAGTTTTCCGTGTCTGTTTTCCGTGTCTAATTTATAATTTATATATTATTTCTTTGAAAGAAAAAAAAGTAGTAGAAAAAGTACTTTTTTAAATTTAGTTCGAAAGGTTTTATTTATTTTAATTTATTAAGACATTCTTTAAGCACTGGAGTCATATGCATTATAATCTCCATTTAAATAAACGTTTTTTTTTAGTTTTGAAAAGAGTAGTAGAAACACTACTTTTTAAATTTAATTCAAATAGTTTTATTGCTTTGAAATTTATTTATCAAAGCTTTAGGGAAATATGAAAATTTTAATAAAAATGTAAAAAAGAGCATATGTAAAAAAAGTAGTAGTTTTACTACTTTTTTTTAACAAATACGGTTTCTTCCAAGAAATTTGTGAAATATGTTAAAATTATAGTGGCGATTTTACTTCATTAAGTCGTTTAGAAAGAGTTCTTCAAAAGTTAGTAGATAACTAAAAAAAGTAGTTAATATTATAAGTTTTTTTTGTAAATTTTATACTTTTTAAAACTTTTTGTTAATTTACTTTTTTTTTGTATTTTTTTTTTTTTTTTAAATTCGTTAAAAGAAGTTTTTATTTAATAAAATTTGTGTTTCTTATTTAAAATAAATCAATTTTAAAAAGGGTAGTAAAAATACTACTTTTTTAAACGCCGAGTTCTCTTAAGTTTTTCTTAAAAATTTGTTAAAAGAAGTTTTTTTTTTAAATAAAATTTGCTTTTCTTATTTAAAATAAATCAATTTTAAAAAAGGTAGTAAAAATACTACTTTTTTAAAAAGTCGAATTCTTTTTATTCTTTTTTGAAAATTCATTAAAAGAAGTATTTTGAAATAAAATTTGCTTTTCTTATTTAAAATAATTCACTTTTGAAAAAAGGTAGTAAATATACTACTTTTTAGAAAGACAAATTCTTTTAATTCTTTTTTGAAAATTCGTTAAAAGAAGTATATTGTTTAAAGAAACTTTATTTTTTTAAATCACATTTAAAAAAGGTAGTAAAAATACTACTTTTTTAAAACTTTGAATTCTTTTAATTCTTTATTGAAGATTTGTTAACAAAAAAAGTGCACTGCTTAAAGAAATTTTAATTTTTTTAATCACATATAAAAAAAGGTAGTAAAAATACTACTTTTTTAAAAAGACAAATTCTTTTAATTCATTTTTGAAAATTCGTTAAAAGAGATATATTGTTTAAAGAAACTTTATTTTTTTAAATCACATTTAAAAAAGGTAGCAAAAATACTACTTTTTTAAAACTTCGAATTCTTTTAATTCTTTTAATTCTTTCTTGACAATTCGTTAAAAAGTGTATTGCTTAAAGAAATTTTAATTTTTTAAATCACATTTAAAAAAAGGTAGTAAAAATACTACTTTTTTTAAAAAGTCAAATTCTATTAATTCTTTCTTTAAAAGAAGTGTGTTTAAAGGAATTTTACTTTTTTAAAGTAGAAATAAATCACATTTAAAAAAAGGTAGTAAAAATACTACTTTTTTTAAAACTTTAAATTCTTTTAATTCTTTCTTGAGAATTTGTTAAAAAAAACTGTATTGTTTAAAGAAATATTAATTTTTTAAATCACATTTAAAAAAGGTAGTATAAATACTACTTTTTTAGAAAGACAAACGCTTTTAATTCTTTTTTGAAAATTCGTTAAAAAAAGTGTATTGTTTGAAGAAATTGTAATTTTTTAAATCAAATTTAGTAAAAAGGTAGTAAAAATACTACTTTTTTAAAAAGTTAAATTCTTTTAATTCTTTCTTGAGAATTCGTTAAAAGAAGTGTGTTTAAAGAAATTTTACTTTTTTAAAGTAGAAATAAATCACATTTAAAAAAAGGTAGTAAAAATACTACGTTTTTAAAAAAGATGTTTTTATTGTAATTTTTTTTTACATTATTAAAAAATCAGTACATTTATAGAGATTCTACTGTTTTATGTTTATCTAAATGATATTTTTTCTTAGAAATTTGTTGCTTAGCCAAGAATTTTACAAGAAAAATAAAAAAAAGAAGAATTTTTTGTTTGTTTTTCAATGCACTTATTTTACAAGAAGAAATATTACTCGTTTGTTTTATTAATAATATTATATTATATCATATCATTTGTTTAAAAACTATTTATTTATAAATATGTAGTTACATACATACAGCCATACAGATATATTACACAAACGGAAATTATTACAGAATTTAGTCATACGGCAACACAGTATAGAACTTGCAAATACGAAGGCAGGCGGCAGCAGGCAGGCATTTTTGTGTTTATTTTTGTTAATTTTTTTTATTTTTATTTTTTTGTAAATCTCGTGACTTTGTAAATAAAAGAAATAAAATACAAAACGTCACTAATATTTTAAACAAAAAAAAAAAAATATAAAATCTTATCTTAAAAATTTTTGTTTACATATTACCAGCTAAATTTATAGGCTGTCAGACTCATATTGTTGTGTCACATAGAATTAGTGTTGAGTTCAAGGGGATTTAAGGGAATTTTGAAATTGTTTATACTGTTGTTGTCTAAGGTCTATTATCATTGCATTGTACAACATTAAATAATTATTGTTTGTGACCCCATTAACAAATTGTTATACTTTACACAGCCCCTTTACCCCCTCCCCCCCCTCCTCCTGGCTTGAATTACTTCTGTTCCAATCACTGCCCCCCTTTGGGTATTAAATGAATTTTGATTAATTTTGTTTCGAATATTGTGTTATCGATGCACTAATTTTTTTGTTCTCTAGGTTTGATTTTTGTTATCAATTTGAAATGCATGTCTTTGGCTTTGTTTTTGTTTTAAGGTCTTTGGAAAAGTGCGTAAAACGCTTAAATAAAATGCATTCAAGTGTGAGTTTATAACAGACAGACCAGACCAGACCGACCGTTCATATGTGTGTCAGCGGCTCTCACTTTTTAAGAGGATTTAATTCACAAACCAAAAACTTCTTTTTTTTTAAAAATTTTTTTCTAAAGCTAAGCTTAAAACATAAAAGACAGCATTTGTTTGAAATCAAATAAGCCTGACTGTGTTAATCTGTTAATGGTTGGCTGGCAAAGTCAAACATAAAAATGAAAAATGGAATATAAAAAAAAGTACTGCATTTCTACTACGATTTTAAATTGTGTTTTTAAATAAATTTTACATTTTTTTTATCTAAAATAAATCAATATTAAAATACGTAGTAAAAATACTACTTTTTTAACTTAAATTTTTTACTTAAATTTCCTCTACTTTATCTGTTTTATAAGTACATATGTATGTATTAACAAAAAATTACTATTGTTACTATTTTTAAAAAAGTCCTTTTCTACTACTATTTTAAAAAATGTTCTTTTTATTAAAATCTGGTAAAGAAAAACTGCAAAAATGTTAACATTGGTTACTATTAATACTTTTCTATTATTATTTCAAAAATTGCTTTTTACAAGAAGTATTTCGGAAAAGTACTTTTCTACTACTATTTTACAAAATGTTCTTTTTATTTAAAATCTAGTAAAGAAAAACTATAAAAATGTTAACATTATTTACTTTTAGTACTCTTCTACAAGTATTTTAAAAATTGCTTCTTACAAGAAGTATTTCGGAAAAGTACTTTTCTACTACTATTTTAAAAAGTGCCTTTAAATTATGTTTCCTCTACTTTTTCAGTTTGTAAATTATGGATTAATTGAAAACTATACAAATTTTAGTATTTACTACTATTTTAAAAAAAGTACTTTTTTTCTACTACCTTTACAAAAAGTATTTTTTACAAACTTTTCCTATATTTTTCAGCTTATAGATACGTGTTTATATAGAACACGAGAAATTTTGGTATTTATTGCTATTCAAGAAAAAGTACTTTTCTACTACTATTTTTAAAACTGCCTTTTAGACAAATTTTCTCTATTTTTCCGGCTTATATTTTATATCTATTAACTGAAAACTGTACAAATTTTAATATTTATTGCTATTTAAAAAAAAAGTACTTTTTACTACTATTTTAAAAAGTAAAAAATATTGTTTTTTTTATTTAAAAATTTTTAAAATTTTAATTTGCTTTTAATTATAAAAACATAAGGATGAAGATTTTGTTTAAATGAATTCATTTGGACCTGTTTGAAAATAGTACACTTTTTTACTACTTTTTTACAAAAAGTAGTATTTTTAAAATTTTTAAGTATATTTTGGGTTGTACAAGCATTTCAAAGCATATTTTTTTAAAGATTGAAACGTTTATCCTACTATAAAAAAGTAGTTTTTTTACTACTTTTTTCAAAACATTTAATTTTTCTGTCCTTAATGACTTACAGTTTAGTGTTACGTTTATTTATTATAGTTTTTGTTGTATTCAATCATTACCTGCAAAGAAAAAGAAGAAAAAAAAATTATTATTTTTCGAATTTTTCATTCTTGGGATAAATTTTAATAAATTCTGTCTCATAAATATCAATTTGTTGTGAAAGAAAAAAATCAAGTTAATTAAGCTTGTGTAAATGTAATCAAACAATAAAATTTAAGGCAATTAAATTCGTTACACATTCTTTAACCGTTTCAGTAAAAAAGGTAGTAACAGACAAATTTTTTAATTTTCAAAAGAAAAAATTTTATTTGAATAGCAATTGTAGAGGAGGCCAGCCGCCTATTAACTGTTTAAATGAAATTTTTTTTACAATTTTTTTTTTATAAAAATTTGCCTTTTAAGACCTTTTCCTTTTTATAATTCTTTACAGAGTATTTCCTTTTTATATCGCTTACAAATTGTTACCACTAATGCAGATAAATGGCCGAGAAAAAAACGAAAGAAAAAAAATTACAAAGTGTTGATACATTTACCCGCTCTATTATTACCACAACTTAAGACTAAAAATCCCTCTCTAACTTTATCATGTCGCCAAATTATTAACAACGTGACACATTTGACAACAGCAAAAAAAAGAGAGAGAGAGAGACTCACAATTTTTTTTTTTGTCTTTGCCTTTATTCTACAACTTGTCAACGTAATAGAGAAGATAGATAACACAGCCTGACTGACTGCTATGCTGTATAGTGTTGTGGTGTGTTAGGTATGGTGTCGTCGTAGTTGATGTCTCCCCCTTAGACACACAAGCATTACATGTTAAAAGTTAATGTGAGGGAACAAGTAAATCTTCTTGGCTAACACAGCACGAATGTCAGGTGTAATAATGGGAAGCAACAAAAAAAATAAAAAACGCCAAGAATAGTAGGAAGGAAGCAAGAATTAAAATGTAATAATAGTAAATTATAAACATTTAAATACCTGACAAAAATATTATAAGGAAACTAAAAGGGAAGTAAACCCAATCACCAAACTTACACCACAACCCTATTTAGCAATTTAAAGAAAGAAAATTTTAACTTCTGTTTTATTTAATAATATAAATAAATTTCCGCTTGCCATACTTAATTAAAACAACAATTTTGTGTGTTAAATTATTCCCTTTTAAACATTTTTTTACTACCTTTTTACCAATTTTTCTTACTACTTTTTTTGAATAGTATTCTTCTAAACATTTCTTTGCAATTATTTTACAGTTTTTAATAAACTTTTATGAAAACTAGCTTAAATTTCCAAAAATTTGTTTCTATTAAAAAAAAAGTACTTTTTCTACTACTATTTTAAAAAACAATATTTTGAATATTTTTTTCCATTTATTATTACTTTTTAATCAATAAAATCTTTAAAATTTTAATATTGTTGCCAAAGTTTTCATATTTGTTGCTATTTTAAAAATGTACCTTTTCTACTACTATTTTAAAAAACAATATTTTAGATATTATTTTTCATTTTCTCCACTTGTTATTACTTTTTAATCAATAAAATCTTTAAAATTTTAATATTTCTTGCTTTTTAAAAAGGTACTTTTTCTACTACTTTTTTAAAAATAGTTTTAAACTGATTTTAATGGTTTTATAAGCTTGTATATTTTAAAGTTATAGAAGTTTTAAAGTGGTTGATTAAATTATACGTGTTTCATAAAAAGTACTTTTTCTACTACTATTTTAAAAAGTAATATTTAACATATTTATTTCTTTCACTAGCTTTATACATACTTCTCAAACAAAAGTTGCCAAACTTTTCATATTTGTTGCTATTTTAAAAAGGTACTTTTTCTGCTACCTTTTTAAAAAACAATATTTTAAATATTATTTTCGATTTTTTCCATTTATTAATACTTTCTAAACAAAAAAACCTTCAAAATTTTAATATTTCCTGTTTTTTAAAAAGCTACTTTTTCTACTACTTTTTTTATAAAAATAGCTTTAACTGATTTTAAGCCTTTTATAAGCTTGTATATGTTAAAGTTATAGAAATTTTAAAGTAATTAATTAATTATTCGTGTTTCACAAAAAGTACTTTTTCTACTACCTTTTTAAAAATGTTTAACTTGCACATTTTTTATACATATTTCTTTGTTTTTAAATATTAATTAATTTAATATAGAGGAAATTTCCACATTTATTGATGTTTTAGAAAAAAAAGTACTTTTTCTACTACTTTTTTTAATAGTAATATTTAACATATTTTTTTAGCTTTACTATTTTGACATTTTCTTTACATTTTACAACAGATAAACATTTTTTTTTTTTATTTAATATAAACCATATTTTAACATTTATTTAAATTTTTAAAAAAGTACTTTTTCTACTACCTTTTTAAAAATGTTTAACCTAAATAGTTTTTACACATATTCCTTTGTTTTTAAATATTAATTAATTTAATATATAGAGGAAATTTCCACATTTATTGATGTTTTAGAAAAAAAAGTACTTTTTCTACTACTTTTTTTAATAGTAATATTTTACATATTTTTTTAGCTTTACATTTTACACTGATCAACATTTTTATTTTTTTGATTTAATATAAACCATAAACATCTGTTTAAATTTTTAAAAAAGTACTTTTCCTACTACTTTTTTCTAAACAAAAAAAAACAATCGTTTTTGTGTAAAGCCCTTTTTCCCATGTATTTTAAAAACTTTTCTTAATAAAAATAAATTTTGTTGCAGGAAATTATCACACTCTATCAAAGTGTTGATTTTTTCATCATCATCAGGCAGGCAGGCAGGCCATAATAATGATTGTCTCACAATAATATCCTTGCAACTCCTCACTTATTTTTTTTCTCCTCACATTTTATGTTGAAAGACACATTTCAAGGGGGGTAGTGATGTTGTTATTGTAATCATTATTAACAAGACAGCATTTTTTTTTCCTTTTTGTGAGATTCTTTGACTTTTTGCACAGAAAATAAGCTCTATTTACAGCCAAAGTTGAAATTTGTTCCACAAATTGTTGGTGGCAACAACAAAAAAAAAAAAAAAAAGCGAAAAAAATGCTGCAAATAAAGTGTTAAAATGTAACAACAACACACAAAAAAAAATTGTTTTCTTAAGGAACAAAAAAAAAAAAAATACCCACCACATGTACGTGTTGCTGTCAGTGGCGACGAGAAAAGAACTCTTCTTGTATGCTTGAGTTAAAGACATGAAAAGTTTAAGACCCTTTACCCTTAAACCCACCATCATCATACATCACCCACCCACATGCATACGGTGTTACACACACACACACGCATAGCATTCCACACAGCTTTCTAATGCTACTTTTGCTACTCTTTTCTTTACACATTTCGTTTTTTTGCTCCTTTTCTTGGCGTCGTGGTATGTTTTTCTTCTTTTTTTTTTTTCTTGTGCTTTTGTAAGCGATATAATGGTCGTTTGTTTTATGAGAAATTGCTAAAACGTGCTTCGCATGCAAAACTATAGAGTTGTTCGCTATTTCTTCATCGAGAAATGATGTGGAAAATATGAAACAAACGCTGTGATTGTCTTTATCATCAACCGAGTAGTAAAAGGAGAGAAAAACCAAAAGAAAGGAAAGCAAGCTACACACAACAACAGCCGGCTAAAATTTTGCCCCCTTAAGTTTTTTTTCGTTTTTTTCGTTTTTTTCTTATTTCTGTTTCTGTTTTTAGTGGTTCTTAAGTGTTGAAGATTTCTTTTATAGACTTTGACTTCTTTATTATTGTGTTAAAATGTTTCTTTTATTTGCTTTAAATACATAAACAAGCATATGCCCTTAATGCTCTAATTTTTATGGCATGAAACAAGAAAAAAAAATAAAAAAAAAATGTTGCAAAAAAGGAACAAAGAAAGGCATTAAAATTAGAGAAAACTACAAGAAAACAATTCTTAAAAAAAAAAGAAAAATTAAGAATACCACCAAACATAACAGAAATTTATTTAAAATCCTTCAAAAAAATAATTCTTATTTTACTACTTTTTTTCTACTACTTTTTGTTAAAAAATTAAAAATTTACATATTTTTTTATTTCAATTCCAACATACAAATGTTTTTAAAAATTTTAGTACAAAAGAAATTCAAAATTTTTGCAATTTTAGAAAAAGTACTTTTTCTACTACCTTTTATAAAAAGTTAAATTTAAAACATTTTTTATTTTAAAACTATAAAAATAAACATTTTACCTAATTTCCTGAAAGAAAATTTCATGAATTTAGATTTTTAAAAGTACTTTTTCTACTACCTTTTTATTATAACTAAAATTCAATCGAATTCTTAATTATAAGCTATTTATATTTTATTTTTGTAAGCCTTATGATAAAAATTTAAAGAATGTGCAGTTTTTGAAAAAGTACTTTTTCTACTACTTTTTTACAAAATCAAAATTTCGTAAATTTTTTATTTAAAACCATAAATGGAAACGATTTTACATGATTTTTTCAATAGAAATTATTTGAATTGTAATTTTTAAAAAAGTACTTTTAATTGTATTTGCATTCGCCCTACAAGAACAGATCCTTTTAAGCCCTTTTTGGGGCCTTTTTTATATATGAAAATACCTTAAAATTGTAGCCTTAACATAGTAGCCAAGCAATTATTTTGTGTTCATTTATAAAATACAAATGTTTCCTATAGATAAAGGCCTATCTCCTTCAAAATTAATTGAAAAAAAACTTGGGTTTTCATTAGACTTTATTTTCTTTTATTTATTTGCAACAAATTTTGAAACAAAGTCTAGCATTCTATGTGTATTTATGTTACGCACTGTATTAAATTAATAAACAATTTTTGTTAATGGTTGTTTTGGTTTTTTTTTTATAATTTTCACCACAAAGTGTGCCATAAAAAATTTGTAAAAACACTTCTTGTACATAGAAAACCAGCCTACAAAATTAAAATACCAAAACACAATTAAGACACCACCACAAGACAATAACAATGCCAACAACAAAAACAACAAAGCAATGAGCAGACCATACACAGTGACTTCTAAATAAACTGTTTACTAAACACAGTCATGAAATGATAATGATTATGGTTATGATCGTCATAATTAACATTAAAATTAATATGTTAAGCTGGCTGCTCTCATTAAAACCGACTCTCTGTTTATTACCACCCTGAAAATAATAACAACGATAACAGCATTCTGTTGTAATACGGTTTGTAATATGGTTTTTCAATATTAATTACAGAGCATAATGAGTTTCTTTCTTTACCACACACACACACATGGAAGAGAGAAAGTGTTTGGTGAATAACATTTCAATTAGTATTGTTTACATTATTATCATCTCTAGGCGAGAGTGGTGATTTAACTAACACACATGCATGTTAAAGACTCTCTTGGGTGTAATTGTAATGTTCTTGTTAAAACATCATTGTTGATAACAGATTAAAATGAGAACTAAACCCTAGGGAGCAAATGCTTGAAAAACAGTATAAAAAACATGTTTTTTACGATTCTTTATGCAGGCTAAAGGTTCATTGTTTACAAATGTTTTTATTGTCATCCATCATTATTGCTTAACCAATAAATTTTATTGTTGTTGTTGTAAAGAGTTTGTCTTATAAAGTTGTTAAATCAAAATCTCTTACTTGTCTGTCATCTTTACTGGTTGTTATTATTGCCGATTTATTTGATTTATTTACCACTCTTTAAAAAAAAAAAGCAAAGAGAGATTATTTGGTACTCAAAAGATTTAACGAAAGAGATGCGAGTACTTAAAGAGAAATAAAAGAGAGAACGTTTTTGTTGTCTTTGGGGTTTAGAAATACTTTTTTAAAATGATGCGATCATTAGTTCTACTTAATTGTTTACATAAGGTAAATAATGTAAACAATTGTCAGAAATAAAAGAGAGAAAGTTTTTATTTCCTTTCGAGTTTAGAAATACTCTTTTTATAATTTAATAATTAAAAAATTATATGAAACCTATACGATCACTTGTTCTACTTAATTGTTTACATAAGGTAAATAATGTAAACAATTGTCAGAAATAAAAGAGAGAAAGTTTTTGTTTCCTTTAAGGTTTAGAAATACTCTTTTTAAAATTTAAAAGTTAAAAAATTATATGAAATCTATACGATCATTAGTTCTACATAATTGTTTACATAAGGTAAATAATGTAAACAATTGTCAGAAATAAAAGAGAGAAAGTTTTTGTTTCCTTTGGGGTTTAGAAATACTCTTTTTTAAATTTAAAAATTAAAAAATTATATGAAATGTATACAATCCTTTGTTCTACTTAATTGTTTACTTAAGGTAAATAATGTAAACAATTGTCATAGCTTTTTAAAACAAAAAAGAAAAAAGAGAAGTGAAATAGTAGAAAATACATTATTTGCATAAGGTAAACTATGTCAAATTACATAATTTACAGCATGCGGGCAATGTAAAATAATAAAAGCAAAGCAATTCAATTTATATTCACTCCAGAATATAGAAATTTTTAGGTTACATAAGGTAAATTATGTGAAATTGTAAAATTTACTGCATGTAAACAATGTAAAAGTAAAGAGTAAATTTCTTACATTAAGTCTAAAATAAGAAAATTCATTATTGACATAAGGTAAACTATGTGAAATTGTATAATTTACTGCATGTAAACAATGTAAAATTAAAAAGTAAAATTCCTACATTCAGATTAAAACATCAAAATACATTATTGACATAAGTTAAACAATGTATGTGAAATTGCATAATTTACTGCGTGTAAACAATGAAAAACATTACTTGGTTCCTTTTTTGTTTGCATTAGAAAAATTTACTTGGTGTATTTTATTCCATTTACATTGTTTACTAACATGTTTACTACATGTAAACAATGTTTAGCATATGTAAACAATAAAAATAGTTGTACTTTTTCAAGAAAATTAAAAAGATTTTGACAACAAACCACATATTTTTAATTGTTTACATAGTGTAAATAATGTAAACAATTGAAAATATTAGTTTTAAACTAGAGTTTTGTTACAAAAAGTAAAATTTAAACAAAGTAAATAATGTAAACCATAGAAATTGTCTGTTTACCATATGTAAACAATGTAAACAATTAAGATAGCAGTGTTTTTTAAGAAAATTAAAAAGTTTTTAACATAAAATTATATATTTGGAATTGTTTACCTAATGTAAATAATGTAAACAATTGAAATTATGAGAATAAAAAAGGAATAACATTACAAGGTTACTTTTATATTTGCATTAGAGAAATTTACGTGCTGTACTTTATTCCATTTATATTGTTTACTGCATGTAAACAATGTTTTCCATATATAGACAATGTAAACAATAAAGATAGTAGTGTTTTTTTTAAGAAAATTAAAAAGGTTTTGACAACAAACCACATATTTTGAATTGTTTACATAATGTAAATAATGTAAACAATTGAAAATATTAGTTTTAAACTGGAGTTCTGTTACAAAAAGTAAAATTTAAACAAAGTAAATAATGTAAACCATAGAAATTGCCTGTTTACCATATGTAAACAATGTAAACAATAAAGATAGTAGAGTTTTTTAAGAAATTTAAAAAGGTTTTGACAACACACCACATATTTTGAATTATTTACATAATGTAAATAATGTAAACAATTGAAAAAATTAGTTTTAAAATGAAGTTTTGTTACAAAAACTAAAATTTAAACAAAGTAAATAATGTAAACAATTGAAATTCCCCGCTTAGAGTGAGAAATTTAAACTTTATTCTTAATTATTGAAACATTTGTACAAAAATTTGTATTTTTTCTTTTAAGAATTTTTATAATTTATTGCCCTTAAATTTAATTCTATACAAACACACCCCTTTTTCTAGAGAAATAAAAAACTACAGTTTTTACATGTTCATTTCTCTACAGCCAACATGCCTGTGATTTAAGATTTTAATCAAGACTGGCAGCAGTTTGCATTCTGAGATTTTGTTTTTCGTGACAAATTTAAAAAGAACAAAAAAATTTGTTTTTTTTTGTTGTTTTCTACTTCGTACAGATTTATGATCAAATCATAACAATGACAACGACAACGACTACAAGGACAATATTTGCTCTACTAAATATTTAGTTTTTTTAAGACGTTGCCATCTGCTAAATGTTTTGTTTTCTTTATTTTGATCGTGTAAATTATTTTGCACTTGCTCCGCTGATCTAAATAGTTTTTGATTGAAGAAATCTTTGCTCTGGTCTTTGTCATCATCATCATGCATACATTATAGAGTGTATAGAGCGCATTATCATCTGTGTCTTCCTTTATAGCCTCCTCCTCCTCCTCTGTGGTTGCATGTACATCTGTATTCTATTGTATTTTGTGCAATGCTTTAGAATTGTTGCAATTACGCCTACACTTGATCTATAAAAACCGCAGATAGATGATCTCCTCTCTGGCAAATGATTTCGTTAAGAATAATAATTTGTTTTATTATTATTGTTGTTGTTGTTGTTGTTGACTTGTAAAATAAATCCATGTTGTCTCCTCCAAGTCTGCATTTAAATTTTTTTTTATCAATGAAAAGATTTCCTTAGATCAGCACAAAAAAAAAAAAACAAAGAAGCGGCAACTACCTATACTGTGGTGTCCCCACATATTTTCTTCAAATTCTAAACTTAATTTTCGAAAATAAATTTTAAAAAGAATTTTAATTTTAAAATTAAATTCCTTTTCATATCTCCCACAGAATCCATTTTAATTTCATGACTCTTCCCTTCGCCATTAAAAATGCCACTTAAAAGTTTTGTGGCCTACAACAACAACAGAAAAAACAAACGACACAGAAAACAAAGTAACCAACATTGTGCTCTCATTATCCTGCTTGATTGTTCTCATCCCGCGTTTAGAGTCCTGCTAAAAATAATACCCATTGTTAGTAGCTTTTGCTCTGAAAGGCACTTCACAAAGGCATCAACCTAATAAAATCTTCTTTAAATACGGTGCTGCTGCTGCTGCTGCCTTATGCCTGTTTGCCCGCTTGTCCTTTGCTCTCCATCTAAAATTTTAATGCGACATACATTCGTTTTGTTTTACCTGCGGTGGTTTTATTGTATCTGCCATCCTGCTACTACTACATACATATACAGTCAGTCAGTCAGTCACTTATTTTGTAAGGCTTACGAAATGCTATTTAAACAATAATAAGCGTCTTATAATACAACAAAAAAACACGACAAAACAATAAGGAAAAGCTAAGGACTTATTAAGTCTGCTAAAATGATAAACAAAATGCTTCAGAGGCTAAGACTACTGAAAATCAACAAATACGTATTAAACATTATTTCTACTACTATTTTTATATAATTTCTACCATTTTCAATAATTTATTTATTTTTTCTCTTAAATTTATTGCATTTCCTTTCCAAGAATCATAAAAATTAGGGATTTTTTTGTAACTTAAAAAAAGTACTTTATTTACTACTATTTCTAAATTGTTTAAAATAAAGTTTAGTTTCCCTAACTTCAAGTATTTTTGGCTAAGGAAACATAAAATATAATTTTTTGAATTTTTTTTGAAAAAGTACTTTTCTACTACTTTTTTAAATTGTCATTAAATTAATTTATTCTTTAAATTTATTGAATTTTCTCTTTAAAAATAATGAAACTGAACGATTTTTAATGATTTTAAAAAAGTACTTTTTTTACTACTATTTCTAAATTTTTTAAAACTCAGTTTAGTTACCCTATTAATGGTATTTTTAGTTTAAGAAGTATAAGGAAACACAAAGGAAACATAAAAAACAATCTATTCGCCATTTTTTAATTTTTTTTTTTTTTTTTGAAAAAGTACTTTTCTACTACTATTTTTAAATTGTCATTAAATTATTTTATTTTTTAAATTTATTGAATTTTCTCTTTAGGAGTAATGAAACTGAACGATTTTTAATCATTTTAAGAAAGTCCTTTTTTACTACTATTTGTAAATTTTTCAAACTCAGTTTAGTTTCTCTGTTTATAGTACTTTTAATTTTATAATTATACAATTTTTGTAATTTTATAAAAAAGTATTTTTTCTACTACTATTTTTAAAAACTTCGAAATTAGGTTTTGTTCATCATTTTATGGTATTGTTTGCTTACTAAACATTAAAGTAAGGTAAATGTGAGAATTTAGAAAAAGTATTTTTTCTACTACTATTTTTAAAAACTTCGAAATTAGGTTTTGTTTATCATTTTATGGTCTATTTTGCTTATTAAACATTAAAGTAAGGAAAATGTAAGGATTTAGAAAAAGTAGTTTTTCTACTACTATTTTTAAAAATTCGAAATTAGGTTTTGTTCATCATTTTATGCCCTAAATTGTTTAATAAACATTAAAGTAAGGATGATGTGAGAATTTTTAAAAAACTACTTTTTCTACTACTATTTTTAAAAACACTAAAATTAGGTTTTGTTTATCATTTTATGGCCTAAATTGTTTAATAAACATTAAATTAAGGGAAATTACTGAATTTTAAAAAAGTAGTTTTTCTACTACTATTTTTAAAAACTTCGAAATTAAATTTTGTTCATCATTTGATGGCCTAATGACATCGGCAATATTTTTACATTGCTTAAATGGAGCCTAAATATTGTGTTTAGCCTATTTGAATCATTAAACATGTTTAGAAATCATAAATTATTGTATTCATACAGTATGAATACAAATTTCATCAACAATTTGAAATTCTATACAAAATTGAATATTTTTAATGGAGTTTTTATTTTTTTTTGCATTAAAATGCATTTTTTTTAAATGTCATATTTGAATGGAATGGAATTTGATGATGATTAAACGTTATGCCATAAATAATTGAAGTTTAAACGGATTTATGAAAAATTGATTTGGGGGAAATAAAAGAGATGTTTTTTGAAAAGGTTATAGGTTATTAGAAAACATCTTTTTGATGAAATAATGTAATTGATATTAAAGAAAAAATATTAAAAAATATTCATTTTAATTAGTTTTAATAATTTTATGTAGCAGCATTTCTCTTTGCCACGCCACATAAATTCTAAACAATTATTTTGTAAAAGCAATTTAATATGCGGCACTTTACAGATTACAGATATGGTCCACAGCCAGCCAGCAACAGCTAGCCAGCCAAAGCCAACAATAATATTAAATGGGGGATAAAAAACAAAACGAATCACATTTGAAATATGAAATATTTTCGTTTTGATTTTCTTAAATAATTTTCTTTGGTATTTTTTTTTTGTGTTTTTGTTTTTTTTTCATAAAAATAAATTACAAATGTCGGTCATAAAAGCAAAACAAATACAAGCAATTATTCTTAAGCCAATAATGATTTCTTGAGATATTTTTTATGAAAACAAAGTTTTTTCCCCTTATAATTCATATAAAAAAATTAAAATTTAAAAAAATAAAAACAATTCTTGTGGGTGTTTTTTTTCCATAATTTTCTACACTGCAATGTACATACGTTGATTATGATTTTTCATAACCTCAAGTTATTTAAGCATTAAAAATTGCTGACGAATTGAACTTTATTTTATAAAAAAAACATAAAACATAAAACGTTTTTGACATATAAATTGATTTTTAGCCTAAAGACTTTGTTTTTTTTTTGTTACCCCTTTTAATATAAAATTGATTAAAGTGTATACAGAAATTGTTGGTTAAACCGGGCATTATTATAAGTTTTATGTTACACAGAAATTTAATGATTTTGACCTTTATGAGCGCACATACAAAAAGAGATTTAATCTTTCAATAAATGCAAAAAAGAAGCTAAAATTACACGCCATATTTCGTATCATGTCATGGCAAACAGAAAAACTTTATGAAAGAAAAAAAATTTTGATTTTTTAAAGACCAAAAAAATTTTGTAAAAAACTACATTTTTAAAATCATTCAAAACCTTTTATTCCTAGTATCCTTATAAAGAATATTCGTTAAATGTCATAGTATAAACAAATTTCAATGGTTTTAAAAATAGTAGTAGAAAAAGTACTTTTTATAAAATTATAGAAAATCCCTGGGTTTTATATTTTTCAAACAAAAACTTCTAGAAGGAGAAAAACAAAACTAAATATTCATGTTTTTTAAATAGTAGTAAAAAATAAATATGCAATTTTACTGTGACTAAGCAAAAATGCCATTAATTTGATAAGCAAAACCAAATTTTTAAATCTTTATAAATAGTAAAATCACAAATTTCCTATCCTTTCATGTTTGCAGAGCAAAAAATTTTATAAATTAAAAACAAAACCTAAAATTTAAATTTTTAAAATAGTAGTAGAAATAGTACCTTTTAAAAAATAAAATTTTTCCTCCTATTTCATGTTTATTAAGCAAAATAAACCATAATTTAAGGAATAAAAACTAAATTTTAATGTTTTAAAAATAGTAGTAGAAAAAGTACATTTTTAAAAATAAAATTTTTCCTTCCATTTCATGTTTATTAGGCAAAATAAACCATAATTTAAGGAAAAAAAAATTAAATTTACATGTTTTAAAAATAGTAGTAGAAAAAGTACATTTTTAAAAATAAAATTTTTCCTTCCATTTCATGTTTATTAAACAAAATAAATCATAATTTGAGGAATAAAAACTAAATTTTTGATGTTTTACAAATAGTAGTAGAAAAAGTACTTTTTTAAAATTCATAAATTTCCCTTGTCTTTATGTTTATAAAGTAAAACCACCTTCAATTGAAGGTTAAAACAAAATTTTGATGTTTATGAAAATAGTAGTAGAAAAGTACCTTTTTTAAAAATTAAAATTTTATTTTAGTTTCATGTTTATTAAGAAAAAATATCAAATTTTTAGGATTAATAAATGAATTTTTAAGTTTTGAAAAATATTTAGTAGTAGAAAAAGTACTTTTGTAAATTTTTTTTTTTTTTTCATTTACAGAAAATGACAAGCAATGGATTAAAATTCTAGCAATATTCTTATTTCTCTATTATTTTTGTTCTATCTTTTTGTTTTTGGCTGCAGAGGAAACCTTTACATTCAACGCTACTACTGCTAACTCTTATTATTCATTCTTATTTTTTTTTCTTTCTTTATTTTCGTTGTCTATTTAAAAATTCCAAGATCAGCTGGAAATCTCATTAGATTCAATTGACACACTCATTCGTAGCCAACAACACTGATTTATAAAAATCAAAATGAAATGCAAATTTTTTTTATTTCTTCTAGTTTTTTTTTTTGTTGTTGTCATCATTATCATTATCTAGTCATAGTTATAAGCAACAACAGAAAAATTTGCAACAGCTACACTGCAGCACCGGCATCGCCATCGCCATCGCCAGCAGCAGCATTAGAAATTGTTGCACAACTAAAAACAATTGAACTTAATAAACAACAATATGTAGATAAAATACCAGAAAAAAAAACCAAATAAAATTCTATTCTATACTGCATTCTATATCGTATTATACATAATAAGTGTTGTAAACAGTGTTTAACAAAAGCTACAACACACTTAGACAACAATGCAATCATTCTCTAAGAAAGATTGCAGAAACAAATAAAAACTTTGATTGCCCTTGTAAGAATTTTGATTGTAACATTATTCCAAGCGTTGTTATACATTTTTAGCCTACTGTTTAATATGAGGAATTTTTTATGATGCCATACATGTACTTGAAACTTATAAGAGTATGTTTAAGCAAACAGAAACAACAAGAAAAAAAATTTTTTTTATATTTAAAAAGATGCACTAGATATAAAAAAAATATGCATTTTGAAAAGTGTTAGAAATTCAAATGAAAAACTATTTGAAATGCAACACACAGTCACTGCAAACATAATAAGTATGACACAAATATTTACATACGAAAAATGTTTAAATAATAATAAATTCAATTGAAACACAGCGAAAAAATCCATGTTTTTAGCAAAGAATTCTAAACAATTAAGAGATTTTGAAAATAGTAGTAGAAAAGTACTTTCTTTAAAAGCATATTTTTACCTTAAAGCAAAGAATTTTCCTTAAAACATTTCCAAAGTGAGTAAAATACATAAAATATGTAATCCTTAAAAATAGTAGTAGAAAAGTACCTTTTTCAAAATCCGTTTTTTACACCCAAAGTAAGAATTTACTTTCAGCTATACGGAAAATAACCTTCACAAGTGAAATAAATTACAATTTTGACGTTTTAAAAATAGTAGTAGAAAAGTACTTTTATTATAAAGTGTTTTTTTTTTAATACAGTTAGGAATTTTCTTTAAAAATATACACAGAATAAGTCTAAGAAATGAAATAAATTAAAATTGTAGGTTTTTCAAAATAGTAGTAGAAAAATACCTTTCTCAAAATTAGTTTTTTTACATCCTTTTAAAATATAGGGAAAATAACCATAAAAAAAAATAAAAAACATAAAATAAATTAAAATTTTAGGTTTTTAAAAATAGTAGTAGAAAAAGTACTTATATGAAAAAAAAAGAATTTATAATATACAATAAAATATTCTCATCCACAATATATAGAAAGTAACCTTAAGAAGCGAATTAAATTTAAATTTTGGTTTTTTTAAAAATAGTAGTAGAAAAGTACTTTCTTTAAAAGCATATTTTTACCTTAAAGCAAAGAATTTTCCTTAAAACATTTCCAAAGTGAGTAAAATACATAAAATATGTAATCCTTAAAAATAGTAGTAGAAAAGTACCTTTTTCAAAATCCGTTTTTTTACACCCAAAGTAAGAATTTACTTTCAGCTATACGGAAAATAACCTTCACAAGTGAAATAAATTACAATTTTGACGTTTTAAAAATAGTAGTAGAAAAGTACTTTTATTATAAAGTGTTTTTTTTTTAATACAGTTAGGAATTTTCTTTAAAAATATACACAGAATAAGTCTAAGAAATGAAATAAATTAAAATTGTAGGTTTTTCAAAATAGTAGTAGAAAAATACCTTTCTCAAAATTAGTTTTTTTACATCCTTTTAAAATATAGGGAAAATAACCATAAAAAAAAATAAAAAACATAAAATAAATTAAAATTTTAGGTTTTTAAAAATAGTAGTAGAAAAGTACTTATATGAAAAAAAAAAGAATTTATAATATACAATAAAAAATTCTCATCCACAATATATAGAAAGTAACCTTAAGAAGCGAATTAAATTTAAATTTTGGATTTTTTAAAATAGTAGTAGAAAAGCACTTTTTTCAAAAGCGTTTTTTTATATTACAATTCAGAATTTTCTTTCAAAATGTATGAACAATAACTTCTCAGGAGTGAAATAAATTAAAATTGTATGTTTTTAAAAATAGTAGTAGAAAAGTACTATTATTAAAAAGTGTTTTTTTTTTTGTTTTAACACAATGAAAAATTTTCTTCAAAAGTATACGAAAAGTAACTACTTCTCAGAAGTGAACTAAATTAAAATTTTGTGGTTTTTAAAATAGTAGTAGAAAAGTACATTTCACAAAAAACGTTTTTTGGTACAATATAATTAAGAATTTTCTTTCAAAATATTCGAAAAATAAGTTTAAGAAGCTAATTAAATTAAAATTGTGAGTTTTTAAAAATAGTAGTAGAAAAGTACATTTCTCAAAAATCGCTTTTTGGTACAATATAATTAAGAATTTTCTTTCAAAATATTCGAAAAATATGTTTAAAAAGCTAAATAAATTAAAATTGTGAGTTTTTAAAAATAGTAGTAGAAAAGTACTTTTATTATAAAGTGTTTTTTTTTTAATACAGTTAGGAATTTTCTTTAAAAATATACACAGAATAAGTCTAAGAAATGAAATAAATTAAAATTGTAGGTTTTTCAAAATAGTAGTAGAAAAATACCTTTCTCAAAATTAGTTTTTTTACATCCTTTTAAAATATAGGGAAAATAACCATAAAAAAAAATAAAAAACATAAAATAAATTAAAATGATAGGTTTTTGAAAATAGTAGTAGAAAAGTACTTGTATGAAAAAAAAAGAGTTTATTAATATACAATTAAAAATTTTCATCCAAAATATATAGAAAGTAACTTTAAGAAGCGAATTAAATTTAAATTTTGGATTTTTTAAAATAGTAGTAAAAAAGCACTTTTTTCAAAAGCGTTTTTTTATATTACAATTCAGAATTTTCTTTCAAAATGTATGAACAATAACTTCTCAGGAGTGAAATAAATTAAAATTGTATGTTTTTAAAAATAGTAGTAGAAAAGTACTATTATTAAAAAGTGTTTTTTTTTTTTTGTTTAACACAATGAACAATTTTCTTCAATAGCATACGAAAAGTAACTACTTCTCAGAAGTGAAATAAATTAAAATTTTGTGGTTTTAAAAATAGTAGTAGAAAAGTACATTTCTCAAAAATCGCTTTTTGGTACAATATAATTAAGAATTTTCTTTCAAAATATTCGGAAAATATGTTTAAAAAGCTAAATAAATTAAATGATAGGTTTTTGAAATAGTAGTAGGAAAGTACTTATATGAAAAAAAGAGTTTATTAATACACAATTAAAAATTTTCATCCAAAATATATAAGAAGTAACTTTAAGAAGCGAATTAAATTTAAATTTTGGATTTTTTAAAATAGTAGTAAAAAGCACTTTTTTCAAAAGCGTTTTTTTATATTACAATTCAGAATTTTCTTTCAAAAATGTATGAACAATAACTTCTCAGGAGTGTAATAATTAAAATTGTATGTTTTTAAAAATAGTAGTAGAAAGTACTATTATTTAAAAAGTGTTTTTTTTTTTTTTTTTTTTGTTAACACAATGAACACTTTTCTTCAATAGCATACGAAAAGTAACTACTTCTCAGAAGTGAAATAATTAAAATTTTGTGGTTTTAAAAATAGTAGTAGAAAAGTACATTTCTCAAAATCGCTTTTTTGGTACAATATAATTAAGAATTTTCTTTCAAAATATTCGGAAAATATGTTTAAAAAGCTAAATAAATTAAAATTGTGTGCTTTAAAAAATAGTAGTAGAAAAGTACTTTTGTTCAAAAACGTATTATATTAAGAATATTAATCAAAAATTTATAAAAAGTTACTTTATTAAGGGAAATAAACTAAAATTTTATGCTATTAAAAATAGTAGTAGAAAAGGACTAGTTCTTTACAAAGCTGTTTTGTTTTGTTTTCATTTTCTTCAACAACTAATTGCATCGCTCATATTTTTGGTAAACATACATTATTTGTTATTGTTTTTTCTATGATTTTTTTCAAATATTTATAGTTTTTTTATTCACCTTATCTGTTTAATTACTAATAATTATACGCGCTGTGGCGTCCACTTGACTTTTTTTTTTTTTTGTTGATTTTTCATTTTATTTTTAGCAACAAATACAACAACAACAACAAAAAAAAATATTAAAAATGTTTGTTTAATGTTCAATTTCAAGTACGTTTTTTAAAAGATTTTTTTTTGTATTTTCTATGATTTTTGTTGCCATAGTCAATGTAAAGTCTAGTTGTTAATTAACATTCTTTTGTTTGTTATAATTATAGTTTGTTTGTATGTTTTTCTTTATTTGTTTTAAAAATTAAATTAAAAAAAAAAAAACAAATTCTATCGCATTACATATAATAATTTCACAGCTCAATTATAGCGACCTTAAATAATATTTATTTACGCAAATTTCTAAAGAAATTTCTTTTGTTCTTTGAAAAAAAGTACTTTTTTTTACTACCATTTCAGAAACTTAAGTATTTTATACTTTTTAAAGTGTTGAACTGACATTTTATGTTAATTTTAATAAAAAAAAAACTAGTATTATTAAATGTATGTCTTTATAAAAAGTACTTTCCTACTACTATTTTTAAAATCACCATTTTATTAATTATTACGGTTCCTGAAGTTAGTTTATGTATATTTTAAAAGGAATTTCGGATTTGCAATGTAAAAAAGATGTTTTTGAAAAAGTACTTTTCTACTACTATTTTTAAAATCACCATTTTATTAATTATTACGGTTCCTGAAGTTAGTTTATGTATATTTTAAAAGGAAATTCGGATTTGCAATGTGAAAAAGATGTTTTTGAAAAAGTACTTTTCTACTACTATTTTTAGAAACACCATTTTATTAATAATTACGGTTCCTGAAGTTAGTTTATGTCTATTTTAAAGGAAATTCGAATTTGCAATGTAAAAAGATGTTTTTGAAAAAGTACTTTTCTACTACTATTTTTAAAAATACTATTTTTTTAATTATTACGGTTCCTGAAGTTAGTTTATGTATATTTTAAAAGGAAATTCGGATTTGCAATGTGAAAAAGATGTTTTTGAAAAAGTACTTTTCTACTACTATTTTTAAAAAGGCAAAAAACTTATCCTTCTTATTTCATTCATGTTTTTCGTACATTTTTAATGAAAATTCTACATTTTTAATGAAAATTCTTAATGTAATGTAAGAAAAACACACAGTAAATACCCAATAAGCATAGGAAAGAAAGATTGTTATGCCCACTCTGGCTCAATCAAGCTGTTAAAATAAGTTCTACTCTTCTCCCCAGAAAGTGTTAGACAAAGAATAGAAGAATCACAAAAAAAAAATTTTTAGTTTGGTACTCTATGCAGTCTGGATAAATTGCAGGTTTTAAATGCAAAGCAAGAACAAAATTTTATTTTTTTTTCTAATTAAACAAGAAAAATTCTAAAAAAAGAAAAATTACTAAAAATCATAAAGATCTGCTACATTTTTTTCTATCAAAACAATTATTTGTTCTTTTGCATGTTTTACCATCTCTAATGCCATATCTAGTGCCATCACACAAAAGTATATTGAAAAAAAGGGCATGTTTTTAAGCATATATTGCATGAAATAATGACTCTTAGTGTTTGTGTGTGTGTGCGATTTGTTTTCATTTTGATTGATATTTTGAGTTCATTAATTGTTAATGTGTATGTGTGTGGGCATGCGTGTGTGTGAATATAATTCTTGTTTCGTTCCTTAAGCTTTCTAATGATCTCCCATAACGCTGCTGGTTGGTATTATTGTCGGCCCTTTAGTTCGTGTGGTCAGTCATTCGTATGAGTACGTATTCTTGTATGCATGCATGTATATGGGAATTAATTGTATTTGAGTTTATTTTAAACAATTGTTTACATTAAATTCATACAAGCACAGCAGTAGGGAGAGAGAGAGAGAGAGTGTGTGTGTTTGTGTATTACAAAGAGAGAGAGTGTAGTAAGCATAGCATAAAAAAACAAATAAATTGTTTGTAAATAAGAGAGGGAGAGAGGAAGAGTGTATGTGTTTGTGTATTTTTAATTGCATTGTTTACATTACATTTACATGGTTATTCGTTAATGTTATTGTTTTTGTTGTTGTTGTTGTTGCTACTCCTACACACAGCATACAATAATGCTGCATTTATTAATGGGTTTTTCTTAGTGTTTCTTCAATATTTTACGGAAAAAAAATTAAAAATTTGTTTTAAAAAACGTTTTTTTTCTCATTTTTCCAATATGAAATATGAATGAATGAGTGTCGTCTCTTAAAGTCTTTCTTTAGATTCTTCAACTAACCTCATTTGCCTTTATTTGTTTCCCATTTTTAACGATTAATCGTATTGTTTGTTTGACTGTCAACCAGCCAGCCAGCCGCATATGATCATCATTGACGCCTTAATGACGATAAAAAAAATGCTTGTATTGTACTTGTAGTGCAGTCTTAATGAGCTGAAACTTGGCTGGCTGGCTGGCTCTTTAGCTGTCTCGTTTAAGGTCTAATGCAAATTCTTTTTTTTTTTGTTTTGCATGCAATTGTATGGGTTTATGTCTTCGTTTTTTTTTTTGTATTGTTGTTGTTTTCATTTTGTCATGCAGCATGTAAACTATATAATAAAAGTTTTAAAGTTTTGAAAGTATTGACTGTTTGTCTGGCAATGACATCATCTCAGCATTATACCATTATACATACACACATCGTTTGCAAAAAATGTCATAAAAAATATTGCAAATTTTTTAATTTATTGCTTTTTTTTCATATTATTTTCAAAATTAATAATTCATAAAATATGATATTTGGTTATTGGTATTCTTAAACAAAAAAAAACAAAAAAAAATGTCTTAAAGTCAGCAAATTTTTAATTAATTTTAGAAAATAATTTATAAAAAGCTCATCCTAAAGGCCGTTAAACTCAAAATAAGTAACTAAAATAATACAATAATAAATATAAATACAAAAATAAATCTCGTGTTCAAGTAGAATTTAGCAAAAATGTAACAGAACACATGGCTAATCAAAGTAATTTTTTTTAAGTACTTTTTCTACTACTATTTTAGTTAAACAAATTATTATAACAATATATTTTCACATATCATGGTTGAACTGTATACAAAAACAATAAAATTTGTTAAAAGTTGCAAAAATAACTTTTTCTACTACTTTTTTTTAAGCAGCAAAAAGTATTACTAATCATAAAATATTACTGAAATTATTGTTTAGTTGCATCTATAAATAAAAATGTTCTTAAAAGTACAACTTTTTCAAAAAGTACTTTTTCTACTACTTTTTTTTAAGCAGCCAAAAATATTACTAAACATAAAATATTACTAAAATTATGGTTTAGTTGCATCTATAAATAAAAATATCCTTAAAAGTACAATTTTTTCACAGAGTACTTTTTTTACTACTATTTTAAAACAGCAAAAAATATTACTAAATGTAATTATGGTTTAGTTGCATCTATAAATAAAATTATTCTTACTACTATTTTCTTACTACTATTTTGTATGTATAAAAAATATTGAAAAACACGAAATTTTAATACATTATGGTACCCAAAAGAAACAGAATTTATAGAATTAGATATTGTTTTCGGATTATTCAACGTTTTTTATATATTTTACCAATTTTAAGTGTTCTTTAAAAAAGTACTTTTTCAACTACTATTTTCAAAAACTATGTACATATAAAAACCTTTCTTTAGCAATTATTTACTTAGAATCATTTGTTGTTCAAAAAAAAAAAAAATTCAATCTATTTCACGCAGTTTAGCAATATTGGGTGTGTTTTAAAAGAGTACTTTTTCTACTACTATTTTCAAAAAGTACAACAGAACCTTTCTTAAGAAATTATTTACATGAAATCATTTGTTTTTCATTAAAATTCAATCTATTTCAAGTAATTTCGCAATATTGGATGCTTGGGAAAAAGTACATTTTCTACTACTATTTTCAAAAGGAGCTAAAAAACATTTCCTTAGCATTTATTTACTCAAAATCATTTATTTTTATAAAAAATTCAATCTATTTCAAGTATTTTAGCAATTTTGAATACTTTGGAAAAAAGTACTTTCTACTACTATTTTCAAAAGGAGCTAAAACACATTTCCTTAGCAATTATATACACAAAATCATTTATTTTTATAAAAAATTCAATCTATTTCAAGTATTTTAGCAATATTGCAGGCTTTGGAAAAAAGTACTCTTTCTACTCCCATTTTCAAAATGTTTCGAAAAACATTTTTAGTTTAAAGAAAAATTCTATTTGATTTTTATTATGTATAGATTTTGGTATAATTTGTTTGGCATTCTATGTTTATATTTTTCGTTCAAGTTATTGTGTTAACATTGTTGCTTAAGATATAAGCTTGAAATAATGATAGGCACGCATTATAAGCCCCCTCCTCTTCATTTATACATTTCTGCCATTTTAATTGGCAATTTATTAACTTGATAAAATTATGTATTTTTGGCTACATGTTTTGATTTTCTGATGAGTTTGTCAAAGTTTTCGACGACGATCTTTTTCTCTATGTTTTGTCGTCGTCGTCATTTAATTTTATTTTTTATTTTTGTTTGTGCTGAGCTGGAAAGGCGTTAAAAGCCCATTATTAATATTTACTTGCTACAATGTTATGCTATGAATTATTTATTTATAGTTTTCAAAAGAAAAACAAAAAAAATAAAAGAAGCTTAAGCAGCCAGAAATATATTGAAATTGTATTTCAATACCCAAGACATAATGAAGGTTAAGGGGAAGGCTAAAAATATCTGGCTGGCTGCTAGAACTTATTAAAGTTCATATCTGAAGTGAAATAAAAAAAAAACAACTTCGGTTTTAAATTTCTTTACAAGTGTTGAGTTCATATTTTTGTTTTTCTTTTTTCTATTTTTATTTGATTTCAATTATTGCCTCATTGCCTAAGAGCTGACGTAATATTGTTGTATATCACTCACTGTTTAAATAGTTAAAAGCAAAAGTCATTAGATTAAAAATGTTTTTTTTACTTCGTTTTCTTTTAATAGCACCCGGTTATCTTTACTGAATATAAATTTTGTTATTAAATTACTCAGTTTAAACGGCAGCCTTACACAACTTAATTTCAATACGATTTTTTTTTTACTGCCATAAATGGTTAACACAGTTACAACAAAAAAAAAGAAAAAATATTGTTCCTTATCAACACAAATTATTACTACAGTCAGTGAAGTCACTTAAGTAATAACTTTAAAAGAATTTAAAAAAAAAATCAAATTTAATACTGTAAAAAGTACTTTTTTTCTGCTACTTTTTTTTACAAATGTTGCAAAAACTACAAAACATTTACTTTCCAATTAAAATAATGTTTATAATCTCATTTTTTTATATAAAAGTTGTACTAAAAATTCATTTAGAAAAAACGTAGTAGAATTTACTACTTTTTAACATAGTCCTCTTTTGTAAAAATACCCATTTTAATGCTTTCTTAGCTTAATTAACATAAAAATAGAAACAAAATTCTTTTAAAGTACTTTTTTCAAAAAAGTACTTTTCTACTACTATTTTTCAAATGTCCTATAAACTAATAAAAATTCATTTTTCAACTCAAATAATTTTTGTAATAACTTTTTTTATATAAAATATATACCAAAAAGCCCTTTTTCGAAAAAAAAGTAGTAGAATTAACTACTTTTTAAAATAGTAGCTATATGCAAAATTATTAGTTTTTATATTTTTTGAATAAAAGAAAAATAAAAACAACTAAAAAATAATCAAAATAGCATTCTTAAAAAAAGTAGTATAGCTACTACAATTTTTAGAAAAGTGTAGCAAAGTGTTTAAAAGTCATTATATTGCTTAGATGTTTATAATTAATATGTTTGTTATTTAAAATATTTGCTTTGAGACAATTATATGAAAAGGTAGTAGATTTTACTACCTTTTACAAGACAGAATTTATTGAAAAATTTACCATTTTAATATTTTTAAATTATTGTGGCCCAAAACCAAATAAAAATTGCTAAAAAAAACGTTTTTAAAAAAGTACTTTTTCTGCTACTATTTTTAAAAAGTGTAGTAAATTACCTCAAATCTTCTACAATATTTAATTAGATAAAAATAATAAACCTTTGCTTAAAATACTAGCCAAAAAGCGATTTTATTTGAAAAAAGTAGTAGATTTTAGTACTTTTTATCATATTTCTTCTAATTAATCAGCTTTATGTTCACTGTTCTCAATGTAAGTAAGTATACAATTAATTTACATACAAAATATAGGCCATATTTAAATGGTATAAACCCCCTCCCTCTCCATCTGCTTCTTTAATTTTAACTACAATTATGAAAATATGTTTGTTTAAACGACATACATACGTATTTAAAAATAAATTAAAAATTGTAATTATTAATGCAATAATTAAAACAAATCAGCTACACTGTTAAATCAAATGAACGTGACTAAAATTTTCTATTTAAATTCATTTTTTCTAACCGCATTCGGCAAACAAAATAACAAAAAAAAAAACACAAAAAGATTCAAACACCGATAGAATTGGCGGTAAAAAAAGTATAGAAAATGAAAATGAACAAAATGTCTCGAAACAGACAAGTTGAAGTTTTTAATTCTATTGACATTTATTAAGAAAAAAAACGATGTACTTAAGATATTTGTAAAACATTTAGAAAATAGTAGTAGAAAAGTACTTTTTTAAAAATTGTATTTTATTTAAAATTTTATTTTATTTAAAATTTTATTTTATTTAAAACTTTATTTTATTTTTCCTTAAAATTAATTTATACTATGCACTTTGATTATATACTACTTTTGTAAAAAGTAGTAAAATCTACTACTTTTTCTGCTATATCATTTTTGGTATAAAATAGAAATTAAAAATGTGTTTAAAAAAGTCTATTTAATTAGTTCACACTATGTACATGTAGTTTTAGAGTATTTGAAAAATAGTAGTAGAAAAGTACTTTTTTAAAAAAAGGTAGTTTATTGAAAATTTTGTTTAATTTCTATTAAAATTAAAATGTACAACAACAGAAATTAACAATTTAAAAGTTAACCACTATTTTAAAAACGTTATTTATAAAGTTTAAAAAATAGTAGTAGAAAAGTACATTTTTAAAATTTGTATTGTTTTTAATTTTATTTTTCCTTAAAATTAATTTAAAGAAGTATGAAAATCAATAACTTGTTTATAAACTATTTTTTTAAAATGTAGTAAAATCTACTACTTTTTCTGCTAAATCGCTTTTGGTGTTACATATAAATTAAAAATGTGTTTAAAAAGCCTTTTTAAGTAGTTCAAACTATGTAACTGTATTTTCAGAGTATTTAAAAAATAGTAGTAGAAAAGTACTTTTTTAAAATTTGTTGAAATGTAGTAAAATCTACTACTTTTTTTTCTAAATCGTTTTTGCTGTAAAATATAAATTAAAAATGTGTTTAAAAAGCCTTTTTAAGTAGTTCAAACTATGTAACTGTATTTTCAGAGTATTTGAAAAATAGTAGTAGAAAAGTACATTTTTAAAAAAGTTGTTTTATTTAAAATTTAATTTTATTTTTCCTTAAAATTAATTTAAAGAAGTATGAAAATCAATAACTTGATTATAAACTACTTTTAAGAAATGTAGTAAAATCTACTACTTTTTTCTAAATCGTTTTTGCTGTAATATATAAATTAAAAATGTGTTTAAAAAGCCTTTTTAAGTAGTTCAAACTATCTAACTGTATTTTTAGAGTATTTGAAAAATAGTAGTAGAAAAGTACATTTTTAAAAAAATTGTTTTATTTATAATTTTATTTTATTTTTGCTTAAAATTAATTTATAAAAATATGAAAATCAATAGCATGATTATAAACTACTTTTAAGAAATGTTTTTGCTTAAAATTAATTTATAAAAATATGAAAATCAATAGCATGATTATAGACTACTTTATTAAAAAGTGGTAAAATCTACTACTTTTTTTGCTAAATCGTTTTGGGTGTAAAATATAAATTAAAAATGTGTTTAAAAAGCCTTTTCAAGTAATTCAAACTATTTACCTGTGTTTTAGAGTATTTGAAAAATAGTAGTAGAAAAGTACTTTTTTCGAAAAAAAGGTAGTTTCATGAAAATTTTGTTTAATTTTTATTCAAATTAACTTAGAGAACAAAAGAAATTAACATTTTTAAAACATACTAAAATCTACTACTTTTTTGTAAAAACGGTTTTAGGGAAATTTTTTTTTATCAAAAGTTTGTTTAACAACTGGTAGTCCAGAGGTGATCTTTCCAACCGTGGTAATGGGATAGCTGAACTAATGTTGTGAGTCGAGATATTGAATTTTAAAAAACAATTGATTTTTTGCTAAAAATTATACGAAAATTCTCTTAAAGATCAGTAGCCATTTGGGAACATATATGAAATAGTACACCGTGCAGACTATACGCAAATGGTATTCCAGAGAGTGCTCTTTCCAACCGTGGTAATGGGATAGTTGAACTAATTTTGTGAGTCGAGATATTGAATTTAAAAAAAAAAACGATTTTTAAAAACAATTTTTAAATTGTTTTATAATGTTTAGAAAAATAGTAGTAGAAAAGTACTTTTCTTGCTATTATTTAATTTCGTGCTTTTTTTGCTTATAATAGTGTTGTAAAATACTTACTTAAAATTTATAAAGAGTATAAAATTTGCTTGAAATATTGTTACATACCTGGAAATAGAAGCAAAATGAGAAATAAAAATTTAGTAAAACAGAAAGAAAAGAAATTTAAATCTTTAAAATTGAATTGCTTGGGCAATTTTCATATCACAGTGTAAATATGCTTATGGTCTAGTCTATTAAATAATTGCTTATGTGTGTTTGTGTGTGAGCCTGCCTTCATTTAAACATTTGACTGAAATTACAAGTAAAAATTTTTATAGACAGAATTTGTTTCTTGCAATTTTTTTTTTCTATTCTCGTGCGAGTAACTGTGTCAGTTTTCGTTGGAAAACCAATAAATGCTGGCAACGAGAAATTCAAAACACAGTTGAAGCAAAACGAAAAAAATCCCTTTACCTTAGACATTCTATTACCAATTACTTTTACCCACAAAAACACGAAAACAATGAAAGAGAGAAACACTTGGCTTGGTTTTATATTCTAGCATTTGTTTTCTGTGCTTAACTAGAACAAGATAGTATTCCTAAACGTATGTATCAGTGTTACAACCCCCCCCCTCCTTTACCTTTTCACCAGACATCATCAGCTCCTGTGCTGAAAAAAAAAGGTTCATGTAAATAGAGTTTTTTGTTTAATTGAACTCAGGTTTCATATTTTTCCAACAAACAATAACAATAAGGGTGTAGGGATGGCAGGGAAGCTGGTTACAAAAACTCTCGGGTGTTAAGTTTTTCTAATGAGTGGTGGGGAAGGAAGCTGGCGTTTATGTTTGCTCGCTTATTTGCTTGCTTGCCTGATGAAGTTACAAATAGTGGCTGTAATTACTTTATGTGTGTATTCGTGTTTAACCTTTTAGCCTTTGTTTTGTAGTCTCTCTCTCTCTCTCCTTATCTTATGCAAATAATTTAAACTGGTTTCACTTACAAAAATATAAAAAAGCTTATACGAGAACAAGAAAAAAATTCAATTAAAATCTAAGGTGAAAACAAAAGATTATGTTCTCTCAAGTAATAAAAAAAAAATTGAAAAAATTGAAAAAATAGAAAAAATATGCAATTTAAATTCAACAAATAAGATGAAAATAATAACCTGTTATCCAGCAAAAGCTTTAAATGAATGAAATATAGCAGAAAAATATGTAAAATTAGAAAATATGCAAAAATATGCCAAAATATGCAAATTAAAAATTTATAAATTGCAACTAAATTAAAATAAAAAACGTTAAATAGTACAGCTTAAATCGAAAATTTAAAAAAATAGAAGAATATATCGAAATAAGCTTAAAAACTATAGGCATAAGAAAAAAAAATATCTGAAAAATATTTTAAAACCGTAAAAACTAAATAAAAATATCTTGCAGTATAAGCCAGATAAGCTTAAATTTAAGTCTAAAATCTTTTGAAATTGTTTAGATTTATTTAAAAGGCTAATATTAGAAAATATGCAAAAATATGCCAAAATATGCACTTTAAAAATTTATCAATCAGTACTAAATTAGAACAAAAATCAACAAAATGGGGTTTTTGCAATGAAAATTTGAAAAAAAAATCAAAATATGCAACAAAAAAAGCTTCACATAAACGAATTGCTGTAAAAAAGCACTAAAAAAGGAAAAATATTAAAAATATCTTACAATATAACCCAAATATGCTTAAATGTTTACTTTAAAATGGTAAAAAATCAGTTGTATAGCATTTAAATATGCCGAAATATGCAAAATTTTAAAAAAATGCAAATAAGCTATAATATGCCCGTAAAATTTCAATTTATTTAATTATATTTGGCTTCTAAATAACAAAGAATATTACAACCGTATCCCACAACATCAATTATGCCGTTATATGCAATATTTGAAAATTATGCTTTTTAAAATTTAAGTCTAATTACAAAAATTAGAACTCCTAGTAAGATAATAAGTTGAAATTAATTTATACTGCTTTAAAAACAATATGCAAAATATGCCTTTAAATTTTCGGTACAATTTGTAAAACTTGGACTTTAAATAGAAAATAAATTAAAATTGAATCATACAGCAATAAAATGTGTGTTAACATACAAAATCTTGCAAATTATGCGAATATGCTATAATATGCTTTTTAAAATTTAAGTCTGTTTGAAGAAATTAAAGCTCTCAGTAAGTATATTAAGTAAAAAATTAATTTATATTGCAAGAAAACATGATGAAATATGCCAAATTTAAAGAAAATATGCAAAATAGGCAAAATATGCTAAAATGTGCATTTAAATTTGTAAAATTTGAACTTTACATGGAAAATAAGTAAAAAATTAATTTATATTGCAAGAAAATATAATGAAATATGCAAAATTTAAAAAATATGCAAAATAGGCAAAATATGCTAAAATATGCCTTTAAATGTTTATGTACAATTTGTAAAATTTGAACTTTACATGGAAAATAAGTAAAAATTAATTCATATAGCAATAAAATATGATGAAATATGCCAAATTTTAAAAAAATATGCGAAATATGCTTAAATATGCTTTAAAATTTTAGGTACAATTTGTAAAATTTGAACTTTAAATGGAAAATAAGTTAAAATTAATTCATATTGCAATAAAAAGCTGCATTAATATACAAAATTTGCAAATTATGCGAATATGCTAAAATATGCTTTTTAAAATTTTTGTTAATTTAATGGAATTTGAACCGTAAATAATAAAATTAAGCGTTAAAATTAATGTTTTCAACAAAACTTTTAAATATTTTTACGATTTTGAAAGGAATTTTTAACCCAAGACATTTGAGTGACTGGCATTATGTGCGGAAGCTTAGAAAATTTATTTAAAGGGCTTTTCTTATTGACCTTTCGGGTTAAAAAGATTTTCTAGCTTTGCTTTGGCAATATTAATTAAAAAAAAAAAAAAAAAAAATACAAAAATACCCTCTGCTATTGTAAATTGAAACTTTTTAGCTGGTAATTTAAACTCTTGGCCACAAATTAGATGCTCCGGTACGTGTAGAGATAGCAAAATATTTTTAATTGTTGTTGTTGTTGCTTTGCTACTATTTTTAAATATTTTTCCCTATTAACTGGGCGTTTACAAAAAAAAAAAAAAAAAGTTTTTCGTTTAAAATGCCAAAAAGGCAGTTTTTTTTCTATATTCGAATAGGGTTGTCAATGAACTTGAAATATTCATTAAAACAAAAATGAAAAAAAATAAAAAAAAAAAAAGGAGAAATTGTTGTTGTTGCTTGAAAAAATGTGAATTATTTTTATTTGTAGAGTCAATCGGTGTTTAGTGTTTAACAGTCGTTTCAGGTTGCGTTGTTTAAACATTGTTCGCATAATTAATTGTTGTTTAAAGTGTTTCAGACAGTGTACCCTACTACTACACTAAGGGTCTCGTTAAAGTCATCAAAAAACTATAAAAAAATGTAATTTAAAATTCAAATTAATTTTTTTTGTTTGTTTGTTTGTTTTTTTTTTTGTTTTCTAGTCTCGCCTTTAAAAACTATTTCTGTTGTGTGTTCATATTTTTGTTTTGAATATCATTTCTTTGGCTTACACGGTAGCAATATTCGTGTTTGATTCCGTGTTTAGGTTGAAGTTGATTGTTTTGCTGGCCATATTATAAAGAAGTTAAAATAATTAGTTAAATAATCTGCTGTTTTTATGTTTTTCTTAGGTTTTTATTTTTTGTTTATTTATTTCTCTATTGAGTTTTTATACAAAAACATGTGAATTTAAAAAAAAAATTTTTGATTTTTTTCGTTTTTCTATACAATAACTAAGTTAAATAATGTAAAACACATTTTCAAACCTTAAAAATTCATGAAAAAAATTTATATTTTATTAAATTTTTGAAAATATGCCAAAATATGCTTTTTAAATTTTTTTTTATTTTGATATTCCAAGACAGTTAATGCCAAAAAAAAGTACAATATTCTACTATCTTGCTTCAAAAAATTCATCAAAACCTCATATTTTACAAATATATAGAATAATATGCTATAAAGCTTCAAAATATGCTGTTTTAAATTTTATAATTTTCGGTTATTATAACAAGATATATCATTTCCAAGTCCTATTAAACGAAAAAATTAAAATGCTTACATTTTTTTCATTATACTAAAATATGCCGAAAAATGCTTTTTAAAATTTTTTGATTTTGCTATTATAAGACAGTTAATGCCAAAAAAAAGTAGAATATTCTACTATCTAGCTCAAGAAAATTCAATAAAAACTCATATTTTACAAATATATAGAATAATATGCTATGAAGCTTCAAAATATGCTGTTTTAAATTTTATAATTTTCGGTTATTATAACAAGATATATCATTTCCAAGTCCTATTAAACGAGAAAAATTAAATTGCTTACATTTTTTATCATTATGCTAAAATATGCCGAAAAATGCTTTTTAAAATTTTGGGATTTTACTATTATAAAACAGTTGGTGCCAAAAAAAAGTAGAATATTCTACTATCTTGCTTTAAAAAATTTATCAAAAACTCTTATTTTACAAATATATAGAATAATATGCTATGAAGCTTCAAAATATGTTGTTTGAAATTTTATAATTTTCATGCATTAGAACAACATATATCATTTTCAAGTCCTTTTAAACGAGAAAAATTAAATTGCTTACATTTTTTTTATCATTATACTAAAATATGCCAAAATATGCTTTTTAAAATCTTTTATTTTGATATTCCAAGACAGTTAATGCCAAAAAAGTACAATATTCTACTATCTTGCTTCAAAAAATTCATCAAAACTCATATTTTACAAATATATAGAATAATATGCTATAAAGCTAAGAAATATGCTGTTTTAAATTTTATAATTTTCATGTATTTAGAACAAGATATATCATTTTCAAGTCCTATTAAATGAGAAAAATGAAACTACTAAAATATGCCGAAATATGCTTTTTAAATTTTTAAAATATGCTGAAATATGCTTTTTAAAATTTTGTAATTTTGTTATTCTAAGATAGTTTACAAGAAAAAATGTAAAAAAATGCAAAAAAATGCAAAAAATATGCTAAAATATGCCCAAAGTGTGATTCCATGATAAAACTATTTGTAAAAAATTTAACTTTTTGTAAAAAAGTCCATTTTTTTAAGAAAATTAACCTACTTTTTTATTAAAAATAATTCTAAGTAAAAAAAAAGAGAAATATTTTCAAAGGAAAGTAATTTTTCAACGTAAAAAATACGTTTTTAACAATACAATGTGACCTTAACTAGAAGAAAAAAAAGCAAATTCGCTTAATTCTGGTTTGTTTTGGTAATAATTTATGTTGAATTATTTTTTTTAATTTAAGTTTTTAATTTATTTATTATTTTTTGTTTTCTCCTCTGTTTTTTTCATTACTTTTCTTAATGAAAGAAGCCGCTAAAATCGTTTTAAAATCTAAAGCTCTTGTGTTGTGTTTATTCAAATAAATTTTATTTATTTTAAAAATTTACATAAAAAACCAGAAATTCGACAGGAAAAAACAAAAATCAACGCTGAATGAATACAACAAACACACCAACGCCATCAGTGGCTAACTGTGCTGTGGTTTTAAAGACACACACACTCATACACACACACAAACAGTCTAAACAGACAATTAGTAACACCTCATTATTTTAAATGAAATATTATTCGGTGTGGTGGGTAATGTGGATGCAACATGAATTACTCAAAACAAAAAAAAAAATTGAAAAAATTGTAAAACGATGGAAAAAAATTAAAATATTCATGGAAAGAATATTCGTGTTCGATTTATATTCAACATTGACACCCTTTTTTCCATAAAAATTTTAAAATGAAGTTTGAAAATGTGTTAAGAGAGGGGAAAGAAAATAGGCATCAGAATTAATTGACAACTTTATAGGGCCATTAAATTTTTTATATTTTTTTGTTTGTGATTTATTGGAAATTGCATAAAAAGAAAATTGGTTAAAAAATTGTTTTTTTTTTTGCTTTAATTAACCCACTTATTAAAGCAAGAAATAAATTTTTAAAATTTTTTTTCTAAATTTAAAGAAAAAAAACTTTAAATAATCCATAATAATAAGGCAAAAAATGGCTCTTAATTGTGTTTTAAAATCTTCTCAGTATTCACAACCAGTTTAAACAAATATTTGCATATTTATTTTGCTTAAAATTAAATTGCTTGTGATGGCAGCACTATTTTAAGAAAGCTCAGAACATAATTAGGCAGGCAATAATGTTGTTTATGTGTATGTCCATGACTTTAGCTAATAAAATTTAAAGGAAAAAGTAATTTTAGTAATTTATTGAACGTTTTTAACATTTTTACACACTTTTTTTTCAAAATTTCAAAAATAGTAGTAGAAAAGTACTTTTTTTTTTAAAACAGTATGTCCATGAATGTAAGGAAAACGATCATTTAATGATGTTTTGAAAGTTTTTAACTATTCTAAGCACTTTTTATTGATATTGGAAAATAGTAGTAGAAAAGTACTTTTTTAAAAAAGATATCTTCTATGACTTTTGCTAACAAAATTTGTAGGAAAATATGTTTTTAATGCTTTATTGAAAATTTTTAACATTTTTGCACATTTTTCTCAATATTTCAAAAATAGTAGTAGAAAAGTACTTTTTTTAAAACAGTATGTCCATGAATGTAAGGAAAACATTCATTTAATGATGTTTTGAAATTTTTTAACTATTTTTGGAACTTTTTATTGCTATTGGAAAATAGTAGTAGAAAAGTACTTTTTTAAAAAAGATATCTTCTATGACTATTGCTTTGTAGGAAAATGTGTTTTTAATGCTTTATTGAAAGTTTTTAACATTTTTGCACACTTTTCTCAACATTTCAAAAATAGTAGTAGAAAAGTACTTTTTATAAAAAAAAAACAGCACGTCCATGGTGTTCGCTAACAAAAATGTAAGGAAAACGATCATTTAATGCCGTTTTGAAAGTTTTCAATTATTTTAGGCACTTATTATTGCTATTGGAAAATGGTAGTGAAAAACTACTTTAAAAAAAAAATGATATCTATGACTTCTGCAATCAAAATTTTGTAGGAAAATGTATTTTAAGTACTTTATGAAAAGTTTTTAACATTTGTATAGGCTTTTTTCAACATTTCAAAAATAGTAGTAGAAAAGTACTTTTTTTAAAAAAACCAAGTTTCTTGGAAATTTTATTTCATTTTCATGAAAATGAAGTTCTAGCCTTGTGTAAATCAATAATTTTTCCATTTAAATACTATGTTAAAAAGTATTAAATTCTACTACTTTTTCTACGAAACAAAATTTACTGAAAAATTTTAATTAAAAAAGTGTTCAATTAATTTATTTTAGATATACATAGAAATTTTAAGCAGTTTTAAAGCTTTTAGAAAATAGTAGTAGAAAAGTACTTTTTTAAAAAATGCATTTTTTTAGAAATTTGATTTTATTTTCTCGTAAAACGGATTTATTGAAGTATGAAAATTTATAATTTCAGTAATTTTTGGTTACTATTTAAAATAGTAGTAGAATGTTCAACCTCTTTTTTGTTAAATATTAATTAGAAATATATTTAAAAGCCCTATTTATTATTTAGAAACAAATTTTATGTGGTTTTGGGAATTTTAGAAAATAGTAGTAGAAAAGTACTATTTTTATTAATAGCTATTTTCGTAGTTTTTTGTAAACCATTGCATAAAACATTGTTTTTGTAACAAGAAAATATTGCGAAATACTTACTTATAATTTAAAAAAGGGGATGTAATTGTATTAAATATTGAAACATACCTGGAAATAAAGAGAAAAAGAAAATAAAAAAATTAATAAAATTGTTTTAAAAAGGGGAAAGAAAAATTTAATAATTAAAATATACTTATATGAACATCATCAATTGTGGTGGTTAAAAATAAAATTTAAAGTTTTTCAATAAAATAATTGAATTAAAATTAAAAATTAAAATTATTATGAGTGGCCTTGACGTACAACGCCATTTCTTTTAATTAATTAAAATTAATTTTTATCAAAACTAATTTAGATAAACTAATTTATAAAACTGTTAACCAAAGTTTAGATAAAAATATATGAAATGGATTGTTGTTAATGGCCAATTAAGTAAGTAAAATAAAATTTTTTTTTCTTTAATTTAACATGGTTGTCAAGCATATTATTTAAATTATTTTATTGTTTGAATGCAAAAGTTAAATTCCAAAACATTTGCCATTTATTTGTGTTGTCGACGTAAAATTTTATTGACTCAACTAAAATTCAACATTCTAATATTTGCTTATCTATTATGAAAACTAACTGTAATAGTAAAAAAAAATAAAACAACAACAGCAAAAATTTATGTACATCATATCATATCATATCTTATCGTAAATTTGCCCAAATGTGTCAGAGTCAGTTACCGGCGAAAAAAACGCCAAAAGACCAAGAAAAATAAGAAACAAAAAACAAATGAACACATATTGTGCGTAGAGCTTGGAAAGGCTAAACTAAAACAGTTTATCAAACAAATACAAAATAAAAAATAAAAAATAAAAGAAAAAATTAAAAAAAAAAATTATAAAATAAACAAAATGCCAACGTACGTTATTTGTACGCATATGTACCACTACACTACAATACATTTGATAAAAAAAATAAATAAAAATGGTACGCATAATTTTGCAAAAGGTGGAGGGGGGTAAAGAACATTATATTAGAACCCCAATGACATAATAGCCTATAGAATTTAAAAGAATTCAAGATAAAAAAGCGGGCAAAAAAGACAAGAAAACTATGTTTGTTGTTATTAAATATACAATTAAAAATATTCCTAGAGAATTCATATTAAAAGAAAAAGTTAAGAAAAATATTTGTTTAAATTTGTTTAAAAGCTTTGGGAAAGGTACCAAAAGAGTAACGTAATTTTTTTAAAATGTGTACAAAATTGCTCAATTTTCCATAAAAAAATCGAACAAAAACTTTTCAAAATTAAAAGAGTATCAAAAAGGTACTCAAAATACACCAAAAAGCCCTCAGAAATAGTACTTTTTTGGAATAAGCTCAAAATTGTTTAATTTTCCATAAAAAAGAGGAACTAAAATTTGTTTAAAATGAAAATTAAAAGAGAATCAAAAACATACCAAAACTACACCAAAAGTACTTTTTTGGAATAAGCACAAAATCGGTAAATTTTCCATAAAAAATAGAACGAAAACTTTTAAAATAAAAAGAGTATCAAAAAGGTATTCAAAATAGACCAAAAAGCACCCAGAAATAGTACTTTTTTGGAATAAACACAAAATTGTTTAATTTCCCATAAAAAAAGTGGAACTAAAACTTGTTTAAAATTAAAATTAAAAGAGTATCAAAAAGTACTTTTTTGAGATAAGTACAAAATCTGTAAGTTTTCCATAAATAAGAGAACAAAAACTTTTTTAAAATAAAAATAGTATCAAAAAGGTACTCAAAATACACTAAAAAGCACTCAGAAATACTACTTTTTTGGTGTAAGCTCAAAATTATTTAATTTTCCATAGAAAAAATGGAACTAAAACTTTTTTAAAACAAAAAAGTACCAAAAATTCCTTTTTTTGAAATAAGCACAAAATTGTTTAATTTTCCATAGAAAAAATGGAACTAAAACTTTTTTAAAACAAAAAGGTATCAAAAATAGACCAAAAACGTACCAAAAATTACCAAAAAATTCCTTTTTTTGAAATAAGCACAAAATTGTTTAATTTTTCATAAAAAATAGAAAGAAAAACTTTTTTAAAATAAAAAGAATATCAAAAAGGTACTCAAAATACACCAAAAAGCACTCAGAAATAGTACTTTTTTGGTGTAAGCTCAAAATTGTTTAATTTTCCATAGAAAAAATGGAACTAAAACTTTTTTAAAACAAAAAAGTATCAAAAATAGACCAAAAACGTACCAAAAATTCCTTTTTTTGAAATAAGCACAAAATTGTTTAATTTTCCATAGAAAAAATGGAACTAAAACTTTTTTAAAACAAAAAGGTATCAAAAATGGACCAAAAAAATACCAAAAATTACCAAAAAATTCCTTTTTTTGAAATAAGCACGAAATCGGTAAATTTGCCATAAAAAATAGAACGAAAAACTTTTTTAAAATAAAAAGAATATCAAAAAGGTACTCAAAATACACCAAAAAGCACTCAGAAATAGTACTTTTTTGGTGTAAGTTCAAAATTGTTTAATTTTCCGTAGAAAAAATGGAACCAAAACTTTTTTAAAACAAAATGAGTATCAAAAATTTACCAAAAACGTACCAAAAATTACCAAAAAATTTCATTTTATTTATTTTATTTATTTATTTATTATAATTTACATAGCACAACAAGATATGAATCTTATAAGTGACAGTGCTATGTTCAGGAATCATTAAGATTTAAAAATTTATAGTGAAACAAAAATACATTAAACAATATAAAGAAATTAAAAAATTAAAAAAGTAAGTAAGTAAGTAAATAAGTGATTCGAAAATATTAAAAATAGAATATTCAAAAAAAAAGTTACCATTTACAAAAATTAGTATAAAAGAATTAGTATAAAAAAACTGGGAATAAAAATGTATGCTATATCGACCTAAAAGTAAATCACAAATAGTAAAAAATTTTACTCATGAAAATAATTTGAATAACTCCTTCTTGAACGCGTTTACATTGCCTAGATTCTGGATGTAATTTGGTAGGGAATTCCAAAGACTAGTGGTGTGTATAAGAAACTGTCTCTGAGATAAAAGAGTCCTAAATCTTTGCTGAATAATGTTCCTACCGCGGTAGGATCTAGCAAATTTAATTCGACAAAATAAATATTCCGGCCGTCCCGTGTAAATTATCTTATGAAGTAGAATAAGGCATCTAATTTTCAAGAGATTATCAAATTTTACATTAAGAATCCGGCAAGCCAAATGGGAAATGTGATCACGACGCCCCTTCTGAAAGACATATCTAGCTATGTTATTGAACGCCAAGTTAAGTCTACGTTTATCATCACAATCGCAGTTTGCGAAAATTTCACACCCATACAAAAGTACGTTCTGGCAAGTTGCATACGAATGACAAAAGGAGTCGAATCAATAACAGTCCACAAGTTCCTAAGCATACTATAAATTCTACCTACAACTGCACCTATATGGTTAGACCACGATAAACTGCCATTAAAGACAATACCTAGATTTTTCGCAGATTTGACAAAGTCAATCTTATTTCCCCTGATGCATAATTCAGGCATGACAAATGATCTGTCGGTTCTCGAAAGTATAATACATTTAGACTTGGAGGAATTGATGCAAAGACCATTGGCCGAGGCCCAGTTGTCAATCCTTACCAAATCACTATTAATATAGTCCAAACAAGAATCAATATTCTCCCTTGGAGTACTAGTATAAAGCTGCACATCATCAGCATACATATGAACATTACAGTGAATCAAGACATCCGGTAAATCATTTATATACATACAAAATAACAGAGGCCCAAGTATTGACCTCCTGGGGAACACCTCTACTAATATTAAGCGGATTTGAGATATTGCCATTAAGATGTACTTTTTGAAACCTATTCAGCAAAATTTTTGAAATAAGCTCAAAATTGTTTAATTTTCCATAGAAAAAATGGAAAATAAAAAGAGTATCCAAAAGATACCAAAAATACACCAAAAAGCACAAAGAAAAGTACTTTTTTGGAATAAAAGAATGAAAAAAAAAATTAGTATCAAAAAAATGTATCAAAAAGTACAAAAAACCACAAAATTGGTGTAAATCTACCATAAAACTTACAAAAAAGTAACAAACAGATACAAAAAATGTATTAAAAATGTACCAAAAAAGCACTATTTTTAAAATTAACTAAACAAACAATTTTAACTAATTTTTCTTTTAAATAAAATTTAAATAAAATTTGGAAAAAAAAATTCTTTTTTTCTATAAAATTTTTTAATGGCCACCTGCAGCTATTTTCATTTACAAAAAAAAAGCATCTTTTAATAGGCCTGCACAGTACACAGAAACAAACTGAAACTCTAGTGGATTTGTATTCTTTTTATTTTAATTTCCCACAATTTTTCAAAGATTAATCATCAATTACTTCAATTCCTCTACGATTAGTCGTCTCTCCTCTGTTTGTGTTGTAATTTTCCCTTCCTTTCCTTGCCTATTTTGATTTTTATGGCAAAAAAATAGTCGCTGTTACTGCTGGTGCTTGTCTGAGTCTGACGACGTCGTACGTCGTTTTTATTTTTAAAAGTATTACATACGCAGAGGATTGATGTGATCATGAAACTTTGTACGTCGATTATTTGTTTGTATTTTTTGTTTTTGTTTTTGTTATTATTATTATGCTAAAATCACAACAACAACAACAACAACAACATCACCATCAACAAATGGGGTGATATTGTTAATGTTATTTTAACACTTTTCATTAGAAACAGTGTAGTACGAAAAAATGTGTCTGGATGTGTGTGTGTGTTTACAGTGCGAGTAACCGAATTTGCTAGTGCGAGTAACAACAGTACCAGTATCGCAAACAAGTACGACAGAACAACGTGTACTTTAATCAAATGCGAGGAGTATATTGGCCTTTGGCCAAACTATAACAATAAAAATTAAAAAAAAAAACAAATAATAATGCATTTTAAACTTTTTTAGTTGTTGTTGTTGTTTTATAAAAACAAATTTTTATGTTAAATTTTACAATTTCATTCTTAGAATTTTAACATAATAAAAAAAAAACCATAAAAAAGAAACAAAAAACTTTAAAAGCAAAATGTTAAAAAAATTATATTTATTTTTACCATTTCAAAAATAAAAATGATGTAAAAATTTTTGTCAAAATTAATTTACGAAAACAATATTTTTAGAAAAAAAAAAAAACTACAACTTTATTGTTTTACTAAAAGGCAGTCACTTTTAATTAAAAAAGAATTTGTCATTTTGAAAACTAAAAAAAAATTTAATTACCAAAAAAATTGGTCATAAATTAGTGAATAATGAAAAATAAATAACCCAGCAAACATTTTACAAGAATAAATATATACTTTTTTGATTAGTTTAAAACTATAATTGTAGTTTAACAACACTAAAGTTTATTAATTCTAAAAATATTCAATTAATTTCGAAAATATTTTATAACCCAGCAAACATTTTATACAGAAACTAAAAAAATTTTTGATTGAAATCTGTTTTGAAAAATAATTTTTAATTGAAATAAAAATATTAATAAAAAAAAATAAGAACAAAATGATTAAAATCAAAAACCCAGCAAACATTTTATACAGAAACTAAAAAAATTTTCTCTTCAAATTGGTTTAGAAAACTAATTTTTAATTGGAATAAAATTATTAATAAAAACAAAAAAAAAAAATAAGAACAAGATGATTAAAATCAAAAACCCAGCAAACATTTTTTACAGAAACTAAAAAAATTTTCTCTTAAAATTAGTTTAGAAAACAAATTTTTAATTGAAAATTAATTAAGGTTCAAAGTAAAATAAATAAAAAAATACGGACAAGATTATTAAAATCAATAACCCAGCAAATATTTTAAGCACAAAACACAAAATAAAAATAATTTTTCATATTGGTTTGGAAAGCAATTTTAAAAAAACAAAACATTTTTCATTTTAAAAATTTTTGATAGCAGTGAATTATTATATTCAATAACCCAGCAAACATTTTAAACACAAATCACAAAAAAAAAATAATTTCTCATATTCGTTTGGAAAACAATTTAATAAAAACAAAACATTTTTCATGTTAAAAATTTTTTATGACAGTAATTTAGTATATACAATAACCCAGCAAACATTTTAAGCACAAGTCACAAAAAAAAAAATTAATTTCTCAAATTCGTTTGTAAAGCAATTTTTAATAAATACAAAGCATTTTTCATTTGAAAAACTTTTTATGGCAGTAAATTACTATATTCAATAACCCAGCAAACATTTTAGGAAAATTGTTATTTAAAATTTAATACAAAAATCGTATTTAATATTTTAATAACAATAAAAATGCAATTTTTGAAGTTAAAAAAGAATATCATTCAATAACCCAGCAAACTTTTCGAACACAAAAAAGGAAAATATTTCTAATATTTATTTAAAAAATAAGGAAACTCTTTCATTTTTAACATAAATTTCGAAAATTTATTAACTCTAAGTTGGTAGAAAAAAATTTAAAAGTATTCTATAACCCAGCAAACATATTTAAAGAATTAAAAACTTTCGAAAATTTATTTAAAAAGAAAAATATTTTTTGTTTTGTGTGATATATTAGTCCGGAATTAATTGTATATTCCATAACCCAGTAAACATTTTATGATGAATAAATTAATAGGTAATTTTTTTCATTTCATTACTTTATTCCATACTTTTTTAAAAATGAATACAATGAGTGATCAATAATACATAGTGTTAAACAAAATTCGCAATACCGATGATCGCTTGCCTTTTTTCCATTTAAATATTCTTTAAACGGTCTACTAATGAATGCCTGTCATATTTTTTATTTTGTTTACAATTTTAATAATTTTTATATGCAACAATTGCAGCATTCAAGAAATTAATGCAACTGTGCTGCTGTCAATTTCAATTAAATGAGAAATGGGAGTTAAAGTTCCCATTTATGGTTTTTTTTTCGTAAATTGAAAAGTATCGCTTAAATTATTTTAAATGGAATCTGAAACGTAGTTATTAATTAAAAGTAATAAAAATGTTGAAAAGAGTTTATAATTCAAAATGTTTGTAGTTTTAAAGATTTGTAGGCGAATTCTTGAAGTTTTCTTAAAAGAGTTTTTGGAGTTTTAAAGAGTTTTTAGGAGTTTTAAAGAGTTTTTAGGATTTCAAAGAGTTTCTGAAGAGTTTTCTGACCCATTGACCATTTAACCCAATGTGTTTCTTTAAGTATTCAAGCATTCTAAAGAGTTTTAAAGAATTAATAAAGTTTTTAAAAAATTTTTTTGAGGGCTTTGCAGAGAGTTTCAGCTCAGTTCTGCAGAGTTTGTGGGAGTTTTAACAGGAGTTCCATCCTATCGTATAGTAGAAAATCGAATCTAAAGAATATTTGAAATTTTAAAGGCTTTGAAGAGTTCATTCAGAATTGTAAACTTTTTTCCAAAAAGATTTGTTTGTAGATTGCAAGAGTTATTGGAAGTTTCAAAGATTTTTCAGGAGTTTAGAGAGTTCAAGAGAGTTTTTAGCAGTTTTAACAAGTTTTTTGGAGTATAAAGGAAGTTCCAAATAAATGTGCATTTCAAAGAGTTTTTGCGAGTTTTAAAGAGCTGTTGAGACATTTATAGTGTTTGATAGTTTGAACGATTTTTCAAGAATTTTAAAGGTTTTTGGGAGTTACAAAGAGTTGCAAAGAGGAGTTTTTGAAAGCTGTGAAGAGTTTTAAAGAATTTCAAAGAGTTTTTAGGAGAATGAAAGAATTTCAGGAAGTTTTTAACAGTTTTAACGAATATTTAAGAATTTTAAGGAGTTCCAAATAATTTTTTGTTTCAAAGTGTTTTTCCGAGTTTTTGCCAGTTCCAATGAGCTTTTCAGTGATTTGAGTTTTAAATTGTTTTTGAAAAATGCAAAGAGTATTTGAGAATTTCAAAAAGTCTTTGAGAGTATGAAAGAGTTTCAAAGAGTTTTTAATAGTTTTAAAGAATTATTAACAGTTTTAAGGAGATTGTGCGTTCCAAAGAGCTTTTGAGAGCTCCAAAGAGTTTTTGAGAGATTTAGAGGGTATTTGAGTATGGGAGTTTCAAAGAGTACCAAAGAGTTTTTGGAAAATCTAAAGAGTTTTTAAGAATTTCAAAGTGTTTTTGGGAATATGAAAGAATTCCAAGGAATTTCTAAGATTTTTAGAAATTTTTAATGTTTTTTTTTATTGTTTGTTAAAAATTATTCATCATTTAAGAAAAATTAATGCTAAAAAAAAATTGTGTCATAGTTTGACTGCAATAAATTTTAATCACTATAAATATTTATAAATATTTAGACTTACACCCCAAATACCATAAAGAAAGGAAAAATAAAACATGAATAACATGCAAACTCCAGTGTTCAAGAGTTCATTTAAACTAAATCTTTTCGAAATAAATTTTATGAAAAATGAGTTTTTTATTGAAATGACATAATTTTCGAGAGCAGAACAAATTTTCAACACACAACAAAAAAAAGAAATCAAAACGAGGCGACAACACTTAAAAACAAGACGAGACAAGACAACAAAAATTTAAATAAAACAGCAGCATAAAAACAAATTATTGATGGGTTTTTAATAAATTGTTTTAATTAAAAGCGGAGTTAAAATAAAAAAAAAAACAAAAAATCGTTGGGGAAAAAATTAAAAACTCGTTTAAAGCTGATGGGTTGTATCATCGTTTTAAATTTAAAAATTTTTTAAGAGACATAAGGTCGCCTTAAGCTACTCTTAGAGAGTGTGTTTGAATAATAAATTAAAAAAATAAATTAGAAAAAAAATATTAAAAAACTTGTATTGTTTTAAAATTAAAAGAAAAAAAAAAACAAATATTTTTCTATAAAAATTATAAATTAATTTTAAATATTTGGCAGAAAGAAAGATTTCTTTTTTCTTTTGAATTTGAAATAAATTTTTAAGTTTTAAGGGGCTTCGAAACCTTTTTCTGTAAGAGTTCTTTTCAGTTTTCAAGAGTTGTTGGGAGTTTCAAAGAGTTTTTAGGAGCTTTAATGAATTCTAAGGAGTTATTGGGTGATTCAAAATGTTTTTAGCAGGTTTGAAGATTTCGAAAGAGTTATTAGGAGTTTCAAAAAGTTTTTAACAAATTTGAAGAGTTTAAAAAACTTATTTTTATTAAGAGTTCAAAAAGAGCAAAAAAGAGTTAAAAAGAGCTTTAAAGAGTTTTACAAGATTATATGTTATTAGAAGTTTCAAAGTGAGATTTCGAGAGTTATAAAGAATTGTTGCGAATTTTAAAGAGTTTTTAGCAGCTTTAGAGAGTTCCAAAGAGCAATTGGGATTTTAAAAGAACAGTTTTAAGAGTCCCCGCGAATTATGGGAGTTTAAAGTGAGAGTTCGAGAGTTATAAAGAATTGTTGCGAATTTTAAAGAGTTTTTAGCAGCTTTAGAGAGTTCCAAAGAGCAATTGGGATTTTAAAAGAACAGTTTTAAGAGTTCCAGCGAGTTATTGGGAGTTCAAAGTGAGTTTAAGAGTTCCAGCGAATTATTGGGAGTTTAAAAGTGAGAGTTCGAGAGTTATAAAGAATTGTTGCAAATTTTAAAGAGTTTTTACCAGCTTTAGAGAGTTCCAAAGAGCAATTGGGATTTTAAAACAACAGTTTAAAAGTTCCAGCGATTTATTGTTATAGTATGGGAGTTTCAAAGAGTTTTTAGCAGCTTTAAAGAGCTTCATAGAGTTTTTAAGAGTTTAGAGAGACTTTTACTTGATATCCCTTTCTCTACAATTTCTTAGAATTCATTTAATAAATCCGCTTTAAAGGTTCTTGTCTTGGGTTTTAAGAAATATGATTGTTTTTCAAGCAATGCATCTCATCAAATCGTTATCAATTTTTGATTGGCATTTATTCTTGAAATGTAACCCAGTTTTTTTTAATAAAAATTTAATTTAAAAAAAAAAAAATTTTATTTAATAATAATTAATTTGAAAAAGAGCAAACAAAAACAAAATTTGTATTTATTTTTAATTTATATTGTTGACAGGCTGACACATGGGGTCATGTTTTATTAAGAAAATCAGAAAATAAATTTAAAAAGAATACCAACTGCCTGCAAATGGCAATTGTTATCACTTTGGAAACAACAATCATGTTTTCTGTTTTTATAGAAAATAATGTTTTCAATGAATTTGATTATAAAACGACTTTGTTTTGTAAAGAAATTCTTGAATGCCGGAGATTGGATTGAGATATTAAGTATGCTTTTTGAAGGTTGAAAATGAAAATCCTCTAGAAGAACATATAGGAAATAGTACACCATATGGACTATATGCAAACGGTAATCCAGAAGTCGCCGGGGTCTAGTGGGTATATAGACGAAAGGCCTGGGTTTTCGAATCCCAGGTCAAACACCAAAACGAAAAATATTTCTTTGGCGACTTCCTCCCAGCAGATTTCTGGCAAAGACTCTGAGAGTAAAAATTGCCATGAAAAGCTTCTCAAAAATCTGTCGTTCGGAGTCGACTTTAAACTGTAGGCCCCCCGCCACTCATGTATAAAATTAACGCACACAACATAAGAGTTCTAAGAAGCTAGGTCGTATTCCTGACTGAAGGGTTGTAATGACCAATTATGTATGTATGTATGTAATCCAGACGTTCCCCTTTCCACCCGTGGTAGTGGGATAGCTGAACTAATTTTGTGAGTCGAGATATTGAATTTAAAAAAAATCGATTTTTGACCAAAAATTAGATGAAATTTCTCTTGAAGATCAGTGGCCATTTGGGAACATTTAAGAAATAGTAAAATCTTACAGACTATATGGAAATGGTAGTCCAGAGGGTATTCTGTCCAACCGTGGTAGTGGGATAGCTGAACTAATTTTGTAAGTCAAGATATTGAATTTTGAAAAAAAATCGATTTTTGACCAAAAATTATACGAAAATTCTCTGGAATATCAGTAGCCATTTGCGAACATATAAGAAATAGGACACTATAAAGGCTATTAGTCAATAGTAGTCCAGAGGGTACTCTTTCCAACCATGGCAGTGGGATAGCTGAACTAATTTTGTGAGTCGAGTTATTGAATTTTGAAAAAAATCGAATTTTGGCTAAAAATTATACGAAAATTCTCTGGAAGATCAGTGGCCATTTGCGAACATATAAGAAATAGTACATCATACAGACTATATGCAAATAGTAGTCCAGAGACTGCTCTTTCCAACCATGGTAGTGGGATAGGTGAACTAATTTTGTGAGTCGCGATATTGAATTTTAAAAAAAATCGATTTTTGACCACAAATTAGATGAAACTTCTCTTGAAGATCAGTGGCCATTTGCGAACATATAAGAAATAGTACATCATACAGACTATATGGAAATAGTAGTCCAGAGAGTGCTCTTTCCAACCATGGTAGTGGGATAGCTGAACTAATTTTGTGAGTCGCGATATTGAATTTTGAAAAAAATCGATTTTTGGCTAAAAATTATACGAAAATTCTCTTGAAGATCAGTGGCCATTTGCGAACATTTAAGAAATAGTACATCATACAGACTATATGGAAATTGTAGTCCAGAGGGTGCTCTTTCCAACCATGGCAGTGGGATAGCTGAACTAATTTTGTGAGTCGAGTTATTGAATTTTGAAAAAAATCGAATTTTGGCTAAAAATTATACGAAAATTCTCTGGAAGATCAGTGGTCATTTGCGAACATATAAGAAATGGTACACTATACAGGCTAGCTTTGCCAATGGTAGTCCATAGAGTGCTCTTTCCAACCATGGTAGTGGGATAGCTGAACTAATTTTGTGAGTCAAGGTTAGGTTAGATTAGAGAACGTGTACTTGTCAATTCTGACAAGTACAGTACTTGGTGGTCGAATTGACCCATTGTACTACGTCCTAGCTTCTCACACCACTTATGTTGTGTGCGTTAATTTTATACATGAGTGGCGGGACCTACAGTTTAAAGTCGACTCCGAACGACACATTTTTTTGAGAAGCATTCCATGGCAATTTTTTACTCTCAGAGTTTTTTTTGCCAGAAATCTGCTGAGAGAGGAAGTCATCGAAAAGTTATTTTCAAATTTTCGTTTTGATGTCTGACCTGGGATTCGAACCCGTCTAATAAGCCAACACATTACCTACTAGACCTGAAACTCTTCAAAAACTCTTGAGAAGAGTTTCTTTTATTTTGTTTTAATTACCATTCTAAAAATAAAATTAAAATCTCTTTAAAACCCACTAAAAGCTCTTGCAAAGAGAGAAAACCACCCAAGAATTTAAGAAAGAATTTTAAAAATTATTAAAAAAAACTCTTTAAACTCTTTATAGGAAACTCTGATTGTCAAAATAAAAACTGGGAGCGTCCGTCATTGATTAATAATTTAATCTAGAACATTTAATATTTCTATTTTAATTTATATTACCTTATAAATTATTTATTAAACAAACTTTTTTCATGCTCTTCGTCTAAATATAGCAAAAGAAAATGAAAAAAAAAATCGAGAAATTGGAGACGATATCGCACAAAAAGAAGACAATTTGAAATACTTCCGTATTAGATAATCGGTTCTAAGTATTATTATTATTCTGATTATTTTTTGTATTTTATATTACAAGTATTTACCTTAAAAACAAAGTTTCCAAACCATCATAAAAAATAAAAACAAAGCAATACATAGAGAAGGAGGAGGAAAAAATTTAAAATATTTAATCAACCATCAGAGATAAATTGCATTCAATTACGTACGATACGGTGTACGTATGCCAGCCACTAGGTACAAATGCACCATACTTTACTACTACATTTACTACGTATTTTTTTTATTTGCTATTGCTATTATTGTTGTAAAATTAGTAGTAGCTAAACAAATATACAAGTATGTGTGTATATGTATTAAAAATAATTTTTATTTGCTTAAGAAAATAAAGAAAAACTTGCAATATATTCTCCAGCAATCCAAGAAAAAAGAAAATAATGAATGCAGAGCATATTTGAATAGAGAAATTGTGGCACGTTGTGGAAAGTTGTGTAATATTTATTTGTTTATTCTTAAAGGAAATCCTTCCCCCACTACCTACTATTCATGTGCTTATGTTTATGAATATCATTTAGGAATGCCTATTCAATAAGGGTGCTAGGGTAAAAGGGCTTATTTCAATGATATCATTAGTTTGATGGTAAGTAATTGGTTGTCGAGCCTTGAAAAACTTATAAAATGTACTTTTGGGGTTCTATCTCCTTCTTCTTGGGCACGTGGTTGCGAATGCCTTTTGTGAATGTAATTTTTGAAATTACGGAGTTGAATTGCATCGATTGTATAATATTCTGATGGAAGATAAAAGTCTATCGATCCTTGAAAAACTTATAAAATCTGTTCTAGGCGTTCGTTCCCAAACTTTCTTCAGACTTTTGGTTGTAAATGTCGTTTTGAAACCCCCTTGGGAATAGAACATTAGTGTGTTGGATTACATTAATGGCATATAAATTTCTGTCGACCCTTAAAAAACTTATAAAATGTGCTTTTGGGGTTCTATCTCCTCCTTCTTGGACACGTGGTTGCGAATTCTATTTGTGAATGTAATTTTTGAAATTACGGAGTTGAATTACATCGATTGTATAATATTCTGATGGAAGATAAATGCCTGTCGACGCTTGAAAAACTTATAAAATCTGTTCTAGGCGTTTCTTCCCCGACTTTCTTCAGACTTTTGGTTGTAAATTTCGTTTTGAAACCCCTTGGAAATAGAACATTAGTATGTTGGATTACATTAATGGCATATAAATTTCTGTCGACACTTAAAAAACTTATAAAATGTGCTTTTGGGGTTCTATCTCCTCCTTTTTGGGCACGTGGTTGCGAATGCCATTTGTGAATGTAATTTTAGAACATTAGTGTGTTGGATTATATTAATGGCATATAAATTTCTGTCGACCCTTAGCTAAGTAGGTAAGTGTAGCAGTGGCTGCCCATCCAATAGGCCGCAATGGGCCCATTGTAATACCTCATTTATCCGTTATCCCCTAGTCTCGAGATCACTCGAAACTCCTGACGAAGCGATTCAGGCTGCCAATGTCAATCCTTGACAGTTCCTCCAGATCATCCATGTAATAAGTACCCAAGTACTTGCTTCTCCTTTGGCAAAGAGCCAGGCATGCAGCCAGCAGGTTAGGGACAGTCTCCCCTCCTGTTCTTCCTCATCTCTGCAGCTTCTGCAGAAGTCAATATCAAGGTGTCCTCGCATGCAATGCCCTCGTAATGATACCGACAACTACGCTGAGCGTGCCTCTTTGGAGTTTAAGTAGACACATTGCGCATCCTTCATCCAGAATTGGCCAGATTTTACGAGCGGTTCTATCCATGTCCGAGGCCACTCACCTGTCGTTGATGGAATCAACGATCGCATTATCAATTATGAGCATGCAGATTCTCATAGCGGTGACCAAATTCGAGAACTCATTGGAGAGTTCGATGGTTGTGCCCCGCCTGGTAAATTCATTAGGTCTGGAGTTACCCGGAATACCACTTTGGCCCGGTACCCATACGATATGGCTATCATATCGTTCTGCTATCCCGTCAAGATATTTGCGACAACCGTACACCGTCTTGGAGTTCACATCACGTTGGAACTTAGAGCCTTGATAGCCGCCTGGCTATTAGAAAGTATGGTGATGTGCCGCTTGGAGACCATTCCGTTCCTAATAATTCTCGCCGCAGACACTGCAGTGGTCTGACAGTCTTATAGACTGGGCTATTCCAACCAATTCCGAAAAGATTTCACTGCCGTTCCGCATTTATAAAATAAGCAATTGGGGGGGTTTTTTCTCCTCCATCTCTCCTAAGGTGACCCTTAGAACTTTGTGATATGGAATCTTTAGAGTTCTGTCCATAAAAAAAGTTACCATAGTCTAGTATGTAGTGTGTTTGGCTTATTAGAGGAAAGGTCCCAGTTCAAATCCCAGGTCAGACATCAAAATGAAAATATGAAAATATTTCTTAGGCGACTTCCGCTTAGCAGCAGCAGATTTCTGGCAAAAACTCTGAGAGTAAATAAAATTGCCATGAAACTGCGCTTTTAGTTTTCACAGAAGTTGAAGACTGAGTGTAGTACAATGGCGAAATGGATCGGTTGAAGCTTACATTCTATTTTAAAATCAAATATCTTGGCGTTATTATGGATAGCCAGGTGAACTAAAAAAATAAAAAATGTCGAGAAGAAGTTTGAATCCATTGGGAAGGAGATTAAATGAAGATTTCAACATTCCATTGGATCCTATGATCCTATTTCTTGTTTGTTTACTTTCACTTTCTTTCTCTATTCGTCTTATTTAGGTTAGGTTAGGTTAGAGGACGTGTACTTGTCAATTCTGACAAGTACAGTACTCGGTGGCCGAATTGACCCATTGTACAACGTCCTAGCTTCTCACACCACTTATGTTGTGTGCGTTAATTTTATACAGGAGTGGCGGGACCTACAGTTTAAAGTCGACTCCGAATGACACATTTTTTGAGAAGCATTCCATGGCAATTTTTTACTCTCAGAGTTTTTGCCAGAAATCTGCTGAGAAGAAGTCACCGAAAAATTATTTTCAAATTTTCGTTTTGATGTCTGATCTGGGATTCGAACTCGGGTCTTTCGTCTAATAAGCCAACATACTACATACTAGACCACGGCGACTTAATCCGTCTTATTTACTTTCTTCTTTATTCAAATTTCCCTTATTTCTAAGGCCATGGAATGTATGCCATGATCTGCATCTGTTTTATATGGGAGGGCTGCCGCCCTAATATTTTTCCCTTGCAGACATTAATTTTAATTTCCTTTTTTGGAATTTAAGTGTCTGTTTCTCTAGAAACGAATGGTAAAAGACTTCCTAGTGTTTCTTTTTTTTTACATAAAAACTGAAATAATTTTCAAAGATTTTTATTTGATTTTTTTCAAAATTGCATATTTTTTATGGCTCTCAATAAAACATGTTTTACAAAAAAAATCTCTTTTTTTTTTTACTACCAAAAAGCGTCACTAAAATATGCCATAAATATGGTAATGACATCAGTGCATAATTTTAACAAAAAAATATTTCATTTCTATGCCTCCTCATCGAGATGAGACAATATTTTTAATTTCAAAAAAAATTTTTTTAAAATTACAAAAAAATCTGAACATAAATTGAGTCATTTTGTTTGTTGTCATCTTCCATAAAATGAAAAGTATTTTAAATCGCTTAACAAAAAAAAAGGGGGCAAAGAAATTGAAGAAAAATGAAACAAAATTGCAACGCACTCCAATAATCAGAAACAAAGAACAAAGAAAACCGAGTACATACAAAAGCCAAAAGAAGTATGTCAGTAATGTGAAGTTGAGACAAAATCTGACAAGAAAAAATAAAAATTCCAACAAAAATTTAAAATCCCATCTAACAGTTTAAAAGTAAACCATCTGTCAAAATAATTTTTGAAAAAAGAAAAAAATCGGGATTCTTGCTTTACCCTAATCAATCCATCACATTAGCATGCCATGCCATGCCATGCATGAGAGAAACCTCATGTGTTTTACAGGCATAAAAAAAAATCAAACAAAAAAGATTTTTTCTTTAAGATTTTAAACCGTTTAATAAGGAGGAGTAGTGAGTATTAATCACCACATTGTGATACAGAAACACAATGTAATGGGCCAGAGAGCTCTCCACAAAAAAAAAAAAAAAAAAAAAAATCATACACAGCAGCCATCAAATAAACGAAATTAATTGTGATTATTTTGCCATCCATAAGCTGCACTACATTTCTGGAATTTGCGGAAATTTAAAAATTAAAAAAAAAAAATAACAAAAAAAGATCGAAAAATTAAGAAAAAAAAAATTTTAAATATAAAAAAAGTAGTTTTAGAAAAATGTATTAAAAATACTACTTTATTTAAATATCAAGAAAAAAGTAGTTTTAGAAAAATGTAGTAAAATTTCTACTTTTTTAATAGCAAGAAAAAAGTAGTTTTAGAAAACTGTAGTAAAATTTCTACTTTTTTAATAGCAAGAAAAAAGTAGTTTTAGAAAACTGTAGTAAAAATACTACTTTTTTTAAATATCAAGAAAAAAGTAGTTTTGGAAAAATCTAGTAAAAAATATTACTTTTTTAAATATCAAGAAAAAAGTAGTTTTAGAAAACTGTAGTAAAAATACTACTTTTTTAAATATCAAGAAAAAAGTAGTTTTAGAAAACTGTAGTAAAATTTCTACTTTTTTAATAGCAAGAAAAAAGTAGTTTTAGAAAACTGTAGTAAAAATACTACTTTTTTTAAATATCAAGAAAAAAGTAGTTTTGGAAAAATATAGTAAAAAATACTACTTTTTTAAATATCAAGAAAGAAGTAGTTTTAGAAAAATGTAGTAAAAATACTACTTTTTTTTAATATCAAGAAAAAAGTAGTTTTAGAAAAACGTAGTAAAAATACTACTTTTTTAAATATCCAGGAAAAAGTAGTTTTAGAAAACTGTAGTAAAACTACTACTTTTGTTAAATATCAAGAAAAAAGTACTTTTAGAAAATTGTAGTAAAAATACTACTTTTTTTAAATATCAATAAAAAAGTAGTTTTTAGAAAAATGTATTAAAAATTCCACTTTTTTAAATACCAAGAAAAAAGTAGTTTTAGAAAACTGTAGTAAAAATACTACTTTTTTAAATATCAGGAAAAAAGTAGTTTTAGAAAACTGTAGTAAAAATACCACTTATTTAAATAATAAGAAAAAAGTAGTTTTAGTAAATTGTAGTAAAAATTCTACTTTTTTTAAATATCAAAAAAAAAAGTTTTAGAAAAATATAGTAAAAATTCTACTTTTTAAATATCAAGAAAAAAGTAGTTTAAGAAAAATGTAGTAAAAATACTACTTTTTTAAATATCAAAAAGAAAGAAGTTTTAGAAGACTGTAGTTAAAATACTAATTTTATTTAAATATTAAGAAAAAAAGTAGAAAAGTAGTTAGAAAAATGTAGTAAAAATACTACTTTTTTAAATATCAAGAAAAAAGTAGTTTCAGAAAACTGTAGTACAAATACTACTTTTTTAAATATCAGGAAAAAAGTAGTTTTAGAAAACTGTAGTAAAAATACTACTTTTTTAAATATCAAGAAAAAAGTAGATTTAGAAAAATGTAGAAAAAATACTACTTTTAATTTTGATTTCATTATTTTAAAAATAATGTGAAAACTCTAAAAATACATCCAAATCAAGTTAAAATGCTTAAAGTTATATTTAAAATAGTAGTATTTCTACAACCTTTTCTATAAAAGTAATATTTCTATTAGCAGTAAGCTTTAAAAATAGTAGAAAGTAAATAGTAAAAAGTAGTAGAAAGTAGTATTTCTACTACCTTTTTTAAGTAGTATTTCTACTACTTTTTTTAAAGTAGTATTTCCACTACCTTTTTTTAAAAAGCTAAAATTCCATTCAAAATTTTTAAGAATTTTTTAAGTCAAATATTTACAAGGAGTAGTCAAAAATCAAAATTTATTGCAATTTTTGCAGTAAAAAAAAAATCGTATTAAAAAATGTTGTACTATTTTTGATCACAGCCAAAGAATAATTTTTTTACGATAATTTCATTTTATTTTCTCAAAATTTTTAACCCAATTTTATATAATTTCTTTTACAATTGTAAGCCTTTATAAATGCATTTTCCTTGTTTTTCTTTACTTCTTTACTTTGCGATGACTATAACAGCCTATTTACACACTGCATTGTGTGCTCTTTTGAAAAATGAAAGAAGAAAAAAAAACGACGAATTTATTTGGCATGATTAAAAAAAAAGCTCGAAGAAATATTTGTTTTGGGGAAACAGAACATATTGCAAACATATGGGAGTAGGTATAGCATATGGGGTTATAAAATATCAAGAAAAAACAAAACCTCGGCATTAATTTTTTTAATGTTTTTTTTTGAAAAATATTAAAAATCAACATGGGATTGCAAAGAATTGTTAAACAAACACATGCGTTTTGTCGACTTTTTTCTTTGTAAGAAATAATTAAACCTACAAAGTATCAAAGGGACTTTTTATAAAGAAATTTCAATGAGAAATCTAAATCTAGTTATCTAAAACGTAGATAGCAACAATAGTACGTTTATAAAACTCTTTTTTTATGAAAAATTCTCATTTAATGACATAAACTTGAAAATTTCAGAAAAATTTAAGATTTAAAAAAAAGGTAGTAGAAAATACTACTTTTTTAAAAAAATTTTTTTTCGTGTTTAATCCTTAAAACTTGATAAAAACTTGCAAAAATATGCTAAAAATTTAAATTATTTAAAGCAGATAGTAAAACTGCAATGCTTTTCAAAAGGTAGTAGAAATACTACTTTTTTGTAAAAGTAAATAGCAACAATATTACCTTTATAAAACTCCTTTTTTAAGATAAATTCTCATTTAATGACATAAACTTGAAAATTTCAGAAAAATTTAAGGTTTAAAAAAAGGTAGTAGAAAATACTACTTTTTAAAAAAAATTTTTTTTCGTGTTTAATCCTTAAAACTTGATAAAAACTTGCAAAAATATGCTAAAAATTTAAATTATTTAAAGCAGATAGTAAAACTGCAATGCTTTTCAAAAGGTAGTAGAAATACTATTTTTTTCTAAAAGTAGATAGCAACAATATTACCTTTATAAAACTCCTTTTTAATGACATAAACTTGAAAATTTCAGAAAAATTTAAGGTTTATAAAAAAGGTAGTAGAAAATACTACTTTTTAAAAAACTTCTTTTTTGTTTTCAATCCTTAGAACTTGATAAGAAACTTTTAAAAATAGGCTAAAAATTTAAATTATTTAAAGCATTTAGTAAGACTACAATACTTTTAAAAAGGTAGTAGAAATACTACTTTTTTCGAAAGCTTTATTTTTATGTTTAATTCTAGGCGCTTGATATAAAATTGAATATTTTGTTAAAAATTTAAATTTTTTTAAAAATTTAATTATTTTAAAAAGTTAGTAGAAATACTACTATTTTTAAAATGTTAGTTTTTTGCGTAAATGTTTATATCTACAAAGTGTCAAGGTTATTTTTAAATGTAAAATAAATATTTTTTCTTATCTAAAGCTGTTAGATTAAGAAAAAAAACAAAAATTTTAATTTTATAATTTTTCGTTGAAACTACAATTTACGGAAATTTATGATCATAATTGATTATTCTAAAAAAAAAAAAACTATATTAATTAAGGGTGATAGTTAGAAAAGTAGTAAAGATAAGCTTTTTAAAATTATTTTCATCTAATTAAAAAAAGGCAAAGCTATTGACCCTATTTCCTTTCAATTATTTTCAAGCAGGAACCACCACCATTTTAATTATTTTGAATATTAAAACGGTTTTAAAAAAGATTTTTCGTTTCCAAATCCGTATCTGTTTTCAAAACATTTAATTGAAATAAAATGGAATAGAATAATGGCAGCAGCGGCAGTAGATTAAATTTATGATTTTTTTTTTTGTATTCTAAGCGAACATGTTTTTGGCGGCATTGACACATTTCCATACAACAACAACAACAACATATAAAAATAAAATAAGATTTCATTTTAAAATTTAATTTAAAGAAAGGTTATCTGTTTAAAATAGAACAGAACCGAACAGAACAGATCATATGAATGATTCGCATGTTTTTTATTCGTTATTATTTCCAATTCAAAAGAAAATAAGAAACGAAACAAAAAAAAATCATAGGAAATGAGAGATAGAGATAGACAAAGATGGTTTCAACAGCACACTAAACTGATAACCCAGTGAAATTTCAAGAATTTATTCAGATTTTATTTTTTTTTTTAATTTTTTAATTATTTCTTATGCAAACTTACTTTGTATACAATAAAAAAAATAATAAACCACATGTGCTTTAATGCCATATTGCCAACAATTTATAAAATTTTTTTTTTATATTTAATTTACTTTTAATAGTTTTTTTTTTCTTTCTTTACCAATTTCTAGCCTGATAGTGTTATCAGCTAAATTATGCTCTATTTTGTTTGTTAGTAATTCGCCATAAATATTCACATACTACTGACGCGACTGACTTCATCATATTCAATTAGCTGAGCCTGTTGTGCTAGAAAAAGTTTTCAAAATGAATGAAAAATACGTTTTTTTTTTTTGAATGATTTTCAATTCTTCTGCCATCATTTATAATAATTTTTTTTTTTTAATTTTAAATAGTCTCCTTAAACTTTTGTAGCCTTTTCAACAGTCTTATCTCTTTAAGAAAAGAAATAATTATAACACATACAATAATTCTTTCTTATGTAGACAGCCGAGATAACCCTAGACAATTAATTGAAAAGAATTTTTAACAATAAATCTTAAAAAAAAAATTAAATTAAATTAAATAAAATGCGAAATTTTAAAAAACTGTAAAAAAAATTCTCATTTAGATAACAAAAATGTTAAAAAAAAAGTAGTAAAAATACTACTTTTTAAAAAGTACTAAAAATACTACTATTTTCAAAATCACAAAACTCAATCAAAACATCGAGAATGTATAGCAAATTATAGCCGTAAGTAACAATATGTAGCAAAAATTTTTAAATTTTCAGAATTTAAAAAAGTACTAAATATACTACTATTTTAAAAAACTCGGAATTAATTTAATTAATTACTAATACGTAAGACCCTGGCACCTTTATGCAAGTTTAATTAGGAAAAGTTTATAATTTTACTATTTTGAAAAGGTTGTAAATATACTACTATTTTGAAAATTCAAAAATACTTACAATATATTGGCAATTAGAGAACTATTGGCATAGAAAACTAAAGAAAATGTAAGAAATACTTCAAATTTCATTTTTTTAAAAAGGTAATATATCTGCTACTATTTTGAAAAATCAAAAATTCTTACAATATATTGCCAATTAGTGGGGAAACCATAGAAAACTATAGGAAATGTTAAAAATACTTTAAATTTATTTGTTTTTAAAAAGGTGGTAAAAATACTACTATTTTCAAAAACACAAAACTCAATCAAAACATCAAGAATGTGTAGCAAATTATAGCCGTAAGTAACAATATGTAGAAAAATTTTTCAATTTTTAGAATTTAAAAAAGTAGTAAATATACTACTATTTTAAAAAACTCGGAATTAATTTAATTAATTACTAATACGTAAGGTCCCCTGCACCTTTATGCAAGTTTAATTAGGAAAAGTTTATAATTTTACTATTTTAAAAAAGGTTGTAAATATACTACTATTTTGAAAAATCAAAAATTCTTACAATATATTGGCAATTAGCTGAGAAACCATAGAAAACTAAAGGAAATGTTAGAAATACATCAAATTTCATTGTTTTAAAAAAGGTAGTAAAAATACTACTATTTTAAAAATTGCAAATATCAATTAAAACTTTAGCATATATATTGGTAATAATAGAAAAGTATGTAAAGTGTTTCAAACTTTAATAATATCTATGGTTTTAAAAACGTAGCAAATATACTACTATTTTTAGAAATCTAAAATTGCAACAAAATATTAAACATACAAGGCAAAGTGCTACAATGTACAAACGAATTTCAAAAACTGACAAAATTTCGCCCTTTTTTTTAAATAGTAAAATATACTACTATTTAAAATAGTAAAATATACTACTATTTAAAATAGTAAAATATATTACTATTTAAAATAGTAAAATATACTACTATTTAAAATAGTAAAATATACTACTATTTAAAATAGTAAAATATACTACTATTTAAAATAGTAAAATATACTACTATTTTAAATAATATTTGAAAATTAGCTGAAAAATTGCTAAGAAATGAAAGAAAGGAAAAAATTCTTAGGATTTTAATTCTATCGAAAAGGTAGTAAAAATACTACTTAAAAAAAAATCACCTGAGCTTAAGAAATTATGTAATAAATTTTAGTATATTAAGTATTTAAAAAAAGTAGTATTTATACTACTATTTTTTTTTCTAGATAAATATTATAAATTCCACTAAAATTCATAAAATTCAAAATGTATTTAAAAGAAAAAAGTAGTAAAAACTAGAACAAAATAGTACTAAATTTTGTGAATTACAAAATGATGACATTTTTTTTTTTTTTTTTTGTTATTGTTTATTAAATAATTTATTTTTTGCTACTTTTTTTGTTTTTGTTGGTCAAATTTCCTTGATAAGAGGAGTTTGTATTTGTGTAGCAAGTACAAAAAAAAGAAAAAAACTTGGAAAAAGTATGTGTGTGACCTCTTTGTACAGCTTCACTTCCGATTTGATAAAAAGAAATCTTTTTTTCCCCCCATTTTCGTTTTCACTGGTAATGGTTGGTTGCTGTTGTAATTGTTGCTGTTTTAACACAAGCAACACAAGTTGTGAAGAGAATTCTTTGATTTAAAAAAAGCAAAACAGAAGGAGACTCTAAAGTCCCTCCTCTCTTGGTTTTGAATGATGGATTGACTGACCATTGAACACACATTAATGTTGTGGTATTTGTGGTATTGTTTTTTATTGTTTTTTTATTTTATTTTCTTTATTAATTAAATAAATAGAAAATAGTGTCAATGATGATAACATACATATGTTATAACAGCAAAAAAAAAAAAAAAACAAAAACAAAATGACAAAATGCACGATTATAAATAAAACATTGTACACAGTCTAAAATAAAGTACCATAAGACAATAATTATTGTGCTATAAAGTGTACTTTTTTGTTATAGAATTAGCTTTACAACAATGTATTGCTTAAGCAATTTATTAAGCAAAATTAAATTAAATTAATTGAAGTCAACATTATTGATATTTTTTTTAAATCGTAGTATTTCTACTACCTTTTTATAAATACAGAAATGTGAAGCTTTTTTTTAGCATATCCTTCATTTTATTGAATTTTATCATGTAAAATTTACTATTTATTACGGATTTAGGTTTTTCTAAAATAGTACCTAAATACTAATTTCTACTACCTTTTCAAAAATCCGATTTTAAAACACTTTTTCCTATTTTTGTACAAATCGTTGCTATTTTAAAATTATTCTTAATGTGTTAGATCCATATTGGGTTTTTGTAAAATAGTAGTATTTTTACTACCTTTTCAAAAAATCAGATTTTAAAATACTTTTTCCTATTTATGTACAAATTGTTGCTATTTTAAAATTATTCTTAGTGTTTTAGATGTATATTGGGTTTTTGTAAAATAGTAGTATATTTACTACCTTTTCAAAAATCCGATTTTAAAACACTTTTTCCTATTTTTGTACAAATCGTAGCTATTTTAAAATTATTCTTAATGTTTTAGATGTATATTGGGTTTTTGTAAAATAGTAGTATATTTACTACCTTTTCAAAAATCCAATTTTAAAACACTTTTTCCTATTTTTGTACAAATCGTTGCTATTTTAAAATTATCCTTAATGTTTTAGATGTATATTGGTGGTTTTATTTTAAATAGTAGTATTTCTACTACCTTTTCAAAAATCCGATATTATACCACATTTTCCTGTTTTTGTACAAATCGTTGCTCTTTTAAAATTATTCTTAATGTTTTAAATGTATATTAGGTTTTTTAAAAATAGTAGTATTTCTACTACCTTTTCATAAATAGGTATATTTTCCTGCAAAATTTTTTAGGGCAATGAATATTGCTTTCTAAGCTTTTTTTTTTCTTAAAATTTTTAAAAACTTTTGCTGATTTTCGTTAAAAATTGATCAGAAGGCTTGAATTCTTTCTTTTCTTGTTATAAATGTTTTATTTTTTTTTTATTTATTTATTTAAAAAATTAAATTATAATGTTTAATTAACTGGAATTTAAGCTGGTTGGAATTTTTTTTTTTTTTTTTTTTTTGAGTAATTTTTGTTTATTTTTTTATTGTACAGATGCACTGCACTGTATAACACAGTTTTGTTTTAACAATAGCCGGTGTTTACACTGAATTTTATTATTTATGGGGTTAAATATACAATTAAAGCATACAAAGTTGTAAGTGTTGATGGATATTTTCGAATAAAAAAAAACGAAAAAAAAAATTTTTTTTAATTGCAATAATAAGCAAATTCTGTAAGAAAATGTATTGAAAAACCTTATGTTTATCTGGCCACCTTTGAATTGGTAATTATTGCTAATGTTTATTTACTTTTGAAATAATTTCGTTAAAAATAAAATTTAAAAGAAAAAAAATTCAATTCAATTTTTTTCTCATTTCATTTCATTGTACATACTATTCTTGCAACATTTTTAATGTAAAATTTTTACTGACTTGTTTTATTTAAATTTATATGAGCTGTGCACACATCATCTATTGTTTAAACAAATATAAAAAAAAAAATTTTTTAAATGTTTATACAATAAATGCTCGAGCATGTATAGCACCACGACGCACGTACATACATAGATATGGGATGCAAGTATTTTTGTATATAAATTTCAGCAAAACTAGAACACAATGTCATCATTTGAGGAAAAAAAAAAATTAAAATAATTAAAAATTGTTTAATTTATTTAAAAAAAAGCATATTTTCTTGTGTTTTATGCTATAAAAACAAAAAAAAAGCTTGAAAATAATAATTTATGGCATATTTTTCAAGCTAATTTGTCCAAAAACTACCCGCGTTTTATTCAAAAATTCTCCCTTTCGTTTAAGCCATCTTTATGAAACCCTACTGACACTTTAAGCACACAAAAGCCAACCGTTTAGAGGTCACCTTAAAACCATAATCACGCCAAAATTATACCACGATACAACCTGTTGTGGTACCTTTCCTACGCTTAAAAATTTTTTACTTTAAGAGATCCAGAGAACGCCTTTGTCGAACTAATTGCCAACATAGCTTTGTAACAAGACACTCAAAATCTTCCCTTGTGAGTGAGAGGTTGTATTAGATCAAGATTAAACAAAATTGGGGGCAAAAACCCAGAAACTTTTTTCCACACTAATGCTAATTATTGATGGGGGGGGACTAGTATGCCCCGTAAAAACTAAATTGGCCATGGCCAACATTTGAAAGCTAGGAAAAACCATCAGTTAATGGCTCTATCCGTCAATGGCTCTAAAGATTGCTAGAAAAAACTGTTCTCTAGTTGTTAGTTTTTCTGACCTCCACTAAAAATGTTAATGCTAAAATGTGTGTGTACTAAAAATCTCACATCTCATAGTAAATTTTTATCACATAATTAAGTTAGTTTACAAAAATTTGTACTAAAAAATGTGTACTAAAAAATGTGTACTAAAAAATTTTTACTAAAAAATGTTTACTAAAAAATGTGTACTAAAATTAAAAAATAACACCTAACTTTTTTTGTACTAAAAATTTTAGTATTTAATTTTTTATATATTTTTTAAACGGTTCTGAATGTTAAAATGCTTAAAATTTAGTACTACAAATAATGTATAAAAAATTTAACCCTATAAAGTTTAATGTTTTAAAAAATTTTGTACTAAAATTTAACACTACAAATCTAGTGCTAAAAAATTGTGTACTAAAATTTAGTACTAAACATTAAACACCAAAAACATTTTGTACAAAAAGCTAAAAGGTTTGGTAATAAATTTAGTACTAAAAATTTAACATTAATAATTTAGTACAAAAAATGTTGTATCAAATTTAGTACAAAAAAATGAACATCAATAATTTAGTACAAAAAAATTTTGTATCAAAATTTAGTACAAAAAAAATTTTGTATCGAAATTTAGTACAAAAAAATTTTGTATCAAAATTTAGTACAAAAAAGTTTGGTGTAAAAAATTTTGTACTAAAATTTAACACTACAAATCTAGTGCTAAAAAATTGTGTACTAAAATTTAGCACTAAAAATTAAACACCAAAAACATTTTGTACTAAAACCTAGAGCTAAAAAGTTTTGTAATAAATTTAGTACTAAAAATTTAACATCAATAATTTAGTACAAAAAAATGAACATCAATAATTTAGTACAAAAAGTACAAAATATTTTGTACCAAATATTAGTACAAAAAAGTTTGGTGTAAAAAATTAGTACCAAATATTTATCACTAAAAATCTTTGCTAAAAAATGTGTATTAAAATTTCGCAATTAAAATCAAACACTAAAGAGTTTCTTACTAACCAACAGCAGCAGCAACAATTTTATTTTCTAAATAATTGGTTTATAAAATTTAGTACTAAAAATTTTTCTACAAGAAAATTGTGTACTAAAATCTTTTAGTACTCAATATTTTTTTTTTATTTTTACTACTAAAGTTCTGGGTTTTCAGTCTTACCTTAGCATTTATTCCACTGGCTTGCAGGATCACCAATATCGCCAATAATTTCCACATTAAAGACAAGTTGCGCCTTAATTTCCCTATGGGTCTCGACTCAAATGCGGTACCCATAGCTTTATATTTTAAGTAGGGGGAACTGGGATGTTGGTGGGTGTATAAAATCAAACCGAAAAAAAGGTTAAAAAAAATAAAAAAAAGGAAAAAAAGCAAACGCTTAGCGTTGATTTTTTTCTATTCGCAGTTTAGTTGTTGTCAAAAACCTTTTTTTTTTGCACTATTTTTTTTCTGCTTTTTTTGAAATATTTTTTTTAACACACTGTTTTTAGCACTTTTTTGTAAACAAAACTGAAAGTGAAACGAGAAGAGAAAATAGAATAGAATTGTAATGAAATTATAATATTGTGTACAATTTTTTTTTTCAATGCATTTTTGTTCACTGCACTTTTTGTAAAAATAAAAAAAAATTTTTTTTTGTTCTTTTAGGAGACGAATTTTCTTCAAGAGTCAGCAGTTTAAATTTGAAACCGTTTCGCTGTTACTGTCAAGTCAACGCGCGAGTTTTTCACAGAAATTTTTTTAAAGTTTTTTTTATAAAAATTTCGATTGAATGACGACGAAAACGACAACGACAACGACGACGACGATATTTTAAACAAAAAGTGGCGTGAGTGAAAGAGCAGAAAAAAAGGCAGACAAAATTGAAGTTTCATTTGTTTTCATTACGGTTTTATTAGAGTTTTTTAAAGCAATTTAAGAACGGCTGAAGGAATTTTGCAAAGCAATCAAATTTAAGTAGATTTAACACCTGTTCTAAAGTTTTATAATAATTTGAGTAGTAAAGCTGCAGAGTACTGAAAAATTAGTTGCATAAAATTGATTTTAAAAAATATCCGCACAAATGTACACTTCGATAGTGTATTTAAAGATATGAAATTCGATCAAAGACTGAAAAGGATTTTTAGTACTTCATAACAAAAGCAGAGGACATGGGCTTGAAAGGCAATATTCTTCCCCTCCTCACTTCCACAACCCGTGGAGAAGCTATTTAAGAGAATGACAAGCGTATGGCGACATTCCTTCTAATGAATAGAGCGCTGGCTGGTCATGTAATGCAAGAAAATGAAAAAAAAAAACTGACCAGCAAAGCCTAGCATTATTACACCCATTTTGAATAGAAGGCCCTATCCAGACCCACGCAGATGGATGGCAGTGGTCCTATACACATAATTTGCGTAAAGAAAAGCACGGAAAGATATGATATTCCAGAAGTTGACAAGTTCTAAATGAAATTGTCGACACAGATAAATTGCGTAGTGAAACGCAAGGGAAGATGTGTTAAACATCGAAACAATCAGAGATTGCCTATAAATAAGGGATCTTTTACCATTAATGTGCATTCCAGAAGTTGACAAGCTCTAGGTTAAATTGTCGACACACAAATTGCGTAAAGCAACGCACAGAAAGATGGGATAAACATCAAAACAATCAGAGATTGCCTATAAATTAGGAGATTCTAGAGGTTGGCAAGACTCTCAAGCCTATGTAGATACCATAGATCTGATGGCCAAGAGACTCAATGCAAATTTAAATTGATTTCACAGCCATAGGGGGTCTTGATATTATAATTATAAGGGCTTGAGAATAAAGTCGTGAAGTATCATTTACAAAAAAGAGGGAACTTCAAAAAAAAAAACAAAGGAAATACAACTGCTGGATGAGACAATATCACAGTCAAACGAAACAAAACATCTGAGAATAACGCTATACAGTCGTCATAGCCTAGTAGATAGTGTGTGGAGCTTCCAAACGAAACCAAATATAAAAAAAATATTGACTTAAGCGACTTACTCTATTAGCAGATTTCAGACAAAAAGCCTCGATTTTAAAAGTAAGTCCACTCATTATAACATGGATGGTGCGAAAAACTAGATCGTAATACTGATTAAAGATTACAACCCTTTAATCCCAATTAAGTAAGTATTATTCTAGAGTAACATTGAAGTTCTGTCTGTTAAAACTTGGAATGATTTTGTCAAAATTGAAAATTCTTTTAAAAATTAAAAAAAGTTTTCTCAATTAATCCTTTACTTAGAAATTCTTCTTTCAACTACGCCTTTTTTAATATTCATTTGTGAACGATGGCCTAATACATTGAATAACCATTCAATAAATTTCTGTAAAGGGTTTTTTGTAAAGACTTTCTGTTTTTCGATATTTAAAAAAAAAGTTGTTTATTTTCTTAAAATATCGAGCTGCTGTCCGATCCAGAATTGTCAAAAACCTTAAACTATGAAGACATAGCTAAGCTAACCAAAAGCTAAATAAAAGTTTCATTGCAAGTCTATGGACAGGAAGTGGAATATAGGATTATGGATTACACTTTGGAAAAATTTAAAGTAACGTTTTTCTTTAATTAAAATTAAATAAATTGTTAATTTTCATTTTTCATTTCTCTTTTAATTGTTTTCATTTAAAAATATTGCAAAAAAAAAAATTATAAAAAAAATCAAAGTAAGCGGTTTTTAAAATTACAAATTGCCTATTTTTTATTTTATTTAATTTTATTTTATTTTTCATTGCTAAAAATATTTTTTTAAATTTTTATATAAAAAAAATATTCACTTTTAAACAAATTAAAAAAGAATAAATTAAATTTAAACAAAATAAAAATATTTTTAATTTTAAGAAAATTTATTTTGAAATTTAGAAACAATTCCAACACTTTTTATGAATTTATTTCAAGTTAAGGAAAATGTTAATACTTTTAACACATAAAAAAATGACTATTGTCAACTATATTTATAATTTATTTTTATTAAATTTATTTAAACATTTAAAAAAAAATAATTTCATAGATTATTATACCGAAAATTTTAGTTTCTGATATTTTATTTATTTTTTTTTTAATTTTATTTTATTTTAATTAATTTTTAATAATTTAATAAATTTTTTTTATACTTGATTTTGTTATCCTTTTTAATTTTTTATTTAATTTAATTTAATTAAATTTTATTTTATTTGAAACTTCAATTTGCCTGCATTAATATCTCATATTATCTCAATTTATTTATTTTTTGTTTTTCACTACAATTTATGTTTTTCTTTCAAATATTTTTTTTTTTCTTATTTTATTTTTTATTTTTTTTTTTTTTTTAAATTTAAATTTTCCACAAATTTAACTGGTTCACGATTTCCGCTTTTTAAATTCAATGAATGAATGAACGAATGAATGAAAATAAGCAGTGCTTATCACATTAATTATTTAACACAACAATCCTTTTTGTAAAATAAATTAAATGATAAATATAATTCTTTAGGTTTTTAATATTTGTTAAAATATAATTTTTAAAAAATATTATTTTTTATTTTATAGACAAAAGTCCTTTAAAACTTATAGAAAGAAAAAAAAAAACACACCAATTACACGTTTTAGTTACAAAAAAAAAAGCCACGAATGTCGTGCGTCCCCAACGTACGACGGCGCGCAACTAAATGACTTCAACTCAATTCCTGGATAACAACGAATCATCAAGCACTTGGATTCTAATAAGAATTACTACTTGTGCTCACTAACACACTTTTAATGGCGTACAAAAAAAACATAAACACACCAGTCACTTACACAAACACACACACTCATACGTACGAAATTTATGTAAATATAAAAAGATGATGTGATAACACACACACACACTTAGGTTCTCTATACGTGTGCAAAAAACACATGAAAAAAAAAAAAGACAGGAGGAGATAAAAAAGAAAACTCTCTAGAGCAAATCTCTAAGAAAACTGCATATAAAGATGACGATGATGTCGTCGTTGTCGTTGTCGTCTCCTTAAGCCGAACAAAAAAAAAAACAACGAAACGAAACGAAAGTCTATTAAAATTTGTATTTTTTCTTCTTCTTAAAACCGAAAACCCACCGAAAAGCGCTAGACGACAGTCGTCTAAAGACTGATGGTTGCAACCTTTTCACACAAAAAAATTCAATGAAATATTCAAGACTTTTATGTTTTTAACACTATCAGACACACACACACACACATGTAGCCAGAACTTTGCCAGACACACACACACGTGCACATATGACTGACTGCCTGTACACTGTACAATTAAATGAAAACCACAGAAAAAAAGAGTATGAAAAGTAATCTTTTTTTTTGTACTCTCTCTTCAACATACCGGTTTATTTGTTGTGCTCTTTTTTTTAAAATAAGAAATCAAAATAAAAACAACTGTTAAGCATACATAGATAAAAACAACAACCAACAATAAAAATAATAACACTTAACACTGTTGGTGGTAAACACATCCAATAATGGCTAAGAGAGTTAAAACTCATTAAAAAAAAGAGTTTCTGAGAGGGTAAAGAGCGAATAGTAAAAATCATTAGAGAATGATAGATAGAGTGATAACTTTATTTACATAATATTTCCGCAAGAGAGAAAGAAAGTAAGAGAGAGTGTGTGTGTGTGTCTGTGTGTGTGTTTGCATGAGAGAAATGGAGGTGAGTTTTGGTAAGGTAAAAATAAAAGGTAAAAACAATAGAAAACATATGATAAAACTTGTTGTTTTATTAGATAGGGAAAGCAATAACAGAGCTATGTAAATATGTAAACAAACACATTGTGATGATATGTTAACGTTTTCTTAATTAAATGAGAGCCTAGACATTGTAATGGAAACACTTAATGGATTTTCGATACATGTAGTATGTATTGAAATGCATTGAATACAGTGACTGTGTGTTCGCTTGATAAATTTACTTCTTTGTTAATATTAATTGCATCTGGCAACACGGCAGCTTGTCTGGAAGTTGACAAATGGATAAAAGACCTATTTAAGTCCCATTACGCAGGAAAAAAAAACTCTGTCACTTATTATTTGATCTGCAAAACGTTATTTACGTTTAAAAATATACAAAAATTCGCCACATTTTGTTTTTCTCTCTTTGATATTAAAGATACTACATCACCATCTGATCGACTAATCGTTAAAAAAAAAATCGGCGAAAAACTTAAGAAACACCGGATCTAAGCAGATATCATCAAATTATTATCAAACATTAACTGAAAAGATGGGTCAAGAATTGGTCTTAGAACAGGAGCGAGAGTTTATGGTCCCAGTATGAAACACTCATGATCTCTGGGGAAAACTCGCGGGTTTATTTCAAGCGGATGTTTATGACATCGAAGTATGTACTCACTTCAACTTGGATGGAAGGTACAAACAACGGGACATAGCAATACTATCTGAGATTAAATCGAAAATAGTATGGAATTTCTTGGGGAAACAGAATGACACCAATAGGGATAATAAAATTACCTGCAGTTGCGTGCCTGGTCATGTGGGAATGATTGGCAATGAGCAACTAGTTTCTACGTCGTTTCAGAAGCCAGAACGCTTCTGTGGAGTGGGAATGGATGTTTGAAAAAGTATACTCAACGAAAGTTAAGATAAAAAATGTCCAAATCTTCTCTCAAATCAATTGGTTTTGATACAAAGGAAATTTTGTTGGAATAAAATGGTAAACGATCATTTGACAACGCACTGTAGTTTCAGAGTAGACTTATTTAGAATGGGGATTATGCCGCGACCAACGTGTACATTCTGTGACGATGAGAATGAATTATCGGAAACTGTAAGGCATTACAGTTTATTTGTTACGAAAATCGCATTTACGCTGCGAATTTTAGTGTAAAAATTAGTCAAAAAACTAAAATAAAATCAAAAGACGAGATTTATAAGGTCTATCTTTATACATAGATTATTAAAATTTTGTAGATTTTTTTATTATAACAATTAATTAAAGTTTTCGAGCAATATTCGAACGTTCTCACCAGAATTGCTTAGCAGTCAAACGGTTAATGTATAAAGGAAATGGATGCACAAAATGTGCTTTACAGAGTCTCATCATTGTTGACAGTCAACAGCATGTAATATTTTTTTTTTATCATAAAAGCTTATAATTTAAAAGCATGCTTTTACAACGATCCTTTTTTACTTCTATTTGCTCTTAAAAAAATCCCCATGCAATTACTCAATTTTTTATAAAATTAACGGTTACACAAACGCTCTTTAACTTTTACACTCTTTACTTTTTGCAAGTTACACGTAATTTCTCTTTTAACCATTATGCTCTTTAAATTTACTTTCATTTACTATGCCTGCCTTGCTTGTTGCTGCTTACTAACCACACACACATACACACACACCATAGTTAAAGGCAAAGGAAGACAGCAACAACAACCACAGAGAAAAAAACCAAAGTCAAAAAGTTTATCATACCCATAGAAGTGTTTGAATCGTTTTTTTTTTCTTTCTTTCTTTCTATTATTTTCATAAATTACGATTATTTGTTACTGGAGATAACATGCAACACTTATACAACTACACACCCACCACCTCATGTATACATATGCATATACAAACAAACATGATACGTTTTTAGCACTCATCATATGGCTGCTGCTGTTGCTCTTTTTCTTTTAAATGCTTTTGCTTTTCTTATCACCACTCAATGAGTATTTTATTTGTATTTAATAGTGTTGTTGTTGTTGTTGTTTTATTCAACTTACAGTGTTCAAAGAAAAAAATAACTGTTTTTACTGTTACATGTCTCTCATTGATTGTCTTTGCATACAAAAAAATGCATGTGTATTGTGGCCCATACTTCTCACTAATACTCTCACTCATTGCACACTCAATATCTTCTTAGTCACTACTCTCCTAACAATTTTTTTTTTCGTAAGAAATTTACCGGTTCATGTTTATTTATTTTTCGTAATGGCATGGAGATTTATTTACAATAACTGTTCTTTTTTTTAGGCAATAATAAAGCATTATACACTCGTTACAAAATGTTGGTAATATTTTTAATGCAATATTGTAAGCAAAAATTGATCTTAAACAAAATAATTGTTTTTTTTTTTTGATGAAATATTAATAAAGAAAATAAAATTCACTTTTCAAAATCTATTAAATAAGGCTATAGTTGCATATTTTTTCACCATTAGCCCTTAATCTTTTTTAACAATCGTTGAAAATGGGGCAAAAAATTATTTTTTCTCAAATCAGTTTGACAAAATTTAATCATGATGTCAAGGCTATTTAAAATGCTAGGTCAAGCGGAAGTAAAACCCTGATTTAAAACGTAATCAGAACTATTTTTTTTCAATAGAATATTTAATAACGTGTATGAACAACAAAATGAAGAAAAAAAATAAATTAAAAACTAATTTTATATTTAGAAAATCTGCATAATAAAAATATTTTCTTTAAAGTTTAGATTGATTTTGTTAAAACCAATATAGAGGAAGGGAAAATTGTTAATGCAAAGCATAGTTGTGTCAATGCTTAATTCAATGCAATAGATTCTAATGCCTTTCTAAGGAGCCAAGGTACGAGTTATCTCATACTTACACATAATTGGCCATTACAACCCTTTAGTCAGGATTACGACCTAGCTTCTCACACCACTTATGCTGTGTGCGTTAATTTTATACATGAATGGCGGGACCTACAGTTTAAAGACGACTCCGAACGACAGATTTTTGAGAAGCTTTTCATGGCAATTTTTACTCTCAGAGTCTTTGCCAGAAACCTGCTGAGAGGACGTCGCCGAAGAAATATATTTCGTTTTGATGTCTGACCTGGGATTCGAACCCGGGTCTTTTGGCCAGTTTTCTGAAAATTACCGTGGCAGTCAACGTGTTACATAACCGCCTATGGATAGGTTACACTACGAGGTAGTTTCCCACCGTTTGATGGTAAATTTTAGGATGTATTTCAGAAATTAATTGGTAAAGAAATATACGCATAAACTTAGGTGTGGTATAACTTCGTTTAGAAAATCAAAATTATATAATCATAGTAACCAATTGACGTTATCAAGACGTGAAATTAATCTTTCTGGGCACTGTTCGTACATTAAATTGAAAGTTATTATAATTCTTTTCATTGAATTTTTTAAATCTATACATAATCCTCAAAGGCATAGCAACCACTGGAAGTCCCCATAACGTAAAATTATTCTTTCTGGAATCTACTACTGCAATAGAATCAAAATGGATCATGCTCCCTGGCGGTTGGCTTCGTGTTTTTGAAACCACATACCGTCTTCAATAAAGTATAAAAGGTCATACGACTATACCCCTTAAGGATCGCTTTTGAAAACATAACTGAAAGTATAGTGTGCAGCAAAAACTACCTTTTTCGTGATGCATTACCCTTTCTACAGTCGTTACTGATTTCTTTGAACCCCATTTGGAACACTTTGGCTTGTTAACCATATGAGAAATTGCTAAAGAAAATTTCTTTGGAAAAATTGTCATCGAAAACATGTTGCTCCTGCATTTAATTAGTATATTCAAGACATGGTGAATTGTTGAGTAAGTTGGAGATGCAAATCCAAAAGCAAAACACATTGTAATGGGCCATAGCATAGCCAAAATTGCCGGGAATACCGTTGAATCAACAAATTCCTATTATCCGCGATACTTTCACAAAGAGGGGCAACGCTTTTGGCAGTATGTACATTGCAATGATGCTATAATCATCCTGTACTGCGCGGAAAGTGACCATATTTAAATTTTGAACTACTTTTTAACGCACTCAGAAGGCGGTCAAAATAATTACAAGGCAAAACTGGCAAAATAAACTTCCCCATATTTAAACACCTAATTCGTAAACCATTTGAATGAGATTGATTTCCATTAAGACAACATCTGCAGCAAAAGGTCAGGAATCACAACATTTTTGTAAATTCTTTTTACTACCCTTATTTCTGTGAGTGTGCCACCATATAAACTTCTACATTTTCCTCTATAATTACTAAAACCATTGGTTTTTCTCATTACATTTCTGTTACATTTCGTTTTTAATTTATTTTTTTTTTTTTTGTAATATGCGAATGTAATACACTCACTTGTAGAGTCACCCACATATTGAGTATGTTTTATGTTTTTATCTTTGCAGAAGGCAAACCAACCATAAATCACTCAATTTTTTTGTTTTTTTGTAATAAACAGACAAAGTTTAGCTCACGTATTTAAGGACACACATACACACATATAGGACAGAACAAAAAAAAAACAAAACCTGCAAACAAACAGTCATGCATTAAGCATGCATGCAAACCTATACCAAAAACAATAGCAAAAAAACACGTTCTCACAAACATCCTTGGGTGATATTGTAATCGTTTTTTTTTTTCATACTCGTTTTTTTGTTTACTGACTGGACTCTATACTCTTCGTTGTTATTGACTCTCCTCGTGTTTTTTTTTTAATTTGTTGTTGGTGTGGTGTGTTATTTATAGCCCGAGTGCTGTGTTGTGGTGTTTTTAATTTTAAAGAGTAAATTATGACAATAAATGTAGGGTTTCACAGTGTTTTGGCATTTGTTTTGATTTTTTTTTTGTGTTCTTTAGTTCCTTGCGTATGTGTGTGAGTATGGGTGCGTGCCTGTTAGTTAAATCGTATTATGTCAACGAAAAGTTTACTTAACGATTATAACAACATCAACCAACCAACCAGCCAACCCAACAACACTAGCACAAGTTAAGGGCAACCTACACTTTAAATGCTTGGCTTGACCAATACCTATGATGCGTGAGTGAGTGTGTGTAACATGCGTATGCGTGTAGACAAGTATGTAAGAATATTATAAAGAAAGAAAAAAAAAACTTGTAGCACAACTTTAAATTGACTAAAGTTGTGATCACACCGTACGTACATGAGAAGTAAAGGAATTTATTCGTTCAATGCGAACTAAAACAGTTTATTATACTGACAGTACATACACGAGAAGTAAAGGAATTTATTCGTTCAATGCGAACTAAAAACTGTTTTTATTATACTGGGTGTTATACATATGAGGTAAAATTTTGTAGCTTAATAGGTAAAATTTTTAGCTGACAAATCAACCGCTGATTTGTAAAAAATTTAATCTGAATAAGAAAAATTTTTTTTAAGGAATAGCAATGAAATAAATAACGAAGAAAAGGAAAATGGCAGTTAAACAGCAAAATTTATAGCTGAATAGCAAACTTAATCCCTAAATACTACAAATATGTATCTAAATAAGCAAATTTGAATGTGTATGGCAAATTTTTAAAACAATTTTGACAATTTTGTACTATATTGTTTAACTCAACAATGGTATTTAAGGTAACACTTGAATTTCGATATAAATTTCCAGCTGGATTGAAGTTTGAGAAACATTTGTTTGCTATATTGAACAAAATGTAACTAAATTATATAAATTTTATGTTGTATGACATTTTGCTAGGATAAGCATAAGTGTAGAGTAATTGCTTTTTTACCGAATTAGCTTCTTATAAAGGAATATAAAATTTTTTTTTCGATTTTCCTACGTTTACTACTTAAGTATATTTCTCTGTTCATATTTTCTTAGCCGAATAGCATCATGAGAATAATTTATTTGTTTTAATCGTTAAAATTTTTACGAAAAACAAAAACTACTTTTCTTCTTAAAAATATTTTTAATTTAGGATTTAATTTTTTGCTGAATAAAAATTTTTTTTTATGATTTCATTTCTTTGTTGTACTGTTTGTTGTTATAAAGAAAATTGCAATAAAAATCAAAATATGTCTACACAATTTAAATAAAAAGAAAATTAAAAATAAAAAAAACATACAGAAACAGAACCCAAAAATAACTAAACCGGTAGAGTTTGCTCATTAGTTACACCTCAACTGTAATCTGAGCGCACAGTAATTCCTAAGAAACAGTGTTTTTTTTATCATTTGTATACTCACAACAAATAAAAAAACAACAACAACAAAAGCTTTATATGCAAATATATTTTGCTTAGAGTAATATAAACCATAAATATTAAGAGTAAACCTGACTGCCTGCTTGTACAACAAAAGATGCTGCTCTCTTTTCTCCCATTAGACACGGTAAAAGCGAAACGAATAGCATTACACATCGTCATCATGTGGTAGAAATGCAACTCGTATATGTGACGATGTGTATTAGAGAGATCGTGTTTGCAATACAACAAAAAACAGCATGTAATGAGAGATGCATTGAAAACGTTGAAGAAACAGTACACCACTTGAATGTACGAGTAATGGATGTTATGCTGGTCTCTAAACATCACTGTCTGTCACCAGTGTGTAGGACACAAGTGGGAGTACAGTAATCCTTTGAATAACGTTGCGATTGCTTCTAAAAAATTACAAATTAAATCGAAACGAGTACAGCGAGGGAATATTTTGCAAGGCTTACCTGTGTGTGTGTATTGTCCTCAATAAAATATTCACTTTGTAATGCAATAAACATGCGTTTAGTGTTCCTTAAATAATTCAATAACATACATGGAGAGAGAGAGAGAGAGAGTGGGAGCATTGAGAAATAATATAGGAAGGCAGTGGGGATTTATAATTTCTTGTTTATAATGGTGTAGGCATGAAATGGGGAAAATAAACACACGATTGTTGTGTTGTTTTTTAAATTATGAAGTCATAGAAAGAGAACCGGTTTAAAGGAATATTAATATCGAGAGAGAACGAGAAATAGAGCGAGAGAGAGGGAGAGGATATTTATAATTTCTTGGGTGTGATGATGCTGCTTTATTTTCAAGTAATAAAGTAAACTGTTGCCGAATTAATTGAATCATAGAGAGAGGATAAAAAATGAGCAATACAATAACTTCTAGTTTCTTACGGTATGTGTGGGACTAAAATAGAGAGGATTTTTGAAGGGAACCAAACCACTCATAACTATTAAATAAAAATGTAGGAGAATAAATGTATTCCTATACACATCAAGTGTCTTATGCCTAATGTAACCTAATGGTTTATCTTAATATACCAGCCTGCCGCATCCAGCCAGTCAGCCAGCCATTGTAGAGTACATGATATTGATGTTGATGACGTTGCACTTGAGCAACAACAGCTATAATATGTAATGTAAACAAAGGAATTGCATTGCATTGCTTACACGAGCACATCATATGATCCATCACACACCACTACAATCGTAATGAATTTAAGTAGGTAAGACAATGGCAACTACAAGTAGAAAAATAAATATTTAAAGGGAGTTTTTGCCAAAACACACACAAACACACACAGAGAACATACAGCAGAAAGCAAATCTGTAAAGCAAATTAAATAAATTGAAATTTGTTGCCGTTGTGAAAGAATACAGCGATCATAAGCACTTAATATATTAACACATTCAATGCCAAGGACGAGCAATGCGGGTTACCCTGTCAAAGACGAGTATACTCGTTCTACTTTAAATATATTAGGATTTTGAATTAAAAAATTTTTTTTTGCCAAACAACAATAGTGAATTTCAATTCAACCAATTTTTGCAATGAGTCTCGTTCTATTCCATCTTTTATTTTATCCATCAGCGATTTATTATTTGTGTTTCAACTAAAACACAAATATGAAAAAGGATATCGGGTCCTCCTACCTGCCTGCCTTCCTATTGCCAACGACGAGTATACTCGTCTTTAAGTATAACCTTCCAAACACCTACTCTCACTCCAAAAAAAAGGTACTGGACATCGGGCCCTCCTGCCTGCCTTCCTATTGCCAATGACGAGTATACTCGTCTTTAAGTATAACTTTCCAAACACCTACTCTCACTCCATAGAAAGGTACTAGCCCTCTCTACAAGCTCATCTGTTTGTTCATTCGTATAAATTCCTCCATAACCTGGGACTCAGTAGAGGGAGGATATGTGATTTAAAAGATGGCGATGATTTATAATTGCTTAAATTCTTGCTTTTCTTACGGTCTACGCTATGTTTTTAAGCCTGACTGTTACAGGTTTTCTGTAACAGAAATGAAAAACTTCTCAGTTTCATTTTTTTTTCTATATTTTTCAGACTGATTCCAGAAGTAATTTAAACCTGTTAAACACATATCCTTTCATGCAAAAATATACCTAGACAAGATAACGCGTTTTTTGTTTCGTTTTTATTCTTCGCAGAGTCTTTAGACTTTTTTAAAAAAGCGTGGGAGTTGTTAAGCCTACTTCTAAGCATTAATTTTTTACTTTAAGAGTACAAAAGCCCTAATGAATGTATAAGTGGAACATCATAATATTTTTAAATGCCTACAATATACGAGGGGGCAGGCAATTTGCGGTTAAATTGTTGCAATGAAAAAGTCTTTCTTTTAAACACGTCATGCGTTTAATTTTCCAACTGTGGCTGGTGGTCCCCCATTTAGTGCTCAAATGAAGTTGATTTGATAAAGGCAGCCAGGCTATGCCAATTGTTTCATTTGTTCAATAAAATGCAATGTTTTGTGAATTTGTTGAAATTTTTTTATTGTTGTTGTTGTTGCTGTCTTTTTTTTAATAATTTTCTATTGATTTCGTTTTTAATGAATTTTAAACGAGATTTTATTTCCATCGCCATTAAAGAAGATGGCATTAAGTCATCAGCCTTAATATATAAGAAACAAAGTGGAACACAAAGTGTTATAGAATCAAAGGCAGTTAATTAAAGGAATGAAAACATGCCTTAAGAAATTGTGTATTTCTTTGAAGGGATTTGAAAATACAGTCAAACTTCTATAATTTGAATTTTCTATAAGTTGAAGCACAACAGCAACAGCATCTGGTTATTTAACTTGAAGTTTCTAGAAGTTGAAGTTTTACTCCTGGATAAAGATGATTCAATTTATCAGGGTTCGACTGTATCCTTGAATTGTCTAAAGCGGTAATTGACTCTCACGGGTAAGGAGAGGTTATACGATTAACAGCAGCAGGCAAATGTTAATTCTCCAAACAAAACATTCTTTAAACAGTTGAAATTTAAGGAGAGGTTATACGATTGACAGCAACAGGCAAATGTTAATTCTCCAATCAAAACATTCTTTAAACAGTTGAAATTTTGATGCGTAATTGCAGTGACAAAAGATTTGAGCCATGCATCAAAATATCTAGAAGTAACCTAACGAAAGGGCACTGAAGGCTCAAACATTGATTTTTTAGAAAGGGAATCGTTCAGATGTAGGAAATGAGGAGGAGAATGAGAATCTTCAGGACTTAGACTTTAAACCTGAAACGGAATTTAAGTTTCTCAAAAAGGAAATACCAGAGTGTGAACTGAACAACAGCATTAGAATTTGGAGAGACATTTGAAGGATAATTTAAATAGATTGATGACACTACAGTAGATTGCATGGTTGCAGTATGCTGAGTTCAGTCCCACAGGAAAGCTGTAGAAGGAACGTGTAGGTTGGAGGCAAGGCAGCATGATTCAAAAATAACCACAACGTGTTCAATTAATTTGTAGAGACTCAATGCTTCTCCAGCAAACATTGGAGCATATGAATAAAAAACACAGACTTAAGACTGAATTTTAGAAAAAGAATAAAGAAATTGCAATAACAACAAAGATCACAATATAATAACAAAATAACAGAAAAGTTTGGGAAGTTGTCAGATCGAAACACAATCAAGTAAAAATAGAATGTAAAGCAATCAGTAAATAGGCAGTGAATGCCAGGCATGATTAGTTGTACAGAAGGCTACTAAAGGCATAAGAAAACAAAATTACAGTAAAAAATTAAGGCTCTAGTAGTGCCAGACTGAAAGTAAATGAAATAAAAATACAGCAAATGGTAAGTGAAGTAGTGGTAAAAAGATAAGATATTTTTTTAAAGTTCTAAAGTCCTAACTAAAATACAGCAAATGGTAAGTGAAGTCATTGAAGTAGTGATAAAAGGATAAGATATTTTTTTAAAGTTCTAGAAGTTACCAGACTGAAACTAAATGAAACCAAAATAGAGCAAATGATAAGTGAAGTCAGTGGAGTAGTATTAAAAGGATAAGATATATTTTTTAAGGCTCTAGTAGTGCCAGACTGAAAGTAAATGAAATAAAAATACAGCAAATGGTAAGTGAAGTAGTGGTAAAAAGATAAGATATTTTTTTTAGGTTCTAGAAGTTGCCACACTCACACTAAATGAAACAAAAATACAGCAAATGGTAAGTGAAGTAGTGATAAAAGGATAAGATATTTTTTTAAAGTTCTAAAGTTCTAAACTAAAATACAGCAAATGGTAAGTGAAGTCATTGAAGTAGTGATAAAAGGATAAGATATTTTTTTAAAGTTCTAGAAGTTACCAGACTGAAACTAAATGAAACCAAAATAGAGCAAATGATAAGTGAAGTCAGTGGAGTAGTATTAAAAGGATAAGATATTTTTTTTAAGGTTCTAGAAGTTGCCATACTGAAACTAAATGAAGCAAATGGTAATGAAGTCAGTGGAGTAGTGGTAAAAGGATAAGGCCTTTTTTTAAGGGTTTTGAAGTTAGCAGACTGAAACTAAATGAAACAAATGGTAATGAAGTCGGTGGAATAGTGGTAAAAGGGTAAGATATTTTTTTAAAAGCTCTAGAAGTTGCCAGACTGAAACTAAATGAAACCAAAATAGAGCAAATGATAAGTGCAGTCAGTGGAGTAGTATTAAAAGGATAAGATATTTTTTTAAAAGCTCTAGAAGTTACCAGACTGAAACTAAATGAAACCAAAATAGAGCAAATGATAAGTGAAGTCAGTGGAGTAGTATTAAAAGGATAAGATATTTTTTTTAAGGTTCTAGAAGTTGCCATACTGAAACTAAATGAAGCAAATGGTAATGAAGTCAGTGGAGTAGTGGTAAAAGGATAAGGCCTTTTTTTAAGGGTTTTGAAGTTAGCAGACTGAAACTAAATGAAACAAATGGTAATGAAGTCGGTGGAATAGTGGTAAAAGGGTAAGATATTTTTTTAAAAGCTCTAGAAGTTGCCAGACTGAAACTAAATGAAACCAAAATAGAGCAAATGATAAGTGCAGTCAGTGGAGTAGTATTAAAAGGATAAAATATTTTTTTTAAGGGTCTAGAAGTTGTCAGACTGAAACTAAATGAAACCAAAATAGAGCAAATGATATGTGAAGTCAGTGGAGTAGTATTAAAAGGATAAGATATTTGTTTTAAGGGTCTAGAAGTTGCCAGACTGAAACTAAATGAAATAAAAATACAGTAAATGGTAAGTGAAGTCAGTGGAGTAGTGGTAAAAAGATAAGCCATTTTTTTAAGGCTTTTGAAGTTACCAGACTGAAACTAAATGAAACAAAAATACAGCAAATGGTAAAGGATAAGATATTTTTTTCTATCTCTAACTGTTAATGAAAAAAAAAAAATTAAAAATAATTTCATTAAAAATTTTATTTCATTTCTATTAAAAGTATTTTCATTTTTATTGCTCTGTTTTTAATGCTATAAAAATTAGAATTTGTTGCTGTTGTTGTTTTATTTAAAATTATTTTTTTTTAATGGCATTTTAACAAATTGTCCAGTTTAAAAACCCGAGACATATTTCTTACAAAACAACAACTACTTGCACTTGTATAGAGGAGCATATTAAAATTAATGAACGATTAATTGTTGTAAGACAATAATAATATGTAAAATGAAATCATTAAAAATGTAAAAACATTTATTACAATAAATTATTATTATTATTTATTTTGTAATAAAATTCTTCTTCTTCTCATTTTTTGGAAATGTGTTTTCAAAGTAATCTACTTTTGTTGGGAAAAGAAATTAACGAATAAATTTCAGGCATTGACCAACCAACCAAACCAATTTTTGACTTTTCGTCAGTCAAAACGGAATGATAACCTTTAACAAGCACATGAAAATATAATTTTTTGACGAAATAATTTAATTTTTTTCTGCTTTTTTATAAAAAAAAAAAAATTGTTTAAAGAAGATTTCAAAAGCATTTGAAATTTCTATAGAAATTGATAAGGCTTTTGGTATAAAATATTTCAGATTTCTTTTTAATTAAATTTATTTCAAAAACAGCAAAATATTGTTATTGTTCTAAAAAAGAAAAAAAAAATAGCAAACGTTTCCAACATAATAATTGAAATTAAAAGAAAATCTATTAAAAACTTTCCTAGAAAGAAAAAATATGAAATTTATAAGGACTTATGCAGGCGCTACTCTTCAGATTCGTGGCTGCAAATACTTCCTTACAGTTTGGACGATTCAGCTTCATTTTATTCTGAAGATATCGGATATGAATAGATGACTGATTTTATATTCTCCAAAGATCTTAGCTGTGCATGCGATAGTTGATGAATACAGTAAAACCCCGCTTAATGTGGGGCATACGTTCCAATAAGTTCCAGCGCTAAACGAAACAGCATTAAACGATTTTCAAAAAGTTGTCGTTTTTCAGAAATCCCAATACTACAGCGTAATACTGAATCAGCATTAAGCGGGGTCTTAAGGTTCAATTAGTCGTGACTTTACCATAACGCTGTAGTCGTAACATAATCCATAATCGTAAATTTACTATTAGCAGCAATCAGTGCTGCCATTGCCATAAACAGCTGTTTACGTTAATTGCACACATGAATTTGAAAGTACAAAAGTAAACAAACAAAAAAATGTGTATACATGTAAGTAAATTCAGCAAACAGCTGTTTATGGTTATGGCAAAAAACCAAAATTCAATTGGTACATATGGTTATCGTTATGACTATGGCATTATGGTAAGTCAACTATAATCGAAAACAGTGATGTCCATAAAGTTGGTTAAAACAACTGATTTATACGGTTATGGTTAAATCACGACTAATTGAACCTTTACTGTACTTATAGTTTTTGTGTGGAGCAAAGGGTTACACGGAAAATCCAAATTCCTAACAACCACAATGGAAAACATTTTTAAAGAATACCAGAAGGTGTAGAGCTAAGGTTTAGTCACAATTACAACCTAGTTTCTCACGTTATTCGTATTGTATTAATTTTTGCATGGTTGGAGGAACCTGCAATTGAACGTCGACTCTAAAAACAGAGATTTTTGAGAAACTTTTCATGGAAGGAAAAATTTTTTTCCGTTTCATTTGAGATGTCTGAGTCAGGGGTAAAACTACGGGCTTTCGTCTAATAAACCAAAACACTACTTACTACACTATAGCGGCTTCAAATCAAAGATCTCTCAGTCGATATAAATAGATTGACACTCGTTGTTGGTAAATTTACAGCGACAAATCTCTAAAGACTGTGTGTTTAACTTGACAAATATTCTTCCAAAAATGGAGATCATTTGTTATTAGTGAATCTCATTAGAAAATAGTAAATCCTACTGTAATTTTCCTTTGGCTGTATAATTGATATAAAAAAAATTTCGAAAAGAAACGACGAGAACCTGCTTCACTGAAAGCTGACAAGCAACTGAATTCATTTTTACGCTCTTTTTAACAAACCTTGTTTTGATGTGCGTGGCCTATGTGTGTAAAAAGCCAAAGATAATCTTCCCTGAGGGACATTGGTACCAAGGTCTGGTTATATGACTAGAATGGCATAGGAATTGTAGTCTATACGGCTGTAATGATGTATTAACCGGTTCTGCCATGGGTAAAAAAAAGTTGTAATGGCTTTTTAATAAGGTAATGTTGCAACTCTATTGGACAATATAATTTTTGGACAATTTTTTACTTTTTAGAGCAAAGAAAAAATGGAAAGCATTAGGTTTCTTCTAGAGCATCACAATAATAACTCGTAGCTGATTAAAAGGATATTTAATTGTATTCCACATTTTCTAAATCAAAGAAAGGAATAAGTTTTCAAAGAATGCCTTATATAGGGTACACTTAGATTGGCGCCAATTAGTTTTTTTTTTCTAAAACAATAATTTAATCAAATTTCTAACTATTTCCGCAATCAAAAATAATTTTTTTTTATTATTTTTTTTTTAATTTTTTTTAATGAATTTTAATATTAAAAATAAACGAAATAAATAAAAATGTAGTACACATGAGATAAACTTTTAAACTTGATTAAAAATAAATTTTTAAATTAAAAAGAAAAAAATGTTTTAAACCACTTGGAAATAAGATTTAAAAAAAGGCAAGAAAAATTTGAAAAAAAAAAATTACTTTTCCTCTATTGGTCTATTCGTTACGCTACAAAAACGTTTAATTGTCACAAGAACTGCGCATGTGTTTCTCCTGTAAAGCGAACACACACACACACTGTCATAACGGCCAATAAACGTTAGAAACAGGATGTAAGCAAAACTTGACTTTTAGTTCCTGTTAAACACAAATACCTCCGAACATATATATTCACATATGAAATCTTACCCTTATCACATACATAGTTCAAGTGAATGTTACCCTGGCTGTCTGCTGTTAAGTTGACAACATTTTTTTGTATTTATTTATAGGCTTGATTGTTGTTTAATTGCTTCAATAATTGAATCTTAAAGACCCCTTTCCTTGCATTATTTTACAGAAAGGGGGAGGAGTTATTTAACAGTTTCTATTTTTTTTTTTGTACTATTTTTTTTTTTGTAAAATTTGTTTTACAATATTTCTTGGAAGTTTTTTTTAATAATTTCTAATTTTAATTTTTTGTTTATAAAAAAAAAAAAAAATAATACAAAATCAAATTGTTTATCTTTGTAATTCTCTTTAAAAATGAGTCAAAATTGAAATTGAAGTGACGCAATAAAATTTTTAAAATGAATTGCAGCAAATAGTGAAAAAAAAATTTTAAAAATATTGTGCTTTACATAAAGCAAATCGAAAAGAACAGAAATATTTGAAGATAATTTGTTGGTGCTATTTTTTGCATTACTAATAAAAAAATGTATCCATTATATGATATCGACGCCTCCATTTTACAACGTTCTTAAAACATTTTAAATGTTTTTGCATTTTTAAATTCTACGTTCTCTAACCTCAATACGTTCAAAATTTGTTTAAGATGCGCCGATCCGTTCCGAAGTTATAGGGAAGAATCTACTTAGAATACTCATATAGTCGTATGTCGCATGAACATTTTGAGAGCTCATAACTCAAAACACACTTTATCGGCTTAGAATGTTATAGAATGGAGGCGTCGATATTTAAACATAAATCATTAGAAAATATTCTAAAAACAAATACTACATTTTTTGGTACCTTTTCAAAGAACTTTTAGTACTTTTCTTTACCTTTTAATGCAATGTAAGGAAATATCACAAGTAATAGCTTAATGGAGTTGAATCACACCATGTCGGTGATGAGTTAACATCACTTCTACATGAGAGGGCCAGAAAATCAATGTGATATGAGCTGTGTGACACGTGACGTCATCCTATTGTAACCACGTATGTTTGCTTTCATAATCAAGCAATTCAAGCCAAAAGAAAATGATAATCAGCGACTTTGCAGTTAACAACGATGGCTTAGCCAACGGCCTTCTTAAAGAAATATTACCAATGACACCACATAACATACATACATACATACACCACTTATGTTGCATGCATTAAATTTCTGCATAAATGGCGGGAGACCTACAGTTTAAAGTCGATTTCAAACGACAGGTTTTTGAAAAGCTTTTCATGGCAGGTTTTATTTACTCTCAGAGTTTTTGCCAGAAATCAGCTAAGAGGAAGTGGCCGAAGAAATATTTTTATGTTTTCGTTTTGATGTCTAACCTGTGATTTAAACCCGGGCCTTACGTCTAAGAAGCCAAAACACTACCTACTAGGCTTCAAAAAATTACATCGCTAGTCTAAAATCAACAATTTTATTTGTTTACGTAGGCATTCAGTTATAAATGGGCCCTATTGAAGATAATTTTTCGATTGGAGCTATAGCCATTTGCAATCTGGTCTAGACCTTATAAAGCAACCAAACTTTTAAAAAGTTTTAAAAATTGGAAAATGGCCTTTAATTAACGAATTTTCCTTAAAAATTGCTTAAATAAATTAAATTGTCTCATTTAATTCCATTAATGACACATTTTCTGTGTTACCAACTGTATTTCAATATATTTCACCTCAACACTTTATTTCAACATCTATTCAACACTTAACCTATTCAACTCTACTATGTAATACCATAAAAAGCTCTTGTCTCAACAGACTGTTACATTGAATCGGGTAAACGCTTTAGCAAAGTCAACCACCTATTATAGAACTGTTATAAAGGGTTAAAGAAATTGCTATTATACTGTGGTATAACACAGTTCTGCATTGTTATTAAATCAAGAGAGAGAGAGAGAGTTATTTAAAAGAGAATAAAGAAAATTTTAATTTTAAAGAAATTGTTATGCTGAATAATGAAAATAGAAGATAAAAATACAATTACTAAGACAATTATTAAGACATTAAATATTTTTTGCTCAAATAGCAGCTGAATAGAGTAAATTGTGGCTTTTACCGCAAATTCCATGTTACATTTTTACTTTTTTATCAATATTATTGATAAATAATAAGGTTTGCTTAGCTGAATAACTAAAATAATACTTGAATTAAAATAATACTATCTACCTTAACCTTATTGCCAAATAAGAAATGAAAGATATTTTTTCTCAGCTGAATTACATTTTCAATCAAAGAAAATAGTAGCTGAATTGAAAATTTTCTATGTTTTCTAACAATTTATCTAAGCATGGGGGCAATTAAGCAAGCTGAAACCAAATTTTTAGTTTATATGACTTTGCTGAATTTAACAAAAATTGTCTGAATAGAGAAACTGTTTGCTTGTAAAATAATTTTAATGGCTTGTAAATCTGTTGGCATAGCATTTCCCTAGCTGAATTGTGTTTAAGCATAATTTTGTTTAGCTGAATTCATAATATAGTAGCTGAATTAAAAAAATTACTTATCTTTTAAAATTTTAATTAATTAACAAATCATTTGACATGATTTCTTAATAGCTGAATTATGTTTTAGACTTAATTAAATTCGCTGAATAGACAAAATTGTAGCTAAATTAGAATATCCCATTGTGTGGTAATAATTACTGTAATAAGGAAAAATTTAAATGAAGTTTTTCTTACTTTAATTATATTTCTGTCTTAACTAACTTTGCTGAATACATAAAATCCTAGCTGAATGGAAAAAATATACTGTATAAAAGAAACTACTTCTATTAATTATTAATTTGAATCAATTTTACTTTAGCTGAATTATGTTTAGTTATAAAATTTTTAGCTGAATATGGGATTAGTAACTGAATTGGAAAATTTTTAAGTCTTCTTTACATTTTATTACTTAGTAAACTATTGAGGGCAATTTTTTCTTATTTAGACTACATTTCTGACTTAGCTAACTTTGCTGAATACATAAAATAATAGCTGAATAGTATTTTATCATCAAATTTTTGTTTATATTCCCTTGTAAAAAGAAATTTCAAATCTTAAATTGCCCCAAGCATTGCATGCAATGATAATAAAGTAAAGAATAATTCAATGTATGTTGCTTTTCTCCATTTCCGGTTTACAACAGCTATTGTTTGTGTATTTAAAAGAAAATAAAGCAGTAACAGGGAAAGAAAATATTGCAGTTATTTATGTATTACATGATGTGGAGGGACATGGCCACATGGCCAGTGGCTTAAGGATTCCTGTGTTATGAAAGCATTATGCTGTTAAGGAATTTCCATAAGGGGGACCATTATGAGAATATTTATAGGGATTCTTGTGATTTTTTTTAAACAAACAAATAAAAATGGCTTGAAAGGCATGTGAATGTGAATGATCATATAATAAATATTTGAAAAATTGTTTCAAAAATCTGGAAAATAAAGCATGTGAAAATCTGATGATTAAGATGAAAATAAAAGTGTTTCTTTGTCTACCATCAGCCTCTAGAAATACATGTAAACTGTATTGACTCATCATCTAAATGAGCAGCGAAAACAAAAATAAACACCCCGTTTAAATAGAATATTTATAATAAATAATCTGCGTAAGAATTGTACTAAAAATCAGTACTAAAAATGCATTCATTGTGTATCATATTCAAGGCTAAGCAAATAAAATTGTTTAAAATCAAATGAACATATGAAAAGTATTAATTTTTTTCTCTTTTTTATATCATCACTTCCTTTGCTAGCTGCGAGAATGTATAATAACAACTATTACAATAAAAATAAATTTCTTCTTAATATTTCCGTCTATCATTTCAATAATTCCGGCTCTCCTCTGTTCTTGTTAACCTTCTGTAGGCTATCAATGGTTACACCGGAGGTAATAAAAGTTTTTCCTTATTTTCATGAAAGTTTTCCTTTAGTTTACATATTAAATGGGACAGAAAAAGAGGCAATAGTTGTGGGGAAAACTTATAATTAAAACTACATACGAACAAAAGAAATAAATGTGATCTTAAAACAATGCAAAAGCCATAGAACAGTAAATAGTATAGAAAAAAATTGTTCGACCTAATTCAGCCAAGAAATAATTAATTAATATTAATTACTAATCACCATAATTCTTTCCATACAGTATATTTTCTTCAATTCAGCTACAATTTCATGTATTCAGCAGAGTTAGTTAAGTCAGAAATATAATTCAGCTAAGAAATGGTTAACTAATTAATAAAATTATTATAAAACAAAAAAAATTCCTATTCAGCTATTATTTTCTGTATTCAGCTAAAAAATTTATTCTAAAAGAAAAATTAATTCAAAGCAATTTCTATCACATGGTATATTTTTTTAATTCAACTGCAATTTCGTGTATTCAGCACAGCTAGTTAACTCAGAAATTAAATTCAGCTTAGAAAAAAATAGAACCAAATGGTTAACTAATTAATAAAATAAAATGCAAACTTAAAAACATCCAATTCAGCTACTATTTCCTGTATTCAGTAAAATTATTTTCTCAAAATCTAATTCAGCAAAGAAAAAATTAGTATTAATTACTTTTGATGCGACAAAACAGTTAAGAAACTACAAAATTGTCTGAATTTACCTACTATTTTATAATTCAGCAAATCTATATAACCTAAAAATACACTTCAGCTAAGGATTTATTAAACTAAATGATTTGATAGTCAGTTGATTTATCAAAAATACGTTCATTTACGTAATTCAGCTACTAGTTTGACAATCCAGCAAAGCCTTTTACATGGAAAACTTAATTCAGCTAAGAAAAAATTAGCTTAAAAGATTTATTAATAAATGAAATTAAAACAAAACCAATAATATTATATTTTAGGCCACGATTTCCTATATTCAGTTAAAAATTTCATCTCAAAACATAATTCAGCAAAGGAAAAACTGATTTAATTTAATTATTAATCAGAATAGTCAACATGTCATAGAGCAATTTTCATATTCAGCTACAATTTAGTGAATATAACTAAGTTATATTATTTAGAAAACTAATTCAGCTAAGAAAAAATTGGTTTAAAGGATTTGTTAATTAATTAAGTTAAAAACAAATCAATAATTTCCTTTATTCAGCTATTATTTCTTGTATTCAGCTAAAGATTTTGCTTCAAAACCTAATTTAAATGCAGGAAAAACTGATTCAAATTAATTGCCAATTTGAGAAATTATTATCATACACCATATATTTTTTTAATTCAGCTATTATTTGTTATATTCAGCAAAAGCCAAATCCATTTTAATCTATTAAGGAAGGATATGGTGTATGTTTTTTATAGTCTTTGCTTAAATAAACATACGTACTATGTATGTACATATGTAGGTGGTACATTGTGTATAACAATTAAAATTGATTTTTCTTGCAAAATTTAAATTTAAAATTTTTATTGTTTTTTAAAACAATTTTCTTTTTTTTAAGATTAAACAATTCATTGATAAAAAAAATAAAGAAAAGGAAAAGAAGCCTAACACACACGTGTGTTGGTACTAAAAAAAGAAAGCAAAACTATAAATAATTTCGGCAATAAATTATAAAAACGTTTTCGATGAAAAATCATTAAAATAAAAATGTTATTAAAATTTAATTCAAACAAAATTAAAATCATAAAAATGTTGATAAAAAAAAAATCTTAATTTTCGTGCAATTGACGGCATCTCTTTGAGGGCTTTAGCATTTTAAATGGTCGGTCATCAATACCTTTGTGTTATGAAAGCACATGTCTAAGGCGAATGTATTATTATAACAGCAGTTAATTATGTAAACATAAGGCTCGTGTAGCCAAACGAACACGCTTTATAACACTTTTCCTTTACTCTCTATCACTTACACATGCACTGGCTTTCCTTACTCTCATGCTTGTGTATTTTTAAAGATATAATGCAAGGATTTGTTAATTCTGTGCTCAAAGTAACAGAAACAATTCTTTTGTCATAAAATACGACTTTAAAGATGTATGTGTGTATGTACAAAACAGTATAGGCAGCCATTTAAATGTATTGCACTCATAACATGTTTTTTCATAAGCACTCAAACACAACTTTCTTCTCTGCTTTCTGTTTGATGGTGTATTTAAAGATTTGTTTTTTCATAACCAATTTACAGTTTCATAATAAAAATTTGTTTTTGTACTTTTTTGTTCTTGTAATAAAGAAAGAAAGGAATAAGAACAAGCGTGACACAGTGCATGGAAGGGTAGGTGGATGTGTATGTGTTTAAATGATGTTCTAGAAGCCAAATTGACTTTCTGGCATTCATTATACAACACTTTCTGTCGCTTTCTAAGGGCTATTCACAGTTTGCAATTAACAATCACAGTAAAGCTAAAAGATTTTTTAAATTCATAAGCAACCAAGCAACATCCTTATTTATAAAAAAAAAACAGAGAAAGATTTACGTAAACTTTATTTAAAGTTTTATTAAATTTCTTTTAAAAAATTGTATTTTAAATACCAAAGAGATTAAATAAAATGGAAACAAAAACATAAGGATTGATTGCTACTTTTTGATTTATGGTTTTAAAAAGAATTTTCAAAGAAAAATATTTATTTCAACTGATTAAATTTTCAAAAAGAAAAAAATTAGAATAATTTACAGTTTATGTTGAAATTATAGCAACAATAAACCAGAATTTTTTTAACAAAATACTTTACATCCACACTTGGAAGATCATTGTCACCCTATTCCTACAGGCTCAACTCCACATGGTTAGAAATAGGAAATCAGTTGACAATTATTATAATAACAAAAGTTAAGGGAGTAAAGGTGCATGCTTGCGGTATAGGATGATCTTTTTTGATGATATCGACATCGTTTAAGTGGCCAAGATGGCAGAAAATATAAAGACAATGATAAACAAAGCAATAGCTGTATTTTAAACGTGGATTGATACTTAAGACAGAGAAAAAACATTTGAAGAAATGAAGGAAAGATCGAAGAGGGCCTTAAAATAGAAAAGAAGTGATGAGCGAAGAAAACTTTACCCAAGAGACACTTGCTACTGTTTGGAAGCCTTCTCCCAAAAGACAATAAGAAGGACCCCATCTGAGACAGAGGCAGTCTCTTCAAATATCTTTATAATCTCACAAATTTCAAACTTAGTAAATCGATTATTCCGACTATAATTATCCCTTAATGCCAAAAATTGGTATCAACACTGCTATGATCAGTTTTAACTATTATTACTAGGCGTTCTTCCACTGCTAAACGATTCTGAAACAATCGTAAATGGAAACTTCCACATGAAAAATATTGTACAACGTTGGCGGACCACTAAATTAACAAATTGACCTAATTAATGATTGGTTATGACTATTCTGAAAAAATATCTGCATAAGTTTTCAAATTTTGGAGCCACTATGTGGCCAAACTATGTATATGGATGAAGATGCGAAACATCCCTGCTACTCAGTGACATGTTCAGTTCGAATTTAATATGGAACGAGTACCGGCTTCCGTATACCGGAAACAAATTCAAAATTTCTTATCAGACAATATAGCAGAAAATCAAGGAAAAATAACTAACGAAAATATGAGGTGAGTTTAATTAGTAACCTTAGGCGATAGGAAATCGACATGCGATTTGCAACCCCAGTTTAAAACAATAATTATAAAAAAAGCAAGACTAAGTAGGTTTTTGTCTAGGCTTCAGTTTAGGAACATACTAATAATTCTTAAAATTAAAGAAACCTTTACGGTATAAAAAATGCAATAAAAAATTTTTCTACTCACCATTAAACACGATCCACCAACATTTATTCTGTAAACATTAAAAAAAATATTCATTAAAATAAAACAAATACGTTATATCACTAATTACTCACCATAATGCATTAATTTCCTGTTCAACTACTCGTAACTTTGGCCAAGAGAAAAGCCTTTGCTTTATTTTTTTGAAAAACACTTAAAAAAACTTTGCTTTTACACGGCGCGCGAAAATAAACGCGATTAAACCGGCCTCTTTCATCAAACAAAACACGAAAACAACACTGCAAATAAAACAACAACTTTATTAATGAAATGAAAACATCTCCACGTACATACAATAATACTCACCATTATGTATACGATTGCTTTAAAAAGACGCGTTAAATGAACATGCACGAGCAAGCTTTTTTACAACGAAAAAAAAAACAACAACAACTTCATTAAAGAAACACCGTTAGCCAAGTACATATAGATTTATACTCACCACACGCACTAAAATAATTGATTTTCTATCGTATTAAACACTATTAAATAACCGCAATTAATAATTAAAACTAATTTTAAAACATCGCACAATATATTTTATTTATTTAATATGATTTTTTTTACTTTAAATTAATTTAAAAACTTACAACTGATTACCTAAAATATACGCACAATTTAACTAGACAAGCGAACGCAACCAAACCCGAATTCTTACTAATTTTCATACTCACTCCCATGCGTTTACATGCTTTAAAATCCTTTAAACTCTCCCTTACTCTCTTAATTGTTTTAAAACTCCAAGCAACAAGTATTCAAATATACATGCACGCATACATAAATGCACTGCATACCTACATGTATGTCAACGCATATTGAATAGTACACCCCCCCGCTAACCGTCTAATCAACAATTAATCATACCATTAATACTCACCCTTTAACATTCTCACTCTCACACAATTTTTTTTTATTTTTTAAACAACACCACACAAAAGACATCTTGTGTGTTCTTCTCACATTTCTTTATCATAAAATCCAATAACAACATTCATTTGCATAAGCCCTTTACAGCAAAGAAAACAAAAACAACAATCTGCCGAATTTTGGTGCCATAATTACTCTCAGAGTAAACATAATATTTGTTCACCTCTGACTCAAAATGCAAACAAATCAATGTAAACGCAACAACAAATCATAAAGAGATCATCAAAGAAGTTACACTTTCACTGAAAATAAACCACGCACATGAATAAACACATCAAAGAACACATTACACTGGAGACTCCATTCTCACTCTTGTTCTTTAAGCCTTCTTCTATTAAATGCCATACGGTGTAGAAATTTTAATTTTGTGTGCAACAGCCTTTCTTTTGATAAATAATAAATGGTTGTTAATAAATTATAAACATTTTCTAAACAATTCTAATTAATTACGACAGTATAATGGTAAATAAAAACAAATTTAATAACAATAATCCATAAAACTCTACAATAAACCAGAAGGATTTTCGGTTTTAACTTGTGGTTAGAGTTAGTGGTGTAACCATGCAAAAAAGAAAACGAAGAATAAACAACAACAATAACATTTCTTCGAAAGCTGCAAGCATAGCGAACAGAATGTAGGTAAGTTTTCTAGTGAAAATTATTAGCATAAGAAAAGATGGTTATTTTTTGCACTTAAGTAAACTTTTACAAAAAACGTCTGTAGTTATCGTTTTTATTCTGTTTTTCTCTATGTGACAAGTAGTCAATATTGTTGTTGCTTGTTTATTGTTGTAAACAATGAAATGTGAAGATTTGCGGCTAGCGGCCATATTTTCTTCTTCTTCTTTTGGAGTTGCCGTGGTATTCTGTTCTTATTGTTAATGAAAAGAAGTTTTTTTCTGTTACATGGCGATACATGAATTCTGCGTAAAATAATTGATAATTTTTCAAGTCCCAGAATTAATTAAATCAATTGGCGTAAATAAAAGTCATAAGAAAGAAGGTAGGGAGAGTGGTGTATTCTTTGCTATGTTTCTACATGTGCGTGTGTTTATTTTCAATGCAAATTCGACATGCTTGATCATGTTCTTATGATTTGTTGTTACAATGACAGTCTTTTTACCAAACATCATGCTTTTGTGGGGAGTAAGAGGTAAACAAATATTTTTACTCTGAGAGTAATTATGGTGCCGTGGTGTGGTAGTGTATTGTTTTTGTTTTCATTGTTATAAAGGATTTATGCAATTGTATGTTGTTATTGGTTTTCGGGAGAAAAAACGCAAGTATTTTTTATGTGGTGTTGTTTTTAAAGATTACGAAAGAGAGGGAGAGAGAGAGAGTGAGAGAGAGAAAGAGATTAATTGATGGTTAAAGCTGTAATCTCTTTACGTACGTATGTAAATATTGTTGCTGTTGTTTTATTTGAAAGAAATCGTAACAAAGCATCAAAGTAATCACTGGAAAGAGCTTGTGGAGGGGGGTGTAACATTCAATATGCGTTGACATGTAGTGTATATATGTACGTACGCATGTTTGTATATTTCCCAAAGTTATTTTTTACTCGTTGCTTTGCGTTTTAAAGCAATTAAGTGAGTAAGGGGTAAGGGTTAGCATTTGAATGCTTATGGGTTTGCTATGCTTGTAGCTGTTGAAGAAATGTTATTGTTATTGTTGTTGTTTTTCCGTTTTTTTTTTGCATGGTTACACCACTAACTCTAATCGCAAGCAAAACCTTAAATTCTTCTGCTTTATTGTAGAGTTTTTTGAATTATTGTTATTAAATTTGTTTTTATTTACCATTATACTGTCGTAATTAATTAGAATTATTTAGAAAATGGTTATAATTTATTAACAATCATTTATTATTCATCAGAAGAAAGACTATTTCACACAAAATTAACACTTTTACACCGTATGGCATTTAACAGAAGCGACTTAAAGAACAAAGGTGAGAATGGAGTCTCCAGTGTGATGTGTTCTTTGATGTGTTTATTCATGTGCGTGTGTTTATTTTCAATGAAAGTGTAACTTCTTTGATGATCTCTTTATGATTTGTTGTTGCGTTTACATTGATTTGTTTGAGTCAGAGGTGAACAAATATTATGTTTACTCTGAGAGTAATAATGGCATTAAAATTCGGCAGGTTGTTGTTTTTGTTTTCTTTGTTGTAAAGGGCTTATGCAAATGAATGTTGTTATTGGATTTTATGATAAAGAAATATGAGAGTAACACACAAGATGTCTTTTGTGTGGTGTTGTTTTAGAAAAAAAAAAAAATTGTGTGAGAGTGAGAATGTTAAAGGGTGAGTATTAATGGTATGATTAATTGTTGGTTAGATGGTTAGCGGAGGGGGGGTATAATATTCAATATGCGTTGACATACATGTTGGTATGTAGAGCATTTATGTATGCATGCATGTATATTTGAATACTTGTTGCTTTGAGTTAAATAAAAATAAAGAGAGTAAGAAGTAAGGGTCAGCTTAAAAGAATTTAAAGCATTTGAATGCATTGCGAATTAGTAAGAATTCGTGTTTGGTTGTGTTCGCTTGTCTAGTTAAGTTGTGCGTATATTTTAGGTAATCAGTTGTAAGTTTTTAAATTAATTTAAAGTAATAAAAATCATATTATTTGTATGTTTAAAATAAATAAAATATGTTGTGCGATGTTTTAAAATTAGTTTTAATTATTATTTGCGGTTATTTAATAGTGTTTAATACGAAAGAAAATCAATTATTTTAGTGCGTGTGGTGAGTATAAATCTATATGTACTTATGTAACGGCGTCTCTTGAATGAAGTTATTGTTGTTTTTTTTCGTTGTAAAAAAGCTTGTTCATGCATGTTCATTTAACGCGTCTTTTTAAAGCAATCGTATACATAATGGTGAGTATTATTGTTTGTACGTGAAGATGTTTTCATTTCTTTAATAAAGTTGTTGTTTTATTTTCAGTCAAAAGTGAAAGTGATGTGCGTTCTTAAAACTATCGATTGCATAGTGGTAAGTATTATTGTATGTTTGAATGATTCCTTCTCCTTAATAAAGTTGTTGTTTTTATTTTCAGCAAATATTATTATTTTTTTTGTTTGTCCGTAAAAAAGGTCTTTTTCATGTTGTTTCCACGGGGGTTTTTGATGCATACGGATGCATAGTGGTCGGTTGTTGGCTTCATCTATGTAATGAAGTTGTTGCTTTATTTTCACCAGTAAGTTTCGTGTCTTTTTAATCGAGAGGCCTTTTTAATAGTGTTTATTAGTGGTGAGTATAAGTATTAATGTCGAGATTTCTTCTTTTTTTAATTTTTTGCTTTATTTTATTTTAGAAAATATGGGTTTATGGGGTGTTCATCGAGTTTATTCGCATTATTTTAGCGTGGGGCATTAAAACAATCAAGGGTGCATTGTGGTGAGTATTTAATTATTGTGTGATTGCCTGTACATATCTCTTAAATGGTTGTTGTTTTTGTTGTTTTTAGAATGCAGAACAGCAGAGGTGTTGGTGAATTATGTTTGGTGGTGAGTACAAAAGTTTTCTTTTATTTCATTATGTCTATACTGTAAAGGTTGATTTATTGTATCAATTATTCACATGTTTACAAAGTAAAGCTTAGCCAAAGAATTGTTTAATCATGATTCTTTTGTTGATTGTACTAAAATGGTATTGGAAATTGCTAAAAGAAATTTTTGCTTAACTAAGTAAGCATTTAGATTCCTTATCGCTTGAGTCAGCTTGCTAAACTTGCCCCTACATTTCCGTCAGCCATTTTTCTTTTGCTTAATCTTGTTAGGTTTTATTTCCTCAAGAGTTGGTTATTGTCACTTGGTGCATCACACCGCCTGATGTCGTGTAAATGTAGTAATTATTTATTTTTTGTAATATAAATTGAAAAAAACCCCATTTTGACCATGAAGAGGGAATCTTTCAGCATTAGTGTAGAGTCCAGAAGTTGACAAACCCTTAAAAAGTAAAAAAAAACCCTTTAAAAATCAATGCCCTTTAGGCCACATGGTAAAGGTATTTGGCTTGATTTTTTTTTATGATAAATTTGTAAATTTATTAGAATATTAATAATAATAAAATATGTAATTAATTGCATAAAAATATTTCAAATTTCTATGTAATATTTTTTTATTTTACTTTTATAAGTTCCATAAATATTTCATCAATTTTCTTTTATTTAATTTTCTATAAAATTACGTGCAAATTCATGTTCCCTGGGGAAATGTTTTCCATTGCAATTTATCAATTTGATAAAAAAAATATCACCAGATAATATGAATGACATCAATGTTTTTTAATAATTATATAAAATGAAAGGGTTGTTTCAAAAAGTTATAAAATCATTGAAAATTTATTTGTAAATAAAAAAAAATAAAGAACTGAAGACAATTGTTCTATTTGGTTACACATTTTGTGGTTTCACAACAGCCAATCTAGGGAGTCTCTTAGCTATTAAATAGTTAGAAGTGTCCTTTGGCTTTCAAAGAGATTTACTGAGTTTAAATTACAATAACAAATCATCCAGTAATTTCTAGAAGTTGCCAAGACTGTATGAAAATGAAGTATAAACAAAGTAACTTTGCAAGCAATTGTAACAGAAAGCTAAACCTATGAAATTTGTTTTTCAAAACTGTCAATTTGGCAAGATTGCCATTAAAAATATCTCAAAAATCCGTAGGTCCTAAGAATCTTGGTTGTAGTCTTGACTAAAGGCTTGTAATTACCGGTTAAGGAAATATGTAAGTGTAGTTCGTACAATTTGGCCACATTCAAGCGTAATAATGAACTCTACTTTTGAAATCCATAAATGGCTAACCCTTTAGAAAGGAAAAAAAAAAGATTTTTCTTTTGCTTTAGTAATTCAAGAGTAATAATCTATTGCATAAAACTTATGATGCTTGATTTTATTATTATTCTTCGCTAATAATTCAATAAGATTTTCTATTTTCTAGCCTTAGGCCTTCTTTTTTTCTTTTTCTTTTTTTTGGTGTAATAATAACAAATTTTCTTTTCATTTTCTATTAACACTTGTAATCCAAGTAATCGAGCTCTAGTAACCATAACATCTTTAGGAATTACTCAAACCCTTACACTCAATTGTCTATTAAGTTAGTTAAGCGCAAGCAGTATTGTTCATTCCTTCGTATCACATTTTGGATCACATTTTAATTCTCATTTTATTTGCCATCGTCATTGATTTTAGAAAATGTGGGCTTTCGTTGTTGACTTGGTTGCCTACAATTGGCCATAACAGCACAATAACAGCAGCTCCCATTAAATGCGTCTCTCAATTCAATAATCGCCTAAAGTCACGTGCTCAAGAAAATGTGTCCTGTGCTCAGTTTCTGTGTTCAGTATTGTAAAGCCATATGAAATGTAATTCTGTTGTCGCACAGGAATCTAAGAATGAATAGCTGACTGGCAGGTTGGTTCAATATTGTTGGGTTGAGTGCAACAACACCACCAGCAGGGTGGTATTAAAAATACTGAACATGACAGGTAGCGTGTGACGATGTGATTTTCCAGAAATATCCTATAAACGTCAATACATTCTGTTGGTTTTTTTTGTTTGTTTTGTATTCCTTTTGCATTCCTTCAAATTGGCTTTAAACAGGATTCACTTAAAGGCTTAAAGGATTTCAATTATAGAAAAAAACAACTTTCTGTAAGCAAAAGTACACTCAACAAAAGTGAATAGGTAGTAAATGTCATTCAGGAGTCCTTATATATCAAGGAGGTGACTGTTTATGGTTCTTTTACTATAGAGGATGCAATAAATAGGTTATTAAATAGAAGGGGCATGACATCCGGATAGACTTTGTCCATAAAAAGGAAATTTTTCATTTGTAATATGAATTCCAGAAGTTGACAAACTCTTAGAAGAGACCCTCAAGGAGGTGACTCTTTATGATTCTCTTACTCTATAGAGGCGGCAATAAATAGGATAGCCCCTACGACATCCGGTTGTCCATAAAAAGAAAATTTTTCACTTGTAATATGGATTCCAGAAGTTGACAAACTCGTAGAAGAAACCCTCAAGGAGGTGACTCTTTATGGTTCTCTTACTCTATAGAGAAGGCAATAAATAGGGCATTAAATAGAAGTGGTTTCGCCCTATGACATCCGGATAGAGGTTGTGCATAAAAAGGTAAATTTTCACCATTAATGTGGATTCCAGAAGTTGACAAACTCTTAGAAGGCACCCTAAAGGATAGGTGATGCATGTTAAAAGGATTTTTTTTTCTACGCCGAGGAGGGGCAAATGTACCTAACAGCACCATAGAGGAAGTCGTCACGTCCTCCGTGTGTGGGGCCCTCACCCACTAAATCCCCTCCTCGTACCGTGGACTGTTGTGTCCACTCCGGAACTACGGTGGTATTACTTCGGAGTGGAGTCCTTTTGGCCCTTTGGCCGCCTTCATGCTCACATAAGCGTCCGGACTGCGCAATGAAGGTTGAGAAGACTTCTAATTGTCTCCACTATTCCTCCCGACCTCGTTTGACACGTGAGCTAGTGTCATCTATGCCGACGTGCCCATATGCTCCGCAGCCTCCAGATCTCTCTTCTTCAGTCTCAGAATGCGCTCCACGTAATTCGCCACTGAGGCCCAATTCTCTCTGCTCGCAATCATAGCCCCGACAATGTTAGCGGCCGTTATCGTTCCGATCATCGACGTCAGTGCAGATGCGATAGCTCTGCCAGTGTGCACATTCGTAGATAGTGTGTTCTGCGTCATCTATTACCTCCCCTTCCTCGTAAAGGCAGTAAGGGGAGGTGGTCTTGCCAATTCTGTTAAGATATTTCCTAAAATATCCGTGGCACGATTTCCGAAATTTCCGACAGATCCCTGGCTTTATATCCGGAATAAGTCTCGCCGTTCACCTTCCTCTATCCTCGTCGTTCCATCGTCGTTGCCATTCTGAAATGGTGTTTTCCCTGAAGTGACCGGTTATGCGGTTTCCAGCCGATTTCGCCTCATAAATCTTCATCCGCTCTGCTGCCAGTAAATCGACAGGGATTGTACCTGCTATCACAAGTACGGCTGGGGCGGACACCGTACGATATGCCGACGCGATACGTAGTGCAGCCGTTCTCTGTACCGCTAGAAGTAAGTTCGCCCGTTTTTCAACCCCTAGCGTTTCGGCCCAAATTTCGCTCCCATAGAGCATAATGTGGGTAGTGGGTCTCCAATATTCGCCATTAATCTGCTGAGCTGCCCGACGATCTTCCGGGCTTTGTCAGCCGAGTACTGAATCTGGTATGAAAATTTCAGCCTGGGGTCTAGCCTTATTCCCAGGTATCTTACCGAGCTCTTGGTCCTAATTACCTCGCTTCCAATACTCATGTCCACCTGTAAGGGGATACGGCGACTAGTGATCAGCAGTAATTCTGTTTTATGCTTGGCCTGGTCTAGGCCGTGGGAATCCAACCATCTTTCCGTCCTTAGCATGACACGTCTCAGTTTTCGCTGCGCCTCTTCCGTATTCCTGGCCGTGATAACGGCTGCAATATCATCTGCGTATCCAACCAAAAAAGTTCCATCTGGCATATCCTCTCTTAGAATTCCATCGTAGTTAAAGCTCCATAGGTCGGGGTTAAGGATAGATCCCTGTGCCGCTCCTGATGAAAAGGTTAAGGATAGGCCCATACGCAAGCATAGGAGGATCGTTTATAAGTAGAAAGAAACTTTTCAAAAGGCAATAATACTCAACTATAGGGCACACCCATTGAACAAGTGTTTGTAGATTTAGTAAGAGCTCTACGATATTTCTTGCAGTTTTCTTAGTATACAGGAGGCTCATTTCATAATGTTTTTCATTTGCTCATAAATAAATAGGGCATTAAATAGAAGAGGTATTAGACCAAAGGCAACCGGATGAATGCACTGCAAATCAATAGCATCTGTTGTTTACGCAGCGAAGACACTTGCTGCATATTAAGTAGTCGGAAGGGGGAGTACTGATAACGAACAGCATCCAAAAGTTTATCACGGCCATAGGAATATTACAGGCATACCCACTGTAGATTAAGGGGGCAGTACAATACAAGCAGAATAAGAATAAGAATTGAATTTGATTTCTATTAGAATCTGTTTTGTTATTCTGTTTTCTTAAATTTCTTTTCTTTCTCTCATAAATTATTAACAAAATTGCATTGTTCGTTCTGCTGTTTATAAATTATTTACAAAAATTTATAAATTTGTTTGCATAATTGTTTACAAAACATCGCCACCAATAAATTTCAAATTACAAATTTGTTTCATTGATTATATTAGAAAAATATAATAAATTTTGTTAAATTTTTTTGTTATTTGTTTGTTTTTAACACAAATATTTTTCATTTTTAAATAATTTAATCTAGAGGAAATTATTGAAACAATTTTTTTTGCAATTTCTTATTCTTTTTTTCTTTTTTTTGTTTATTTTCCTTCAACGGCGGTTGAACCAGTGCCTGTGCCATAGACCACAGGCTGCTACGTAATGAAGGTCTTTTTGAAAACCACTGGTACGTAGTATATTTTTTTCTTCTTTTTTCTTAAAGAAAATCTAAAATAAAAATTAAAAATAAAACAAACATTAAAAAAAAAAGCCTGAAGGTCAACGCTAAATTGTCAATATTTAGAACTCGTTAGAGTTTAAGAATTTAAATATGATTTCAGGCTTATGTATGTCCGCCATACTTTTATCCGATCAGCATATTTTTTTTTTTTACTATTTTGTCCAATAGAACTGGACATATGGCATCAATGGCGGCTTGAACATTGTCTTCCAATGCTTAAAGAGTTTGTGGTTTGTCGATGTAAACGAATGACTCTTTTTGGGCACCATCGGCCTGTCATTTCAACGAGACGGCCTTAGGAGCCACACAGCATATGCCAGATTAGATGTCTGTACGAACAATATAAGGGCATGATCGTCTTTCTTGGAGGAAAGGCGAACTAGTCGCAGAGATTTTGCGATTTAACCCTGTTAGACCCTTTCTTGTAAAGTTTTCGTAAACCACAGGTGTAGGTGAATAAACTACAAACCATTGCAGCCAACATAATTCATGTCAGATTGATTAAGAAGAAGCCATAAGCGTACACATTCACTAAAAGTGATTTATCGTTAATAAGATATTTATCGAAAAAAGTTATCGATAAAAAAATTTTTGTGAAATAAAAGTTTCTCTAACGACAACTTACTTGAAAAATTGATATCGATAATTTATTTTATATAGAAAAATTGTTATCGATAATTTATTTTCTATAGAAAAATTGTTATCGATAACTTATTTTCTATAGAAAAATTGTTATCGATAACTTATTTTCTATAGAAAAATTGTTATCGATAACTTATTTTCTATAGAAAAATTGTTATCGATAACTTATTTTCTATAGAAAAATTGTTATCGATAACTTATTTTCTATAGAAAAATTGTTATCGATAACTTATTTTCTATAAAAAAATTGTTATCGACAACTTATTTTCTATAGAAAAATTGTTATCGATAACTTATTTTCTATAGAAAAATTGTTATCGATAACTTATTTTCTATAGAAAAATTGTTATCGATAACTTATTTTCTATAGAAAAATTGTTATCGATAACTTATTTTCTATAGAAAAATTGTTATCGATAACTTATTTTCTATAGAAAAATTGTTATCGATAACTTATTTTCTATAGAAAAATTGTTATCGATAACTTATTTTCAATAGAAAAATTGTTATCGATAACTTATTTTCAATAGAAAACTTGTTATCGATAACTTATTTTCCATAGAAAACTTGTTATCGATAACTTATTTTCCATAGAAAACTTGTTATCGATAACTTATTTTCAATAGAAATAAAAAATTTTCACCTAATTTATGATGCCAAATCTTAGTCAAAAACTTGATAACTCCGTAATGCTTGAAATGTGGCCGCGTTATTTATCAATTTATTTTGTCAATTATAAATTTTTTAGTTCTGTAGTCAACTACTAGTCATCGATAACTTCTTTAATAATTTTATTTTGTAACGTAAATATTTATCGATATTTAAATGGCGAAGGAAGGTTATTTCCTACATATTTCAAGAACATTTACTATCGAATAAACGAGGGCAGGTTTGTGTATTTTTGTTTCCGATATCAAGTTCAATATTATTTCCTGTTTGATACATTTCCTTTACCCACAACAACATCATTTGCCATCATGTGGAGAGCATGTCTTCAAATAGTTCTTTTAAAAATAAAGTCAAGTGATACGTTTTCTCTAACACACATCTCAAGTATCCTGCTGTTGTCTGTATTATCCCAGTACTATGCCTTACTTTCGCTTGTTTTACGTTTTAAGACGCTTTTCAAGTTTCGTTTTGTATGACAACTGTCAGAGAATTTTGTTGTTTCTTCTTTTCTATTTAAAGAATACAATCTCCTTTGGTTTTGTTTTTTTTTTTTTTTTTTTTAGTTCTACTTGAGAGTTTTAAAATGGAATCCAAAAGGTGAAAAGGGCTTTACATTCTCCAAGGAGGACTTTAGTGGCTTTAAGTAGAAAAAAAAAATATAAGATGGGTTATTAAAATTTAGATAAATTAAAGGATAGTTAGGATTTAAAACGTTTAAAATTAGAAATTATAATTTAGTTTCTTAGTTTTAACATCTCTCTGTGTAATGTCATACTCTTTACTTTGTATCGATTACCATGTTATTGTTGTACGCCAAATAAAATGTTGCTTATACTACAAATCGCTTGCATTTCATTGTAATACGATCTCTCAATTACGTGTTGAAAATATCTCAGCTTACAAATATAAAGGCTTGAGTAATTTTTTGAAATGCACAGTCAATGATTTTAAAACACAGAAAAGAATCAAAAAAAAAAAAAAATACTTCAATTGACTGTGTTTAGAGAAGCGTTAAGAGAGGTGGAAGGTGTGAGCAAATAAAAGCAATAGATAAGAACACTAGACAGTCAAGGGTTTATAAATAAAGGCAAATAGTAAATAAAAATATTTTTAAACAAAAAATCAAAAAAAAAAAAAAAAAAGAAAAAAATTAATAAAAGTTTTCGATAACAAAATTTTTTGTTCAAAAAGTTATCGATGAAAAATAAAATTGTCTAGAACTTCATTATCATTGAAATTAATCACCGTTAATAAAGTGTTTAACGAAATAAATTATTAATAAGCGAATTTCTTTGAAATATAAGTTATCGATGACAAATAAATTTATATAGAATTTCATTATCATTCTTTAGGAATAATTTTTTATCCGGTATATAATTAATAAGCTATGTATCACTCCCGTAGCCTAGAAGGTAGTGTGTTGGCTTAAATAAATTATTGAAAATTAAATTTTAGTAAACTAAAAGCTATCGATAAAATATAAATTTCTCTAACGATTACGATATATAAAATAAAAGAATTGCTATCGATGATTTCTGTTATATAAAAAAATTGTTGTCTATAACTTATCGTATGTATAAAAATTGTTAACGATGGTTTGTTTTCTATAGAAAATTTGTTATCGATAATTTATTTTTCGTAGAAAATTTGTTATCGATGGATTTTTTTTTTTAAGAAAATGTGTTATCGATAACTTACTTTCTTATTTTTCTAACGAAAATTGTTATCGATAACTTATTCTTTGTAGAAAATTTTTCCCTATAAAATAATTTGATATTTAAAGCTTATTTCATCGATCACAAGAAAGAAGAAAATTGTTATCGATAACAATTTTCTACAAAGAATAAGTTATCGATAACAATATTCTACAAAAAATAAATTTCGAAAGAAAATATGTTATCGATAACTTATTTTCTAAAGAAAATTGTTAACGATAACATATTCTTTGTAGAAAATTGTTATCGATAACTTATTCGTTGTAGAAAATTGTTATCAATAATTATTTTTCCTGTAAAAAATTTGATATTTCAAGCTTATTTCATCGATCATCGATAATCGATAATTTGTTTTAGGTGTTTACTCGTACATACGTATGTATATAATTGTATTATTGAATTTGTTACGCCTTTTGTGTCTTTATGTTTTTAGTGTTCTTTTATTTTTAACCATTACTGTTTGCATAGCAATCTTCTGTTTACATTCGTTTTACGATCTTCATATAATTTTCATTTCATTTAAAATTTTTTTTTTATTTTGTTTGCTGCTGCAGTTATAAAAAGATTTTTTTTTTATTTTTATATCTTCTCCTCTCATTTTTATTGTTCTTCTTTTTTTTTCTACAATTATTTATAATTCTAATGCTTTAATTGAATTTTTGTTTTTTGCAGAATTTTTTTTTCTTCATTTACTTTTATTTCTTTTGTTTTTATTTACAAGTTTTTTACTGTCGATTTCGATTTTTTTTTATTATTTTCCAGCTTCTGTTGTTTCTATTTGCTCATTTGTTTCAAATTTATTTTTTTCTTTTCTTTTTGCATTTTTTTTGTTTAAATTTAACTTTTTGTTTATTTTTTAATTTTCTTACTTAGATTTTTTTTTATTCTTTTAGTATTATTTGTACTCGCCAATTGGTAGTCTTTAAGCAGCCGAGATGATAAAAAAAAAGTCGTAAGAACGGCAGCATAAAATAGAAAATGATTTGCCACCCTTTCTTACAAAAAAAATTTCCATGAATTCGTTAGTCAATGGGAAACGTTCGCCGTGTATAAGTCGTTACTTGAAAGTGTTGGTTGGTTGTGAGAAAAATAGAAAACCGCAAAGAAAAAAATAATTAAATTCGTAAAATTTTTCAATTTAAAATTAAAATAGAGCACAAGTTTGGTTATAAAATCGATAAAAAATAAGCTAAAGCTTCCACTATTTAAATATCGAAGAGAACTAATCTCCAAATGGTAATAACGGCTTATTTTAATCTCATCACAAAGATATCATTAGAGTTCTTTGCCAGTATTACATCATAGCATCCTTAAATATATTGCTAATGATTATTGTCACTAGACTATTCCAATATACCCGATAGGATGTGAAAACTGTTAATCTGTTACGCCGCAACAATTCCATTTCAGTCTGTCGTTTCCCCATTTGTTGTTGCTCCCTTTTCAATTTCAATTCGAAAGTCTAGCCTATTCTACTTAATCTAAGCTGCTGATTTCAAATTGTCTTTACCCGATAAATGTCAATTGTTTACGAATACCCACTGCTTAAAGAGTTGGTGGTTTGTCGATGTAAACGAATGACTCTTTTTGGCTTGATTTAAATGATTTGGGCACCATCGGCCTGTCATTTCAACGAGACGGCTTTAGGTGCCACACAGCATATGCCAGATTAGATGTCTGTACGAACAATATAAGGGCATGATCATCTTTCTTGGAGGAAAGGCGAACTAGTCGCAGAGATTTTGTGATTTAACCCTGTTAGTTTCTTGTAAAGTTTTCGTAAACCACAGGTGTACGTGAATAAACTACAAACCATAGAAGCCAACATAATTCACGTCAGATTGATTAAGAAGCCATAAGCGTACACATTCACTAAAAGTGATTTATCGTTAATAAGATATTTATCGAAAAAAGTTATCGATAAAAAAATTTTTGTGAAATAAAAGTTTCTCTAACGACAACTTACTTGAAAAATTGATATCGATATTTTATTTTATGTAGAAAAATTGTTATCGATAATTTATTTTCTATAGAAAAATTGTTATCGATAATTTATTTTCTATAGAAAAATTGTTATCGATAACTTATTTTCTATAGAAAAACTGTTATCGAAAACTTATTTTCTATAGAAAAACTGTTATCGAAAACTTATTTTCTATAGAAAAATTGTTATCGATAATTTATTTTGTATAGAAAAATTGTTATCGATAATTTATTTTCTATAGAAAAACTGTTATCGAAAACTTATTTTCTTATAACTGTTATCGAATACTGTTATCGAAATCAATTGTTTACGAATACCCATTTGGCTTGTAATCGATTACAAATAATCGATAACAGGTTATCGATAACAATAATAAAAATAAGTTGTTGTTGTAACAGTTCGGCTGTTGTCTCGGGAAGCTTCTCCCTGCATATAGGATATAAGATGTTAATTTTGGTTTCGTTAATATGATTCTATGCCTGTGGTATCAGGTGGAGATGGAATGTCTGACGTTATGTGGTTGGTAGTCCTAGGAAATCCGCTATTGTTGTTGGGATCAGCCATAGGTCTATGGTTCGCAGATCTGTCGGGTTTGCTAGACAGCTAAAAATGTGCACCGTGTCGTGTAGTGGCTGATTACATGAAGGGCAGTTATCCGTGGTCCCAGGAATGATCCTTGCCCTATAGCTATTTAGTATATTCGACCATCCATATCTTAGCTAGGTCAAAATGGTTCTGGGAACCCTTGGCAGTTGGCAGTTGCCTTTCGGTATCGGATATTGATGAAGTATGCAGATTGATGACCCTGTTGTGCTCGAGTTCGTGTCTGGCTGTCACGATTGTCGTCTGAAGTAGGAAGTTTTGTGCTAGGCTAAAATGGTTCTACGAACCCTTGGCAGTTGCCTTTCGGTATCGGATATTGATGAAGTATGCAGATTGATGACCCTGTTGTGCTCGAGTTCGTGTCTGGCTGTCACGATTGTCGTCTGAAGTAGAAAGTTTTGTGCTTCGCTTACAGATTATAGATCAACTATTGAAGGTATAAGGTGGGTGTCTCGTCATATGCGTCAAGGGGAAGGGTTGTCTATTACTATACGGTGGCTGGGATATATTGCTTAGTCAGTAACTCATTATGTTTCCTTACTGTCAGCATTTCGGACTCTCTTCATGGTGGTGGTCAATACTGATCATCTTCACGTATCCGTTAACTATTCGTAGGGCGTTATTATGCGTCGTTTGTAATCCCCGCCATCGTGTATAACTCCAGAATGTTGTCCAAACTGGAGCGGCATAATTAAGAAGTGAAAGTCCAATAGCCTTGATGGCTTCCTTTTCCATTCCCCATGTGGAGCCTGCTAGAACCTTTAGGACCTTATTTCTCTTTCTCACTTTGACGTTGATGTTAGTCGCGTGTGCGGCGAAGCGAAGTAAGTAGTCCAAGGTGACTAACCTTTGGGTATCGGACCGTAGGAATAATCTTACCATCCACTTCGGCTTTTAATGTTCTTTTTAATTCCTTCGGCCATGTCAGGAAGAGAGAAACCGACGATTTAGGGACAGGCAGGTATAGTTTCCTATTTTCGGAAGAAATCCATCAAGGACGTAAGTTAATTAGCTATGTTGGTAGAGATGTTATCTATATTTGCGGTGCAGTCGTCTAGTTCTGGGAGTGACGTGAGGTAAATATTAAATAGGATAGGCGATTGGACTCCACCGTGTGTTGTATAAGTTGTAGTCAGTCTGTAGCGTTGAACAAATAGGCTACTATTAGCATTAGTTTATTTAGCAAATAATATCCATTGCAACAGTTTCTACAGAAAATAAGTTATCGATAACAATTATATTAAAAATAAGTATCGATCGATGAATATTATGTCACATGTTACAAATGAACGACATAAATTAAATCATTAATAACTAATGCTGGAAAAAAATTATGTTATCGATAGCATTTATCGTTACAGAAAATAAGTTGTTTTGAGTAGAAATTTATGTATGATTTTTGTTTTTTAAATTAAATCCGCAAAATAAATTTCAAGAGACTTCTTCGTATACATTAAAATTTTAATAAAAATTGCTTGAAAGCAATTGAAAAAAAATTTATTTTTTAAATAAACATTTTAGAACAAAAACAATAACAATATTAGCAACATAAACTAAATATAAAATAGTTTTAATTACAATAAAAATTTACTACAAAAATAAATAGGAAAATTATATACAAATACGTATGTAAACATCGTAAATAACTAAACATACGTACATACATATTTACATATGGCAGAAAAGCACACCAAGCTTAATGGAATTTAATACAAATTATTTTCACATAATATTTCTTTTCTAATTAAAATATTATTTTCTTTTAATTCTTATACAAAAATATAATTTCTATTTTTATTTAAATTTCGGTTTTATAATGGAAATGGTGTCTTTTATTGAATTTTATGGCTATGCACGTATGTACGTGCAATAGGCTCGCTTTCAAAGTGCTCTTCAAATATTTTATTCTCTTATTTAAAACTGTTTTCAAGTGTGAATTTCTTTTGTTTACATTAACGTCTGGTCTAGGTTTTTTTAATTCTAAGATTTGTCTTTAGGAAATTTATTATCATGACCATATTTATTATTTATCGATTACTATACCGCAAGCAATTGGTTTTTAACTTTTAACAATAACTGTTATTTTGAAAAACCTTTTAATTTTTGCTTAATTTCATTTAATTTCCATAAAATAAGTTGTTATCGATAATTTACATGTTAAAATGGTCACTACAACCCTTTAATCAGTACAACTAATTTTCATCGATAAGTTATTTCTTCCAAAAAATTTGTTAGCTTTAAAATGTTAAATATTTTAAAGAAAAAAAATTTTATTTTCGATAACTGCACAATTTCTTAGCTTATAATTAATTTATGCAGACAGTTTGTTATCGATGAGTGTTTTTGTTTTTCATAAATCTTATTACTTACCGATAAAAATAACATTGATTTTGAAAAATTTATTTTCGATAACTAATTTACTAATTTAAATAAGTTGTTATCGATATTTTACATACATACAACCCTTTAGTCACTACAACTAATTTTTATCGATAAGTTATTTCATCCAATAAAGCTTTAAAATGTTAAATATTTTGAAGAAAAAAAAATTTTATTTTCGATAACTGCACAATTTCTTAGCTTATAACTAGTTTATGCAGACAATTTGTTATCGATAAGAGTGTTTTTTAATAAATCTTATTACTTAGCGATAAAAATAACGTTGATTTTGAAAAATTTCTTTTCGATAACTAATTTACACCAAAGTCAGTTTGTTATAGATAACTTTGTAATGGAAATCTTGTCATGAATATATAATTTTCTTCAATAACTAAGTTTCTTCAATAACTAATTTTCTTTGATAATTAATTTTCTTCGAAAACGAAATTTCTTCAATAACTAAGTTTCTTCAATAACAAATTTTCTTCGATAACTAATTTTCATAACGAATTTGTTCGATAACTAATTTTCATAACAAATTTGTTATCGATATATGTATACCGTTTTAGAAAAAAATTCTATTGACAATTTTTTTTTTGTTTATGAAAAATTTGTTATCGAAATTTATTTCCATAGCAACTAGGTTATCGATAACTTTTACATGTTTATACGATAACTAATTTATAAACATTTAAAGAACAATTTGTTATCGATAAATTTTACATTTTTATGCCTATAGAGAGTTATATACGTATTTATAAATAAGTACGTCAACAGAAATACGGTAAAATATTTCCTATTTAAAGTGTTTGTGTTACTGTACACATAACAGTTCCTGTGCCCTTGAGTATGTACAAGCTCTTCTCTGGCTTAGTTTTTTAAAGCGCATTCTAGTATATGCATGCTAGTCCCTGTGATCATATAGCATAACACCTTAACATTTGAAATAAAGAGTCACTGTATGGATACGTATGTATGTAAGTGTAACTTTTAAATGTTTAAGTATGCATTGGTTCAGTTGTTGATGATGCTTACATATTGAATTGAAAACAATAACAACAACAACAATGTACGATTGTTTTAATTCCCATACGTTATTGTATTGTATTGTACCTGCCTCCCTCCCACCCTCTCTTTTTCACTGTGTTGTTGAATTACACTCTACCCTGTTATACATTGTTAAGTGGTGGGTAGTGTGTGTGTGTGTGTGTGTGTGTAGTCATTTAATAAATGTACACTTGTTTTTTTGCACTTGACATATTGACCGGTATTATTACTATTGTTATTACAGTATAAATAATAACAGAGAGAAAAAAGACAATAAAAACAAAACACAACAATAACTCTTCATTCTCTCTCTTTACTCTCTCGCTCTCTCTCTCCTTATAGTTATATGCAACCGATTTAAAATTTATTATTTATTGTGATTAACTTTGTTGAAGGCATCCATCGTAGCCATTGTTATTTATTCATTCATTCATATATTCATCATGGTTTCGTTTATTGTTATTAATTGGTTTCGTTAAGAGTGCAAGAGCCAGTGTCGGCATTTTGTTAAAATAAAAAAAAACGAAGAATGAAAATAATTGAGTGTGCGTGTGTGAAAAGAAGTCACATTTTTTATTACAGTAGAGGGTAGTAATGAAATATGGCACAGGACACAAGAAAGCATGCTTAAAAATCATAAGCAATTATTGTAGGTGGAGTGTGAGTGGAAGAAAATTAACCCTTTAGCGTCATAGGAGAACTTATCGTACGTTTGTTATTATTTAAGGCATTAATTGCTAACTTTTGATTGTAATTACGTAGTTTTTAATTATAAAACCATAGAAAAGGATGCTGTTTACGTCTAAAATGTTTAAGTATTATTGATTTAGTAGATTTGATATAAAATTCATTAGTTTATCTATTTACATCGCTTTGATGAATGTTGTTATTTGCCTGGATATGTCTTCCATGCAGAATTTTGCATTTTTTAATTACTAATGGTGTTTTCCTTTTGTACAAAGAAAATGTCACCCTCTTAAAAGGTACATTAAAAAATTTTTGGCCTATCCTGTTGTAATGCCATTTTTTATTTGAGAAGAACATAACATAAATATTTTAAAAAGGGTATGCCCTGTGTTTGCCACGGCGGCTGTTGATTATGTACAGTGACGAGCAGAAGTGAGTGCATGTTCATAATACTGAGTTTCGTCATCCACAAAAACAGAACCATACAAGCAAATGCAACAAAAAAGAAAAAATAATTTTAATTCTTTATTTTATTCTTAACAAATAGCAGTAAAAAAACAATAATTATTGAAATGAATTCAATGAGTTTGAATGAAAAAACAAAAATAACCCACATAAACTCAATTTTGCACGTTTCACGAAAATTCAAGAAACTAACCCAATTTCAATATTTGTTCCCTAGACCCTTATTAGAAATAGCTTGATTTACGCGGATTGAGATGCTTTCTACCATATGATCAATAACATCTTTCAGAATTCGATTTCATTTCGCATTTATACGATCCCAAAGTTTGACCATGTTTGTTGGGGCTGTTTCTTACTGTCCGAGCCGGATTTTCACGAATGACCAAAAATTTTCAGTCGGATTGAGGTCGAGACTTTGTGTCGACCTTTCCATCAATTGAAAATTTTATTTCCCACCCCATATCTTTACAATTTTTGCGGTGTCCTTCGGATCACCATCCTGTTTGAAAATAATTTCTTATTCGGGATAAGCACATTTGTCCATAAAATTCGGAAGATGGGTTTGCAGAATCTGTAGATAGTCTTTTTTCGCTTGCTACCATCTACTAAATATAGAGGGCCAACATGCCATCATCTTAAGCATCCGCAACCAATTATATTTTCATCGCTATGTTTAACAGTTTGCTTCACATAGAATCCTTTAACACGTTCTCCGGGTCTTCGATAATAGTACTGATTGGAACGTGTTATCCATCTGATTGGAAACGTGTTATCTAGTCGGATGAGTCCAAATACAACCACTTTCAGTAAGATGGAAAGCAGTACTTCTAGCACAGATCCAGGGAACGTGTTCAAAGATACCATGTGAAGCAAACTGTTAAACATAGCGATGAAAATGTAATGGTTTGGGGATGCATAATATGGTGGCATGTTGGCCCTTTGCCTTAGTACCGTGTACTCTTCTCAAACTTTATAAGGTATTCGTATAATATCTCTTCCAAACCTATTCCAATTTCCTTTCACAATTTCCTTTCTAGCACTATATGCATATCCAGATATTTCTTTTGGGAATGTATTAATACCTCACAAATTTCAATAATCAATTCCGATGATATATTCCTATAGCCTTAGAATCTACATGATGGACACGAAACAATCCCCATTCTCAATAAGTATTCTCTGAGTCTACAGCACCCTGTTAAAAGACCGCTTACCACCAACTGCAGGATATTCCTGGATAGTTAAAAGCATGACTCAGATCTCTCCTTATTGTAACTTTCAAACAATATGATATGAGAAGAGTCTTTGACCCCTAATTACTACACTTTCAAACAGCCAACCTAGATATAGTAGGGTTCTGGTTCCATCAGCGATATGCAAGCTAATCTTATCGCAAATTCGTTTGCTTGCACATTGCCGAGAATTCAGATAATGGGGCCTGGGAACCTTATTTTTGCTAACTAACCAATTAAACTTCCTTAGGTTAGGTTAGAGAACGTGTACTTGTCAATTCTGACAAGTACAGTACTCGGTGGTCGAATTGACCCATTGTACTACGTCCTAGCTTCTCACACCACTTATGTTGTGTGCGTTAATTTTATACATGAGTGGCGGGACTACGAACGACACATTTTTTGCCAGAAATCTGCTGAGAGGAAGTCACCGAAAATTTATTTTCAAATTTTCGTTTTTATGTCTGACCTGGGATTCGAACTCGGGTCTTTCGTCTAATAAGCCAACACACTACCTACTAGACCACGGCGACCTCAAGCTTCCTTAGACAGTCCCACATTTCAATTCGGCAATTTAATCTAATAAGAGCCGAGTGCTTGAATGATCGCCTGACCTACTTTTAGGAATACTGAGGTTTCTTTTGGCATAGCAATAACCTGTCAGATCTTCAATTGAAAATCTTTGAACTGATAAACGAAACTCCTAGGCCAGCTTATCTCTGATTTTCGAAGGTTGAGCAATTATTAGCATTCCTTCTATTCAAGTAAAAGAAAATTTTCTTCAGTGATAATCATATAGTCGGCTTTTTCCTTTCATTACACAGGAATTCTCAGTTTCAACGTTTTTTTTTTTACTTTCTTCTTAAGTCTTAACACCAATATCCTTCAAGGGATGATCATCTTCGGCGTTTTACACACATAGGACACGAACATCAACAATATTCGTTAAAAGAACTATGACTTCTCGGAGAAATGCAGAAACATCCATTACGGATAGAGAGGAAGGGCAAAAAGACGTAAAGCAACACGTGAACGTTTCGAAGATGACTCTGAACCATCAATGTCTCTCAGGGGAAGATCATCTTCGGCTTTGTACACACGTAGGGCACAAACATCAACAATGTTCATTAAAAAGAGCGTAAAAATCCTTTCAGTTGCTTGTTAGCTTTCAGTGAAGCAGGTTCTTTTCGCTTCTTTTTGAAATTTTTTTTGTATATCAATTATACACCCAAAGAAAAATTACAGTGAGATCCATTATTTTCTAATGAGATTCAGTAATAACAATGAGAAATGATCTCCATTTTTTGGTAGAATATTTGTCAAGTTAAATATGCAGTCTTTAGGGCTTTGGCGCTGTACATTTTCCATTTTCCACTACATAACACATTATTAGGTTACACTTGAAAATATTACTAACATTTTTCATCTGGGTTATACACCTGCCTCTCACAAATTCATTCCCATTTTGTCACGTTCTCTTTTGCCGACGTCTATTTTACATTGTCCTTTGGGGGTTAATGCCATATGGATTTAAAAAAAAAAATCTGGCGCCTTTTATTTGTTTTCTTGAATTTACTTTCATTTCATTTTATATCTCTTTAATTCTCACATTTTCCTTGCATTGTTCTCTCTCTCTCTCTCTCTGCAAGTATGCCTTCCACATCACTCTCTAAATCTCTTTCAATCTGTCGCACTCACCCATGCTTAATGTGTATGTGTGTGTGTGTTAATGATTTATTTACGTTTTAGCTGTCATAAGCCATAATAACTGTTATTTTTTTGTTATTTCTCCTTAATTTCTTTATACCTCCATTGAAAAGCTACTGTTCGCGTTGTTGTTGCATTTTCTTTTTCATTTGTTTATCAACAAAATTCCTTTACAAAACAGTCAAAGTCACGTGCATTTATTATTATTCCTACAGCGCGCATGTTCAATAATAATGATCATTATTATGTTGTTATCGTTATCGTTATTGTTGGTGTTGGTTTTGTAGTTTATATTTTTCATATTATTATTGTTGTTGTCTAATATGCCATGTTTCTTTAACTGTCAGTTGTTATTAAACATTTGCCGGTAACGGAACTAAAATCTCACAATATCGTATTACTTCCGTTAACTTTTTAGTTTTATTTTCTTCTTTAAAGAATAATTGCATTGAGTTTGAAATTGTGCTACACATACAGAGAGGGATAAACAGCAAGTGTAAGAAAAGAGAACGAATTCACTATGTTACTGTGTTGCATTAAATGAGTTTGTATTTGTATTAGTTTTTAATACGATAGGCTAAGGTAGTAAGTGTATGTGTAAGTGTAAGTGTAAGTGTAGGTGCAAGTGCAAGTGTTGTATGCATTGCATGGATGTGTGTATGTGTGTTTATTTTTATTAGAGAGTTTCAAATATTTGTTTTTGTTTTTGCTATTTTTTTTCGTTAATTTGGCTCGAGTCCAACGGTGTGTTTTTCCTTTCGTTTGCTTTAGTGCTCGTGTCGTTAAAGTTTTAGATTTTTTGTTCATTTATGTTGTTGTTGTTGTTTTTCATTTGCTGTTCATTTTTTTAGTCTTGTTGTGCGTTTCATCCTGCTGTTACAATTCAGTTCTTAACGGTCAATTGAACGTAACGGTCGTTGGTGATTTGTGCTTGCCTTGCATTATTACGTTTAGTTTTGTGTGTAGTTTTTATTTGAATTTTCAAATAATTTTTAACGGTTTTATGAAATAAAATGGAAGGGATTTAAAAAAAAAGAATAATAAAAGTTCATTAATAAATTATTTGTTTCTTTATTAAAAAATAATATTTAAAAATGTTTTTTATACAAAAATAAACTAAAAAAAAATAAAAAAGAACTTTAAATATATGCAAAAAATATAAATTAAATTAAAATCAAAGTAAAGAAAGAAAACAAGTTTTACCAAAAATAAAAAAAATATATTTTAAATAAATAAATAATAATACTAGAATTTGTGTCGTGTTAAATAATGAATTAAATAAATTCCCTTGATTACAACAATTGTTTATAAATGGTATGTGAAATATTATGTATTTGCTTCTTAAGTTTAATAATTTATTAAATATTTAATATGTGTAACTAATATTAATTTGTTTACTTAATATTAATTTAAATTATTCTATTTTATTAAAATTATTTTGCTTAAAAAACTAAATATTAAATCTTTCATAAATAATAATTTTTTCAATTTATAAAAGTCTTAAAAATCATAATTTGTATGAAAATTTGTTACATAAATCAGCGGTCCAGAGTCATTATCGAAAAAATATGAAATTTTTACAGTACAATGCATTCGAAACAGTAGTTTTTCTAGATGTTATATCAATAATCTTGGTTCCCGTTGTTCTCCTTTGTCTTCTCTATTTTGGTTTTAGAAACGTTAATTCAAATAAAATTTTCTTCAGCAATGGGAGGAGCTGAGTTTTCATTTCATGGTTAGCAGACAAATTTGTCACATATAGTTCACGAACGGAGAAGTGATAGGTTACGTTAGGTTAAACTGGCGCTTCACTATATTCATAGCTCTACGTCTTCCTCAAGAGACCTATTGTGGTCCATTGTGACGTTTCAAAGAAGAAAATCGAAGGCAATACTTTCGGTAGTACATTATACAGCTTATTGCGAAGACGCTCAGGCCTATGCACACCCATAATTATTCACAGATTTTCAAATTTCTTTATATTCATGTCAATTTCATGTACAGTAGATTGATGCTGATAATCATAATCACATCGTAATGCTGGCAGAGTGACCATGTACGCATCACCACTTTTGTGGTGAAGTTTTAATTTTTTTACACTTTTTTCGGCAGCTAAACGATAACGTAAAAGAATCGCAAATGGCAATTCCGTTACTAAATTGATAATACCTCAGATAAAAGACAATTTGGCTGTTTCGCAATTACAACAACAGCTTATAAACGCTTTTTACTGCACTTGGCTCCTTTAGAACTTCATTTACTTTTGTTTTGGCAACTTCTAGAACTTGGTTTATTATTGTTATTGTCTTTTTTCTTTTAAATTTTGAGGTCGTCTGCTATTAGGAGTGCTACAATAAATGCTTGAATTTAAGGAAAGCTTAAAATTTTTTTTATTTTCCATCTAAAAGTATGCAAAAGTTTTTGTTTACATACAAAATCAATGTTAAAAAAGTGTATGTGTTGTATGATTCTAATTTCAACAAGTGTTTGAGTTTAAAAAATTTAAGAGAAATGTTTTCTGAAATATTCCCCTTTTAAATATTTACATCCTTAATGTAGGCAACAATTTCAATACAAAATTTCAAATATGTCTGGTTTATTAAATTGAATTTCAACAAAAGGCTTTTCTTTTATCTAAAATTTATTTCATTATCAAAAACATTGTGTAAATAAATCAAAAAGTTCTTTAGGGATTAAATCACCTTAAAGTAGGCAACGGAAAATTATGTTGTTTTATTAAATCGAAACTGGAAAAAAATTGCATAAAGTATGCAATTATTGCGAAATATTATCTAAAGCAAACGTTTCATAGAAGTATAGTTTAGCACGTACGCGAGTTTGCGGCAATCTAAAACTGTAGTCATCTATCTATGCGAAAATATTTTAATATACCGTCCTTTATAATAATCCCCATGACAGTTCGTAAGTCCGACAATTCCATATAGAGGCCACTGTAATTTACAGGCAATAAAATTCTTTAATATTTTCCATATAAAATGCCTTAAAATATGCTTTAGTTTATAAGAAAAGTGCACAACTTAAAAGTTAATTTTTAAAGTGCATTAACAGCTAATCACATATGTTTAACAGAAAGGTCATGTTTGTTTTCTACTCGAAAAGGTTTACATTATTAATTTTATTTTCTTTTTAACGCAACCCTCAAAGTATACTTTACTTTAGGTGTTGACACAAATCGGCCTAGTTTGGCTTAAACAATGAATTTATTAGGCTTTATAATATAATGCAACACTTCAAAAGAAATTTTCCTTTAAGCACATGTATAAGTGTATCAATAAAGGCTTGGAATGTAATGTAAGATCTCCTTAAAATAGACAAAGGTTATTAATTGAAATATATTTTGTTAATAATGTAAAGCTAAGAGGATTTTAAAAAACTTTACTTATCATAAAAGAAAATTGTGATATACCTTTTGATTGCTTTGCGAGTAAACACTGTTTAAGTTTTTATATTACTCCTAAAAATAGACTTTACTTTACACAGATTTTAATATTAAAGGCTTTTTCTTTTGTAAATCTTGTAGAACTGTAAAGGAAATGGTTTAAATATATGGACAAATTTTAAATTTAAGAACTTTATTTACCATTTAAAACATTTATTTCTATATGTGTTGTCAATAAGCCTTAAAATATGCTTTAAATTTTTGTATAATTACCTTATCAATTAAAAAATATTTGAATTAGCTATTGATTATTGATTTGTATTGTCTCCTTTTCCCGTATTTCTTTATAAAATTCCTACATATTTCACTATAATTTAAATTTAAAATCAAATTAAACCTGGCATTATGCTTTACTTTCGAGGAATTTTTATTGAAAATTGTTTTTGAATTAAATGTTTTTCCTTTTCTTGTATTGAATACTACAATATTCCTTCCATTCTATGAATTATAACGCTTGGCAGCATTCTTTAAAACATTTATTCTGCATATATTTATGGCCTATGTTAAGGCATTATTAAAAATTAATGTCAATAACCTTCACGCAATTAAAGTTTGACACCCAAATAAAGAAATTTTTTTTAAAGAATTTAAAACAAAAAGAGTCAATTTATTGATTTTAGAAGAAATTTGGTTTGTGAACCTTACAAAGTAGATAATATGACGCTCTAGGTTAGGGTACCATTTACGGAAATTGTATCTTTTCTCATAGCTTCAGAATACTTACGATAAAAATAAAAAACATTTATCAGCTAAACAGGTTTTGCAAGACTGCTAAGCGGATAATCATATACTTTATAATAGCTTTATAAGCAAATGTGTACACATTTCTTAAGGAAATTAATTCCTAAAATAATTTTTAACCAAAAACGAAAAATATTTTAAGGAAATTGTATTTACTATCAAGTTTTTCAAGACTATTTGCCTAAATTTCTAACAATTTATTTCAACACTTGTAAGATAGTATGCTTGAATGGTTTCAGAATTTATTTTATAAATAAATTTCCCACAAAAAAGAAGGCCACAATATATGTACAAAATAAATTTCCCATTTCTTTAGGCAATGGTTAGAAAATATTTTTTAAAGCAATAAAATTACGTGTTAAAGTATATTGTATCATGTTTCCTACTAGGCATCCTAAGAGTAGGCAGTGATTTTTTACTTTAAAGAATTGAAATGTGTACTTAACACACACTAAAGTATACCTTTTATTTCGTTCTGCATAATTTCCGGTTGATTGATGAGGAACATTATGTTTTATGAAGATTTGTAAAAACTATTGCCTACATTTGGGTGTTTTTCTTATTTTATGAAAAATTGTTTTCAGGCGTTATTTATTTATACTTAAAATATAAAGTCTAAAAATTTTATGTTAAAATAAACACTAGCAAATTTGTGTGACATTTTATATAGACAGGACCGTAATGTATACTTTAAATTTCTCAACATATTAAATTTATTTGCTTAAAAGGCCATAGAAATGAATGTAAAAGTAATGTAATGCTCATACTATGCTTTTGAGGTATTGTTTTAACGGCAAAGCATTTTAAGATTTAAATTCTTTGTTCACCTAGAAGTAGGCAACAATTTTAAAATATTTTAATATGGAATTTGATGGTTTCTTTAGAAAGCAAGCATATTTTTGAAATGATTTCTAAAAGGCCGGAAACGAAATGTAATTTTCTTTAATCAATTTATTAAGACCTTCTAATTAAAGGATTTTAGTTTTGTAATTTCATTGTTTTCATCAACTGTTCCATTTGTTTGATCATGGGCGCAGAATGAGTATTAGGTTCACGTAATATCCCCTAAAGTGTAGACAGCATTAAATCCCCACTAGAATTTTTTAATCATAAAAAACAAAAATTCCATACCGTGAAGTCCTCTAAAATATTCCCACTTTAGTTTATCGTAATAAATTAGAAATAGGCAATAGAATAGTGTTCAAATCACATTTATTTTGCTTTCAATGGTTAATTACTGGCACAGTTTTAAGGTTTTAAGCTAAAATTGTAAGCATTCTGCATAAGAATCTTTAAAAGAAAGTTTTTTTGAATAAAGCCCACATTTATTTACAATATCAAAGACTTTACAGAATTTGATTGTACTATAAAAAATGTAGGCTTGCGATGTCTACCATAAAGTATGCAATACTTTAATTAATTTTCATTTAATTAAAGAAAAACTATAAATTATGAAACAAAGTAATGGAAACTTATCAATTTGAAACAAAAAATAAATAAATACAGACGCCTTTAACGTAAAAAAATTATAATAAACAAATATTTTTTCTCAGCCTAACAGTAGGCAGTAGGCATATTTTCTCATTTATTTTTTTTAAAGCAATTTACTAAAGATTTTATTTTAAATAATCGTCTCCTAAACTTTATTTATGTTGTTTATGTTTTATTTATAGACTAAAATCTTTAAGAAGCTAAAAATAGGCAACATATTAAACAAGTATACAATTTTTAAAGCCTATTTCAAGTACGTAGATGGCTTTACTACATCCTTATATGTATGTATTGTTTTCTGAAAGTGCTTCTACTCAATTTATATTTGTCAACTAGTATGCTGCGTCGTAATACGTTAACGAAAATCTTGGCCTACTTTTAGGCTCAATTAATTCTGAAACTTACTTAAGTGTAATGAAACTCTTCATTGGAGTGAATTTTATTGTTATAAATTGTTTAAAATACAGAAAAATTATAGGATTTGTTTACAGGAAAGGAGATTATCGTTTATTCCACTTTCTTTTATAAAAATGAAAACTTTTCTTTGCAATAATTGGCCAGTGGCCAGACTAAGTGTAGACTAGTTAGTTTCAAATTTAATTGAAACTAATTTTACATTGCTTAGTTATGGTTCATTGGCAATTCCAGGCTATAAACCCCTTTCTCAGATTTCATTTGCTTTGCAAAATTCATTCGAAAATGATTCTATTTACTTACTGTCTCCAAAGAGTTGATATGTGGCATATGTTACTGGGTTGAAGACCACTTCCATCTCTAAAAGTTTTTTCTTTCTTTTTTTTCTGTATAATTTTGTCTATTTAGAATTGTAATTATTTTATTTAATTTTGTTGTTGTTGTTTTCGATTTGTGGCAAGTAATTATACAAATAAATATTATCATTTACCCTAGAGTTTTATTTTTTTCTGTTTTTAATTGATTCAGAGATTTCACCTGCCAGCCTGCCTGTCTGCCTGCCTTGCCATGCCTTACCTTCCCTTGCCTTCTTTTCAATTGTGCTCTGCTGCGCATTATTATTTCATGTGCCTCTCTCTCTCTGTGTATGCTGTGACTGATATTGACTGGCTTTTGTTGCTTAAGCTTTTGATATTGAATCAATATGACAATATAGGCCGAGTAAAAACCACATTTTTTTAATTAATATTGAAAGTAATAAAAACATAAAAATGTACTACAGTTATGATCAGAATTTTAGCACCATAGTTCACAACTGCTGTTTCTAAGATGTTAAAGTCTTAGCATTTAGTTAGATGTGATTGGCTTAGGTTGACGATTACATTTTTCTATTGGAAATGTTTTGCAGCAGTCAGTTTAAATTAGCTTAAGTAAGGATGCCGCCCTCCTCTTGAAGTAAGAGACCCATCTAAGGCCCATTTTGATAACATAATCAACATTCAACTGGGGTATCAAGTTATAAGGATGCCAGAAAGTAAGAGGACGAATGCCTGGATCCATTTATGAGATCTATGGGAAGGTCAATGGCCTGTTAGAATCGCTGTTGTGCAATGAATGGCCATAAGATTTAAAGGCATCACTAAGTCTTAAGTAAACGTGACCAACAGGCCACGTACCTTCCTGCTGTCAATGAAAAGTGACACATGAGGTGGCATTCATGACCAGGAACGGATTTTCAACGCATTTCTGCAGTGATGCTGGAAGTTGCAAGGTTTCCACAACATTGTACTCGAAGTTGGTCCACCATTTTTTCTCTTTTGGCAGGAAGGAGAGAAAATTCTTTATGCATTCATGAAGGTCGTCACCATACAGGGTATGGCGGACTGTCCCACTAGGTATACCGACTAAAAACCCGCCTTGTCTCCTCACCGTGGTATTATTCCACCTCGGAACCACGGTTGTATGACTTTATTGTCAGCCTGTGTGCAGGCTCCAGGCCAACACATCTTGCTTACTGCCTTTTTAGAACTATAGCCTCTATGGCTGCTCTCTTTTGAATCGCTCCGTTATATTATTCTTTTCAAATTAACCCCCTGAAACGTTACCCTAAACCATAAGGACCACTTGTATGTAGATGTGCCGATTTAGAACCACAGATTTCATTGCAATTTTATTAACTCTCATAGCTTTTCCCAGAAAAATGGTCGCCGGATAAATATTTTCCATGTTTTGTTGATGTCTGAGCTGGGTTTTAACCCACCGTTTCTCGCTTAATAAACCAAGAATCGATCTAATAGAATTCAGCGCCTTTTCTTTTTTACCAAAAATTTTCTTAATTTTTCCCAACCTGTTCATGTACTCATTTTATGAACCCCCTTAATATTAATATTGACAATTTTTTGTTTCTATAAATAGTTTGCGGTGAATGGATCTGTTTTCACACAATTTCATTTAATTAATGTGAGTATTGAAACCGAATTTCCTGGAAGAAAAAAAACGTAAACAAACCATAAAGGGATTTTAGGCGCATCTAAACGTTTCCAAAAGCGTCCCATTCATATCAAATATGTATTTACACAAAAACAAATAAAATTTAAAAGGGATGAGTAAACACAGAAAAAAAGATATAAAAGAACCCAAAAAATAGGACGGAGAGATAACAAATATTGGGTTAAAAATGTCATCAAGAATTAAAGGGATATTGAGCTAACATGCTAGCTTTTTGTGGCACTAAAATTTATTGGAGGAGGAGAGAATTTTTAAAAAAAAAGTGATTAAACATACATACATACATAATTGGCCATTACAACCCCCCTTCAGTTAGGATTACGGCTTGGCTTCTCACACCACTCTCGTTGTATGCATTAATTTTATACCTGAGTGGCAGTTTAACGTCGACTTTGATTGAGCCAGAAATTTGCTGAGAGGAAGTCGCCTAAAGAATTTTTTCATATTTTCGTTTTGATGTGTGACCTAGGATTTAAACTCGGCCCTTTCGTCTAATAACTTGTCTCGTTTACTTGAAATTCCCCTCGGTTTGTTACTGTTACTGTTACCCAGTTTTGATTCATCCTTTTAGGGGTCTATTTCACCTCCGCGCTAGGCTCCTTTGCCCTTGCTCTCTTACTGCCTTCTGCAACAACAGGGCTGGTGGCAGTTCGTTTCGGGTTTGCTGTCGTAGTTGTTTTGGCATCTACTAACTGCTGGGTAGCGGTCTTTTTCCAGAGGTTTGAAGTGGTTCTTTCCTCTTCAGCCGCCTTCCAAGTACGTCTGTTATTCAACATAACATCCAGAAATTCAGCCATTCTGGATATTCCGTTACTAACGTCAGTACTTGCATTCTTCTGGCGACGCGTAACACGCTGCATCATATCTAGAGTGTCCCTACACTGGGACATTGCATCCTCCTCCATTTTCCTCATCATACCGATAAGTTCCAACGTAGGAGAGCTTACCGCTGTTGGTGTGCCTCTTTGTTCTAGGCCAGACCATCCATCAATCGGCGTTCCGCTAACATCATTATTACCTCTATCCAGATCATCCTCTTTCCGTAGGAGGGTGGCAACTGACTGTGTAGCCCGCGGTTGCGATGTGTCCGACTCATTTGGTGTATTATCACCCCTTTGTAACATGGTCGTCTGTGCCTTTCTCACAGGCGACCGCCTTATACGTGGGGTGCTTATAAATGCAACCTCTCCTTGCATCATCTTATCTACTTCAAATATTCCTTTATTCATTTTCATCTGGGTTCCATCTTCAAGCCGCTATCTCATATCGATTATACAGTTGTCCTTTAAGACCCCGAGGGTGCCTATGGTATTCAGTGAGGTCCTCGCGAGGGTTGACGCAAAACCTTATGGGAGTTTGCGTTCAGAGCCAGGTCGGACACTAATTAGGAGTCCTCTCGATAATCGAACGTACTTGAAGCCCTGCCAAGGATTTAACAGAACGGAGGCGTCTGCAACATTAGCCTGAAAGCCATTTCCACCGGATTTCACTCGGTGTACTCAGGTAACAGAATACTGCAGAACGTCAGCCCTATTGCGTCATATCCAAATCGAAGTTCCAATCATAGTCAAGGTCATGCCGAATCATCAATCTTGCCTTCTCACATTAGCAAGTACCCAGCGGTTGCTAGATATCAGTACCCGGGGAGCGCCTGATCTAAGATACTGAGGCTGTGAGCTGCTTGGTATGTCCCGTGTAGTTACATACCCGCTCCCCCACACACACACTACCTACTAGACTACGGAGACTTCAATGTGACCATATTTGCAACTTTTGGAATGACGGGCAAGGGTGGGGAAAGTGTCCGTGTTATGTAAAATTAAAATTTGTTTATTTTTTCCCTCAAATTAATTACCAATTGGTGGAAATTTGGTTACAAAACTATTCTATACGTGGGGCGATGTTATTTTAAATCTAATTTTGTTGAAAATTTTCTTCCTTTTTTTTATTTTTAAATATTTTTAATTGATTTATTTTTGTTTATTGCCGTGTGGTTTTGTGGAATAATATTTATTTGCCTGTTTTTAGTTTTTGAATTCATTATTTACGGGCCAATACAATACAATACAATACAATGGAAATACAACAACAATTTGTTTATAAATTGTAAAAAGACAATATCTTCTGTTATCTGTCTATTTATCTGGTGTAAGTTTTATAAATGAATTGTTTAAACAAAATGAATTACAATAATTTGTTTAATTTTTATTTCATTTTTATGGCAATTGTTTATGACGCAAAAGTTTTCCAAATAAAGCCATTAAAAAGACCAGGGATACACAGTACAGTTTTAATTAAAAATTCTAAAAGGGGAAATTAATTCCCCTTAATACTGTAAGGGCTTAGACTTAAGCAGGGTACTTGGGCATTTTGGAATTTGGCTTTCATAAAGCATCCCCATTACGTATTACGGTACCCTACTTCATTGAAAGCTGACCAAGCAACTGAATGCATTTTTACGCTGTTTTTAACGAACTTTGTTAAAGTTCGTGCCCTATTTACTTACTACTTAATTGACCATAACAACCCGATTAACGGATTTCGGCCTGCCGCAACACATCCTTCCAGGCGCTTCTGCTTCTTGCGCGCCTATGCCAATTGGTCACACCAATCGATGACAGGGCTTTCTCGATTTGGTCCTTCCAACGGATACAAGGTCGTCCTCTTCGCCGACTTCCGCAGATCCCCGCATCAAATACTCGTCTCGCCGGAGCATTCTCCTCCATTCGCAGCCGCTGGATATTAATACGCTGTACAACGTCCATGTCGTTGAGGGAGATCATACAGCTCACTGTTGTATCGGATGCGAAAATCATCGCATCAAACTCGCACAGGACCGAAGAACTTTTCTCTGGAATACTCTCAAGGCAGCTGCATCAGTTCTTAATAGAGTCCATGCTTCTGCGCCCTAAAGAAGCACGGGTATGATGAGCGTCTTGTAGAGTATTAGTTTCGTCTTGCGAGAGAGGTCTCTGCTACTCAATCGACTATTGAGACCATAATAGCACCTGTTGGCAAGAGTAATCCTGCGCTTGATCTCCAGACTGACATCATTTTCGGTAAATGAATTCCTTGACGGAATCACGCACGGCTCTACTTGTCGATAACATATACTTCGTTTTGCCCTCATTTACTGCCAAACCCATCTTCTTAGACTTCCGTTCAATAGCACTAAAGGCAGCAGTGACATCTCGTTTGGTACGCCCAATGATGTCGATGTCGTCAGCGTACGCAAGCAACTGGACACTTTTTTGAAAAATAGTCCCATTGCGATGCACTCCCGCCTTTCGCAGAACACTCTCCATGACGAAGTTGAAGAGGTCGCATGATAAGGGATCGCCTTGTCTGAAACCTCGCACGTTAGCAAAAGATTCGGAGAGGTCCATTCCTACCTTGACGGAGCTGCAGGAATTGCTGAACGTCATTCTGCATAGCCTTATCAGCTTCGCAGGTATACCGAGCTCAGACATTGCGGCCAAAATACGATCCCTTATGGGGCTATCGAAAGCAGCCTTATAGTCGACAAAAAGATGGTGTGTGTCGACTTGATTTTCGTGGGTCTTTTCCAGTATTTGGCGTAGTGTGAAGATCTGGTCGATGGTGAACTTGCCAGGTCTGAAAACGCACTGATAAGGTCCAATCAGTGTTTTGACGAGTGGCTTCAGTCGTTCACACAATACGCCTGTAAGAAGTTCGTGCCCTATGTATGTAAAAAGCTGAAGATAGATGATCTTCCCCTGAGGGAAATCATAGTGTAATAAGAGTAACGAATTTTCGATCTGAGCCAGTATACTGCCCAGCATTTGTTACTAAGCCCTTAAAATGGACGTGTAGTGGAAAGAGCATCGACATAATTCTCTTGTGATCCTTTCGCTTGTAATGCTCTGTATTCTAGAAAACCCATTATTTATTTAGGCTTTCCCCAACTGACTACGGTGTCCCCCTATGATGTTTTAATCCTTAATCAACGTTTTGTTTAATGTTCGAATTGCTTTTTACACTTCATTTGAATACATTTCAAATGGCGGATATGCTTGTTAAATTATACACTTCCTGTTACCATTTATTAAAACGTCAATGTTTTGGTAAACGTTACTACGTTGATTAAAAATCGGCAAAAAAAAAAGCACATGGAAGTCACCTGGCCATCAATTTGCATTTCATTGCATATTTTAGGGCTTTAACAAAAACGAAAAAACCGAAGAATGCAAAGTGAAAAAAAGCAGATTAAATGAAAAATTAATCGTTTATCGTTTGTAAAATGCCAGATGAATTGTTTATACGCTCACTCACTCACTTATACTCACTTGCCTTACTCACTCACGGGATTAAAAAGAAACGAAAAATTTGTTTCCTATATGAAAAGGATGTTGATGTTGGCGGAAATGGTAATGTAATGGTAATGGTGGTGGCTGGCTGATGGACATGAGAAATTATTTATTCTGTAACGGAAACGTAAACGTAAACGAACAAGTGAATTGAACAAAATTGAAATGGGAGTAGAATTGTTAATCGTTTAAGGAAGTCAATTTGTTAAATGGATAAAATACGGATCGTACATTCAAGGTTGTGTTAGATCTTGGTCCAATTCACTCAAATTGTTAAAGCCTACTTTATGGCGTTATACATTTAAATAACATTACTTTTCGAATTTTTCAAACTTTGTTTGTTTCAAACGCGTTTTCAATGAAAAGAAGAAAAAATAAATAAAAAATAATGAGTAAAATATTTTGTGACCTATTTTAAGGCTAATGTTTTGAAGTACATTAAAAATCCATAAATTTGTTGTTTGCATATGATTTTTATTTCTTAATAATGCAGCTGGTTACAGAAAGTTAGTTAGAGAGAAAATTAAAGAAATTAAGGTATACATTTAGGCGATATGCAATTAAAAGTATGTTGCCTACTTTAAGGCCAAGAAACATCTTGGTTTAACTATTAATTCTCAACGTATCATTACCAATATGCTGAGTTCCAGATAAGTCCAGTTCTAATTAAGTGTACCCTAAACCTTCAGCATTATAAGGCTGTTTACCAATCTCGGGTTATTTCTGGTTAGTTTGTTTCGTTGAGCATACTTTTCCAAGCATCTTCTAAAGGTTTCTGGTCCCAACCACGACATGCAAGCTTCCATTCTTGCAATCTCGACTTTTGGCTCATTCTAGAGAATTCTTACACGACCTGCATCTCATCATAGCTTAACTTTGTTTCCAATACCTAATCGAAATAAAGACTATATTATCCTGTGAATTAAAGCAATGAAACTCTACACCTTTCAGCTCCTGTTTAGGCAACCGTATTTTATAGATTACGTAATTAATATGGCAATTAAAGTCATAAAGCCTTAAAGTAGGCTTTAAATATTTTCTTTTTTTTAATTTAAAATTCTTTTTAAAATAGTAGCTTAAATATTTACTAGGGTAAAAATAATTTCTCTTATTCGTTTGAAATATTTTAAAAGATTAAATTTCAGTTTAATTTTCATTTTTTTTTTAAATAATTTTTCTTTTTTTTCTGTTGCATATTTAAAGGCTTAAAAAAATAATCAATATGTAGTAAAGCAACCTTTTGCCCAACCTTGTCCTTGCATGCGGGGAGCAGTGGCAGGAGGTTAGGTTCTCCTCATATTATGTTTTATTTATTCAAACTAATGTGTTGTGTACATAGTATCCATGAGTATATTTGAATCTTTGAATGCAAATTAAACTACTAACCGGCTGCACTGCACAACTGCTCTGTGCTTAAAAAAAAATTTTTTTTTTACGATTGTGGAGATAGGCTTTTCTACTAGCCTACCCCCCCTTCCTATACTTGTTGTGTTTACGGCCTTCTAATGGTCATTATGCAACAACTGTATAGACGAGATTATTTTCTATTTTTTTTTTCTTTTTTTCGTCTTTTTCTTTCTCTAAAGGAATTTGTGTTGTGTAAACATGTTGAGAATTTCTTTCATAAAGAATTCTCTCCTAAGCAAACCCAGCAAAGGTTTTAAGAAGATTTTTCGGCATTAAAAAATGTCATCAAAAGTGGTACTGGATGACTCAACTAAGCGAGCGTGAACGCTCACCCCTTGGTAAACTGAATCTCATTCTAAACCATGAAAGCAAGCAAATGTTGGATGTCAAGAGAAGGTTTAAACCCCTCTAGAAGTTTTTAATCTAAGGTATTCAGTTTTCTCCTAACAAGAGCTGACCAATTATCGGCTAAGATTAGTGGGCGACTCTAGGCGGCCATCCAAGTGAGGTAAATCGAATACTGGCCACGCGGTGATGCTAAAGGAATTTGGGACTGTTGAGAGCAATGACTTCATGACATCGCGATACGACTTCCCAATTAGATTCAGGACATCCATTCCGGATAGGGAAGTCTGGAAGAATGATGCCACGCTACTTGCAAAGTACTCCGTACAAATTTATACCGATGACTCCAAGTTGGACGAAATCGTGGATGTACGATGTACTAAATCACTGCAGCGTCTTTTCTGAGGCAGTTTCAGCAATACAGGCTGCAGTAAAAATTCTCGGGTACGAAAATGTGATCAAGCGGGATAGCCAGGCATTTATCGGAGCACTGAATTCTAATGTCATGATCTAACTAAGTAGTTTTTTTTTTTTACGCCGAGGAGGGGCAAGTGTACCTAACCGCACCATAGAGGAAGCCGTCACGTCCTCCGTGTGTGGGGCCCTCACCCACTAAATCCCCCCCTTCGTACCGTGGACTGTTGTGTCCACTCCGGAACAACGGTGGTATTACTTCGGAGTGGAGTCCTTTTGGCCCTTTGGCCGCCTTCATGCTCACATCCGCGTCCGGACTGCGTAATGAAGGTTGGGGAGACTTCTAATTGTCTCCACTATTCCTTTCGTTCAAGCTCCCGACTGGGACCTCGTTTGACACGTGAGCTAGTGTCATCTATGCCGGCGTGCCCACATGCTCCGCAGCCTCCAGATCTCTCTTCTTCAGTCTCAGAATGCGCTCCACGTTATTCGCCACTGAGGCCCAATTCTGTCTGCTCGCAATCATAACCCCGACAATGTTAGCGGCCGTTATCGTTCCGATCATCGACGTCAGTGCAGAGCGATAGCTCTGCCAGCGTGCTTATTCGAAGATAGTGTGTTCCGCATCATCTATTACCCCCCCCCCCCCCTTCCTCGTAAAGGCAGTAAGGGGAGGTGTCTTGCCCATTCTGTTCAGATATTTCCTAAAATATCCGTGGCCCGATAGCATTTGTATAACGTAATAATTTACTTCTCCAAATTTCCGACAGATCCATGGTTTTATTTCCGGAATAAGTCTCGCTGTCCACCTTCCTCTATCCTCGTCGTTCCATCGTCGTTGCCATTCTGAAATGGTGTTTTCCCTGAAGTGACCGGTTATGTGGTTTCCAGCCGATTTCGTCTCATAAATCTTCATCTGCTCCGCTGCTAGTAGATCGACAGGGATTGTACCTGCTATCACAAGTACGGCTGGGGCGGACACCATACGATATGCCGACGCGATACGTAGTGCAGCCGTTCTCTGTACCGATAGAAGTAAGTTCGCCCGTTTTCCAACCCCTAGCGTCTTTAATGAATTCTCGACGTTGGGAATCTCTTGGAGAACCTGCAATAATGGACTTGCTCAATAATATTTGGGCTACTGCGGATACTAACAGAAAACTGCAGAAAATCTGTCCAAGGCTGCATGGAAGACGCATTTCAACTCGGGGTACAAGGGGCGAGATGGAAAAATAAGTTATCACAATGGCTGGACGGCCTAAGTGTGTCCGTTCAAACTTCCAAACTCCTCGAATGCAAATTTTCTTGTATTCTTGTGTATTCTATTTTCAGAAAATAAAATAGGCCCATAATTGACAAATTAAATTCTTAATTCCTATATTTTTTTTAACGAATTTAAAAAAACGTTTCATTTTATTTTGCTTCTATTCAAAATAATTTTTCTCCCCGTGGCGTTGCCAACTTGTTTGCTTTTTCATGATTTAAATTTTGACAAGTACTTGTCATAGTTATTTCTATTAGAAAATATTTGTCCATTGTAGATAAGACATACAAGAAGCTGGAGCAGGAGTAGGAGCAGCAGATATGGGGGGTTCCATTGTAAAATAAAATTTTTCTCACAACTTTTTCAGTTACTTTGTCTTGCAACAAAAACTAACTGCTGCATGCCGCCTCTAATGAGGTAGAAAGAGAACAAAAAAGAAAAAAAATAAGAAGAAAAGAAAAGGAATCTAAAGAAAATCAACTTAAGCAAAAATAGTTGTAGTTTTTCTATTAAGCATGTCCTAAATGTGTCAAGAAGTTGTAGAGACAGAAGGAATCTAAAGAAATATGATGACAATCATGACAATGATGATGAAGATGATGCTGCTGCCATTGTGGTACGTGTTATCTTGGTAAAGGACCATAGGCAAGCATGATTTGTTCCAAAGAAGGTGAATAAAAATAAGCCTTAAAGTAGGCTATAAATTTTACTTTACATTGCAAATAGAAAGTGTTTGCAATGTAGGACAGGGATTTAAAGGAATTAAAAGTATTTGATAATGGAAAAAAATAAGAAACCGTAGGGAATATATTGTAAAGCCATTGATTGTGAATGCACTAAACAGTATTAATGACGTGTTAAGGAGTTTATACACCTCGGAAGTAGTGATAGTTAACTTATACTGTAATATAGTTGTTGTATCGGTGCGTAACATCGTCCGTGCTTCGGCGCAATACCTTCGGCTTCTTACCTTAGAGGTAAGACCATAATAAGGCCGGAACTCCTTTACTTTTGCCTACAAACACTACTCCTGTTTTTCTTCTACCCATAACAGATTTTCTTAGTTTACACAAAATGCAATGCATAAGTAGAGGCCATCCTCCTTGATTTCTGACATAAACTCTGTGAGGAAAATAAAATTCCTAAGAAAAGTTTCATAAAAAAGAGTTTAATCCGGAATCGTCTTTAAACTGTTGGTTCCTATGCGTCTTATCATGCAGCCTTGGACAGATTGTTTGCAGTTTTCTGTTAGTGTCCGAAGCAGCCCAAATATTATTTAGGAATTCCATGATTGCAGGTTTTCCAAGGTATTCCCAACGTCGAAAATTCAATGATTGATGAGACTTCAATTGTTATGCGCAGTCCGGCCGGTTCAGATATCTGCGACAATTGTACCCCCTCTTGGAGTTCATCACATTAGAAACCAGTGCTTTCATAAATGTCTGGCTATCGCAAAGTATGTCAATTTCCCGCTTGCGGACATTTTCGTAATTTAATTTTAATTTTTACCGCAGCCTGTATTGTTAACCACTTATGTGTAAAATTAACACACATAACACAAAGTGGTGTGAGAAGCTAGGTCGTAATTCTGATTAAAGTGTAATAATGTAATGTATGTGTGCCATCATCATTAATTAAAAATTATTAAAAGTAGCATCAACTTCCTTTTATGGAGGAATCAACTTTGAAAACATTAACCGTTTGACTGCTAAGCAATTCTGGTGAGAACGTTCGAAAATTGCTCGAAAACTTTAATTAAGTATTATAATAAAAAAATCTACAAAATTTTAATAATCTATGTATAAAGATAGACCCTATAAATCTCGTCTTTTGATTTTATTTTAGCTTTTTGAATACGATTTTTGTAACAAATGAACGCAGCGCTTTTGCGCCGCGTAGCAGTCAAACGATTAAAAAACACCAGCCTTAAGGTAGGCAACAGAAATAATTAAATGATCAAACAATTATATAAGCTCCATCTGTCTCTCTCTCTCTCTCTCTGGTTGTATGTGTTACTCACTGTTATTGAAAAATATTGTCGCTTAATAAATAAATTGTTTTATTTCAAATATTTTTTTTTTATTAAATTCTTTGGAAAAGAGTATAAATAACTGTTATTTCCTGCCTTTTTTTTAAATTAAAATTTAATTTAGAAGAAAAAAATTTTCCCCCTTGTTTTGCCATAGAAAACAATTTTATTTCGTTTGAAATTGTCACAGTAATGCTAACTTAATGCCAATATATTGCATTTATAAACACATTCAAATCGTATATGCTTATGAGCTCCCACACACATACACACACACACTTGCATATTCATCTCCGTGTGAGTAGCGGAATAGAATACTACCACAGTGCTTCCCTGCTTGTCGTAAAAGGCGACTAAATGGGAGGGCAGAAGTAGAGGGTGCGGATTAAAAGTCTTGCATATACCCGATGACACTGATGCTTCAAGCGAAACAATGCCGCTCAAAGTATTGAACTACCGTGATATCACGGTGACACCGTGGGAACCATGGACCAGCATGCGTGTGAACGCGCTCCCTACGGATGTGAATGATCGGAGCCTAACTGTATAGGCATCAGAATTGATACCAGTAAGATTCTGATTATGGCATACTGGACTATACTGCAACATTTGGATTTGATGACATGGGCTGGCAGATGGAGTAATCTGTTACCAATATGGACTGGGGTGAAACCTGGCCCAGACGGCTTTCAGGCTAATACGATATCTGTCTCCGTCCCGTTAAAACCTGGCAAGCCTTGGAGAACGATCTTGGATTCGTCCCGTTGAGTTGGGGTGTAGGGGCAGTTAAGAATCTCTTCTGTTTAGCTCCCGGTCTGGCTCTGAACACATGCTCTCATGAGGACTTGTGTCAACCCTCGCATGGCCTCCCTGCATTGCAAAGATAACCATGGGACCACAACAAGGGTAACTACACAACGGATCCAAGACAACGGCTTCAAGTTGGGACCCAATAGAATGGAATTTAATATAATAAAGCAAAATCAGCAAAATCAAGAACTTATAGGCGTTATTTCTCCAGCCGGCACCGAGGGTGCAAAGGAGATTCAGCAGGACAGCCCTTTCCTGAATCCTTTCCGGAGGGCTTCGAGGTTGCTCCACTCACCGCCGCTGAAGCAGAACGGCGAGAGATCTCTCTCGTCACCACCGGAGTTACAGAGGAGCAAAGCTCCTGAAAAGGAGGTGGATGATTTCACCAAGCTAGGCGATAAAATTTCGGAACTAGTAGAGATGATGGGCGGAGGAAGAAGGTCCATACACCAAGCGATGCGTGATTTAGTGGCTTCTATATCGTCACTATACCAGCAGGCCGCTAAGGATAAAGGAGCAGAGCAGGAGAAGAAGGTCAAAACCAACGATAGAAGCACGCAGACGATCCTGCAACAGCAGACGCCCTGTATTTCCAAGAGGCAGAGAGATGAATTGGAAAAACCTAGGGGAACACCACCGAAGAAGACTAGAACAGCCCGTCCTCGTGGACAAATTAAGCCTGCCGCCGAGACTAGGGCTAGTGACTCAACGGCGAAACCAGCAACTACTAATAACCAGGCTATGGTAGTGCCTGCAGCGGCAGAAGAAGACACCCAGGAGCACAACGATTGGATCGTGAAAACCAGGAAGCGCAGGAAACCTCCAAGACCGGAAGCAGTGATAATAAAGCCAACCGAGAACCTATCTTTTGCCGACATCCTAAGAAAGGTCAGGAATGCCCCAGAGCTTAAATCAGTCGGTGAGGATGTCCAACTGGTGAAGAAGACGCAGAGGGGCGAAATCCTCCTGGAGTTTAGAAGATCAACCGAGGTGGCTACGGAGATGCACCGTTCTAAGCTAAGGAGCTTATTGGCCGAGGAGATAGAGGTCAGAACAATATCTGAGGAGGCCACATTCGAACTAAGATACTTGGATGAAGTAACAACCGAGGACGAAATAATCGCCGCATGGAGGGACCAAATCGGTGAAATACAACCGACGGCTCTCAAGACGATCAGAAACGTTCCAGGGGGTACTAGAACGGCGATAATCGCAATCCCTATGAGGCTGGCAAGCAGGGCAGAAGAGGTTGGTAAACTGCGAGTAGGTTGGACAGTTTGCCGCTTATTGAGGAAAGTAACTCCGAAGAGATGCTTCAAGTGCCTGGAGTTCGGGCATGTGGCAGGAAAGTGTCGCAGTAATAGCGACTGGTCCAAACACTGCTTCAAGTGCGGAGGGCAAGGTCACTTTGCCAAGACCTGTGGTCGCGACCCTCACTGCCTTCTCTGTAGAGGCGATCCGGATGCTGACGCGAAGCATATCACGGGTGGACATAAGTGCGCACATTACCTGGCAGCACGACGGAAGTTGACATACGCAGGTAAATGAGAATCCTGCAGTTGAACTTGAATCATTGTGAAGCGGCGCAGGAGCTTCTTAATCAGACGGTGCGTGAGCAGAAGATAGACTTGACAATACTGAGCGAGCATTACAGAGCGCCTGGAAACCAACGTTGGATAGTCAGTAAGTGCAACAGGGCCTCGATATGGTCCTGTGGAAAATTCCCAGTGGGAAATATCGACAACAGGTGGGAAAGCTTTGTGAAATGTACCGTTAATGGGGTACATTTCCTCAGCTGTTATCTTCCCCCTAGCCTATCAATAGAAGACTTTAGATGCAGAATAGATGACATCGTTAATGAAGCGAGGAACCTGAGGCCTGTGGTAATTGCCGGGGATTTCAATGCTTGGGCAGTGGAGTGGGGCTCGGCTTATACGAACCCAAGAGGAGAATGCCTACTTGACGCATTTGCAACGTTAGAGGTTGTTTTACTTAATAGTGGTGACAAGGATACATTTTCGAGAAATGGACGCTGCTTTAAAATTGATCTGACATTCGTCAGCGACTCCCTGGCGACCTTATCTACCTGGGTGGTGTCTGACATCTATACACATAGTGACCACCAGGCTATCATTTTTGAGATCCGGGAACGCTCTACTGAACGCAACGTTCCTTCAGCCCCACCGAACCCTCTTTGGAAACACTCCACTTTTGATAAGGAAACATTTGTCCTCACATTGGAGAACACTCGGTTATCCGGAAATGCGAATAACAAAGCGACGGAACTTATGCGCGCCATAACGGAGGCTTGTAACGCATCTATGGTAAGAAGGCGTCACCTACCTGAGAAGATGCACGTTTACTGGTGGAACGCGGATATAGCAGATCTAAGGCGTAAATGTAACCGCGCACGGCGGTTGTTCCAAAGGGCTAGAGGCCGTGAGGAATTTGCAGATCTACGGGAAAGATATAGAAGGTGTAGGACGAGCCTTAATGGAGCAATTGCGCATAGCAAGAGAAGGTGCTACAGGGAAATGTGCGCCGATGTGGACGAGAATCCCTGGGGAACTGGATATAAGGTGGTGATGAGAAAGCTGAACAGCTTCCGACCACCAGCAACGACATGTGCAGCTAAGCTGCAATCAATCGTCGCGGAGCTTTTTCCGCGCAAAGCCGAAATTACTTACTCCGTGCGAGACATGCGGTCACCGGAGGAAATCCCAGAAATCAGCAGTCGGGAACTGGAATCAGTCTGCAGAGAAATGAAACTCAATAAGGCACCGGGGATCGACGGGATCCCAAACATCGCGCTTAAGGCGGCTATTGAGAATAACACTGAGCTGTTTAGACAAGTTTTTGATGCTTGTATTCAAGAGAGGACGTTCCCTAGGATATGGAAAAGGCAGAGACTGGTCCTCATTTCGAAGGGCAACAATGCGCAGGATGCATCGGGATACCGCCCGCTCTGTATGATTGACACGGCTGGAAAACTTTTGGAGAAGATAATTTGTAGGAGATTAGAAGCATTTCTGGGCGAAGAAGGCTTATCGGAGCGTCAATTTGGTTTCCGGAAATCACGTTCCACAATAGATGCAATGGAAATGGTTATGGCTATAGCAAAGGATGCTATCAGCGGTAACCGCTGGTTGGAAGGCGACAAGGAATACTGCGTAATCATCACCTTGGACGTCAAAAACGCATTCAACTCTGCGGAGTGGGATGCCACGTTAGCTGCCCTGGATGGAAAGAACGTACCGAACTATTTATTGGAAATTGTTAAGGACTATTTTAAAGATAGAGTGCTCCTATATGACACGGATGATGGCAGGAAGTCATACGCGGTATCAGCAGGGGTCCCGCAAGGTTCCGTGCTGGGCCCGTTACTATGGAATGTGATGTATGATGGTGTACTGAGGCTAAGACTCCCTAGAGGTACACAAATCATTGGTTTCGCAGACGATATTGCCCTGGTGATAAGGGGTAAATATCTGGATGATTTGGTGAGAACATGTAACACTGCGGTTGGCATAGTCAGGAGCTGGATCACGGAAATAGGTCTCAAACTAGCTGATCACAAAACGGATGTACTCCTTGTAAGTAGTAGGAAGAAGATAGAATTTATTACCATAACGGTAGGTGACCAGCGCATATCATCAAAGCAGGCGATTAAATATCTGGGAGTGATAATTGACAACAGGCTCACGTTTAGGGAACACCTGTCGTACATCGGCCAAAAATGTGCGGCGACGGCATGTGCGCTTGCCCGATTAATGCCTAACCTAGGAGGCCCAAGACAGGAGAGGAGACGGCTACTGATGAAGGTAGTGACAGCGATTGCTATATATGCAGCCCCCGTATGGGCTCGTGCTATGGAGAAGAGGACCTTTAGAGCAGGAATAGAAGCGGCCTACAGGAGATCTGCTCTTAGGGTGATTTCTGCCTTCCGAACGGTGTCTACCGATGCAGCGTTAGTGATTGCGGGGATGATGCCCCTGAAGCTAGTAGTGGATTTAGAGAGGAGGAAATATGACGTAAAGAGAGGAACAGATTTTTCGAACCCTGTCCAACTAACTGATAATGCAATGGATAGATGGCAGCAGGACTGGTCCAATTCCACTAAGGGAAGATGGACCCACAGACTCATACCGAGCATAGGCGTATGGACAAAAAGAAGACACGGTCAGGTGAACTTCCACCTGACTCAGTTGCTAACGGGCCATGGTTGTTATAGGGCTTATCTCTATAAGTTTGGTCATGACGTAGATGAGGCATGCCCAGAATGCCGTGATGAAAGGGAGACGGCGGAGCATGTTTTCTTTAATTGCCCGCGATATTCTGTTCAACGAAATTGCCTGGAGAGATCGATAGGATTCCAGGTAACGCCCGAGAATATAGTAAACCTGATGTTAATCTCAAGTGACAATTGGAACGCAGTATGTGTTTTCGCACGGAATGTATTGACGCAGCAAAGATTGGCTGAGAGAGCAAGATCAGCGGAATTTGAAGGCAGCATTCGCTGAATCACCACCCCCCCGAAGTAATACTTGATTGTGGTCCCGGGGGGGGCGAATGGTTGAAAGTGTGTGATGAGGTTGGTTTTTTAGTACGTATGCGCTTAGCAAGCCGAGAGTAAGTCTTGCGGCGAATCGTGCACTTTGGTAGGCCGGGCTACCAAGGTCTTTCGAAGATTTTCCAACCTTAGCTCGCATAGCTAAAAAAAAAAAAAAAAAAAAAACACTTGCATATTCATTTATTGCATAAATAAGAGAAAATATTACACCAAATGAGAGCTATAATTTGAAAAAGTTTACAATACTTGTATGTAGGTGTGTAAGTAAATGTGTTAAAATCTAACAACAAATATGAAAATATCATGCAGCTTAATTTGCTTAAACATATGCATGCAAATATCAGTAACTGTATTGCTATTGTGTGCACGTATGTATGCATGAGTACGTAAGGAACAAATGCATTAAAGCATTGCATACGTGGTATGCTATTAAAGCTATGAACACACGTATTACACTAATACATATAAACACAATTACTCATTTAGTAACGTCATCTAAACACGCATAAATACGCCACTTAGTTTTTAATAAGTGTAAACCTACTTACACACACCCACACACACTTTTATGCTTATAACACTTGCGGTTATAAATTCTTGCACACCACACATAAAAATTACACATCATATCTCCCCCACATGCGAAAATAGTTATTAACACTAACACAACAAACTACAGTTCAGCATAAGAGTCATATACGTATGTATGCAGAGAGCGAGAGAACAAGTGCTTATAAACATAACAATGAAATAGGGAACAACAACAACATTATTAACTAAAAAGGAAATTATGAAAAAACAACATCTTAAGAGTCATGAGACAAGAGACAAACAAAACAAAACTAAACAAACCTTAAAGCACGATGCTGGTGACACACACACACACACACACATGCATGCTATTGTTGTTCTCGTCGTCTTTTCATACGACTGGCAGTACGGTCGAAGAATTAGTGAGCGATATATGTGAAATGTTATTGTTGTTCTCGGTTATATGAAAAGGACTGAGCACGAGAGAGTGAAGAAGAAAAAAACCCACAAGAATAACTACCGTAATAAGCATTAAACAATAAGGCAGGCATGGTTACTAACAATTACTAAGAATTTCGTTGAATTTTACGAAAAACAAATAAGACAGTTAGACACACTTGGTATTTTTTTCTCTGGTAGGGTAAAAATAACAGGAGTAACTAATGTAATAAGTCAGAAATGGTGATTAACAATTACTAAGAATTACTTCTTTTGGCATAAATAAGTGTTTGAATATTAAAAAAAGAAATTTAAAATTATCAGGCACGCAAAGAAAAATTCAGAGATGGATAATAACCATTAAAAGGAAAAAGTTACTTATAAAATAAAGAAGTCTGTGTATTTAAATTTTTTTCTTCAATAAACGGCGAACAAGACGATAAAGTTGGAAGTTTAAAGTTTTATTCCTTAATAATCTAATACATGATTTAGGTCTTCTATTTTTCAAATCCATGTGGTTAGAAAAGAGTTTTTAAATTTCTTTGTCTTCCTTTTCATTGTGTGTATACTTTTCGAGACATGCGCTCCCATTCTACAGAAGGGTTTTGGCCCCATTAATGACTTGAATTCTACTCTCCTCTCAATCTCATTTGCTTGCTCATTGCCTCAACAGATAGTAACCTTATGCTGTATACCTAGCCTTCAGACTCCTCCATACTATTTTCAATTAAAATTCATTAGAACCTGGGGTTAATTCCACGAATTTTCCCCTTTACCAAATTATACAAGAAAAAAGGAATTTAAAGACTGCTGTTTGTCCAAAGAACTACTGTTTCCAAGGAACATATTCCCCGATCATCAGTCCCTAATAAATAGGTAACAATAATTATCAGGCAATGTATGTAGATTGAAGTCGCCGTGGTCTAGTGGGTAGTATGTTGGCTTATTAGACAAAAGGCCCGGGTTCGAATCCCAGGTCAGACATCAAAACGAAAAATATTTCTTCGGCGACTTCCTCTTTCAGCAGATTTCTGGCAAATATTCTGTGAGTAAAAATTGCCATGAAAAGCTTCTCAAAAAATCTATCGTTCTGAGTCGACTTTAAACTGTAGGTCCCGCCACTCATGTATAAAATTAACGCACACAACATAAGTGGTGTAAGAAGCTAGGTCGTAATCCTGACTGAAGGGTTGTAATGGCCAATTATGTATGTATGTATGTACTTATTCCACGATCATCAGTCCCTAATAAATAATTAACGATAATTATCAGGCAATATACGTTGATATGAAGATCTATTGCTAACTTAATTGGTCTTTACAAGCTTGTTGTATGTATTAAGTTTCTCCATCATTGGCAAGGCTTACAACTTAAAGTCGACTTTACCATACGGGTTAATACTCATGTTTGCTAAAGTATGTATTCCTGCCAGAACAATCGAAGATAAAGTCCCACCATATTGATTGTACTTCAAAAGTCTGAGCCTAGACGACTAGAAGAAAATAACCCACAAAATAAATTTGAAAGGTCAAAGTAAATCGCCCCCTGTGTAACTCTTGAAATATCATTTGGGATCATATGTTCTCTCATACGAATTCCTTCTCCAATTGAGGTGGAATAAATTCTTTGAGCACTAACTCGCTTACAGGAATCATTTGGCCGGTGAAGTTTTCTCAAAAATAAAACCCACTGAAAGTTTCAGCTGTTATACCTCACCATACATACCCATAACTGCACGTCCTTTGTGACATTTCAGCCATATCGAAATAATATTCCGGGTAATACTACAGAGCAAACGAATTACTTAGATATGGCATGTTATTGAAAACAAGTCGTATGATAAGCTTAAAAAGCATTAGAAACTTCCATCCCTGACCTAATTACATACATTAAATTATGTAAACATGACTTCTAGCACTCTCCCCTACACGAGAGATCATAAAATGAATGTAAACAGAGAGGAAGACAAAATATAAAAAGAGAGAGAGAGTTAATGATGTGTATGAACACATTGTTTATAATTGAGAGAAAACGCTCTCTCTCTCTCTCTCTCTCTCTGCCTAATTGTAATAAGAAGTGACTGTGTTTGTGTATTTTCTTCAAACTACACCTGTTTGTTGAAGAAAAGAGAGAGATGAGATCATCATTAGACGTCGGCACAAAGAGAACCTGATAAAAATGTGTGTGTGTGTGGATTTGTGAGAGGCATGTATGTATATAACCCAGAGGAAAAATGTTAGTAATATTTTTAAATCTAACCTAATAATATGTTTATGTAGTGGAAAATGGTAAATGTACAGTACTAAACAACTAAAGATTGTGTATTTAACTTGACAAATATTCTGTCAAAAATGGAAATCATTTCTCATTGTGAAAATAGTGAATTCTACTGTAATTTTTCTTTGGGTGTATAATTGATATACAAAAAAAAAATTTCAAAAAAAAAGCTACGAGGACCAGCTTCATTGAAAGCTGCTAAGCAACTGAATGGATTTTTACGTTCTTTTTAACGAAGATTGTTGATGTTCTGTCCTATGTGTGCCGAAGATGATCTTGCCCCATGAACACTGTTAAAAGGAAATTGAAAGAGAAATTGGATTTCTTGTTTTTGGTTTGATTATTACGTACGTATGTATGTATGTATTGAAATTTGTCTTTCTGTTGTTGTTATTGTTGTTTTACTTTCTCATCAACCATTATTTTTATTTGAATTTAATACAGCAGCTGTAACTGGAAAAAAAACTTGTGATATGAGAGCAGGAGTGTTACAAAACAGTAGCTCGGTTATGAAAAGGCGAGCGTAAATAAAACATTTTTTTTTTGTTTTTGTTTAATCACCCCCCTATATGAAACAACGTCTCTCTTTCTCTCTCTCTCTTTCTTTTCGAAAACTTTATTTATGAACATTGTGTATGAGAGTGTGTCTTTAAGCATGTGTAAGAGCATGTATGCATATGTGTTGCTGTGTGTAGCAGTACTTTAACAAAGTGAAAGTACTTGCTGCCAGTAGAGAGAAAAATAAAAAAGAAAAACAAATTTTTTTCTCATCAGCATCGTCATCATCAACTCAAGGATAAGCAGCAGTGCTCTTCCTGACATTGCAATTCTATTGTTCAAACACTTGCACACACACACACACGTACACGTACATGTACGTCCATACATAAATATAAACTCACACATTTGAGTGCATATTTGGTGAATATGTAACACATGCAATGTGGTGGGTACTTGCCTGCCTGCCTGCCTGCATGAATCGTGGGTCGTAGTTATTTTTTTGTGCTTTTTTTTCTGAGGACTTTATACAATACAATGACATTTAGTAGATTGTGTTGTATTTCTTATGCATAACTAAGCAAGTTGGAAAAGAAATATACAAAGAGAGAAAGAGAGAGGAGGGGAAAACTAACGTTTTCGTATGTATTTTGTTTACTATACTTTGTCACACATGGACGACAAATGAAATGACATTAGAACGGAACTTTGAAAAATAATAAAACGAAGCAAGTTTTATAAAGAAAAAAAAAAAAAAAAAATAATAAAAGTGAGTGATTGAAGATTGAGAGAGAGTAAAAGAGCGAAAGAGACGAAAAACTGTAGACAGCAGGAGATGAATGTACATACACTGGTGGCCAAAACTAAAGCAACTGAAATCAATCAATCACTTATTGCAATAAAACATTTGAATTTTTGAGTAAATCAGTAATTTTTTCTTCATAGTGTGATATATATTCTTACAATCTACCTATTCAAAAAAAAAAAAAAAATATTAATCTTCAATTAACTACGTGGAACGTCAAAACTAAAGCAACTTTATTATAACACTAGATGACCCGTGCGAATATTTCGCACCTTTAGTTGTCATTTTTGTAACATAAAATGATAATAATTAATAGAAATTTTATTAAAAATATAAAAATATTAGAAATCATAATATCATCATACTTATTTACATACATACATACATACGTATGTTTAAATGCTTTCATAATACGTCTTTGAATACAATGTTAGAGGGAATGACATGGTCATCGTTAACTTTTTGCCCGTATGAATCCTTAATACAAACAAAAATATCTTTAAACGTACGCACTCGAGAAAAAGCCACGTATAACTGCCCATGTGAAAATACCGGTAGAACTGCATTACTATTAAGCGACCCTGTATTACCACACTTGAACAGAAACATATAATCATAATGACAATAGTATTATTATGCAGTTCTATATAAAATATAATTTTTATCAATGATTATATTAATTTTTCAATTTCTAATTATTTTTCGCCATTAGTGTTAGATATAAGCTTTAAAATGAAATATCATTCATTAAATTTGATGCGGTGGTATGGGAGATATTTGCAACCGACAACAAAATGTGCTTTAGAAATAATATATATGGTTTTACATTTCAAAAAACATTTTTTTTTTAAAGTTTACTACAACACCACGTGAAAAATTTTCAATTTAGAGTAATTTTATTATAAATTATGGAAAATGGCTATAGGAACAAGTACTCTACTTTTCTTAAAAAGCAAATTATAAGTGACTTTCAAAATGGTTTGTCCCAAAAAGAAATTTCCGAAAAGTTTTCAATATGTAAATCAGTGATTTCTCGAATAATATGTCGATTTCGAGATCAACCGGGTCAGTAGTAACAGTACATTCTGGAGGCAAACCGAGGAAAACTTTACATCGTACAGATAAAAAGATAATCCGTGAAATAAAAAAGAAACCTTTAGTCACACATCAACTGAGTTAGTGAGAGAATTATCTTTGGAAGTGAGCTCAAGAACTGTAAGAAGAAGAGCTGAAGAAGCAGGTTTAAGAGCTCGAAAACCATTAAAGAAGCCAGGTTAGCTTTTGCAAAGGCCCATATTGGTTAGAGTCCTGCTCAGTGGAGAAACATATTGTTGTCAGATGAATCCAAATTCAACATAAAAGGCTCAGACATGAAGAACTTTACTGTAAGGAGACCAAAAAATGAATGTTTTAAACCGCAATATTGTAAAGGAACGGTTAAACATGGTGGAGGCTCAATAATGGTGTGGAATTGTTTTTCATACGATGGAGTTGGGCCAATTTACTAAATTACTGAGAAAATGAATCGATTTGTTTATAAAAATTTGTTGGAAAACGTAATGCTGCCATATGCAGAAGAAAACATGCCACTGATTTGGGTTTTCCAACATGACCATGACCCAAAACATGCTTCGAAATTTATTAAGGAATGGTTGAGTCAATCAAAAGTAAATGTTCTCGGGTGGCCAGCTCAAACGCCAGACCTTAACCCCCCATTGAAAACCTTTGGAGCATCGCGTTGACCGTTAAATAAAAAATAATCGCATCCAGAACACATGGAACAGCATTTCTAAAGATCAAATTGAGAGGCTAATTGATTCGATGCCCCATAGATGTGCTGACGTTTGACTATTAATTATATTTTTATATTTTGTTACAGAAATAGAAAAGTTGCTTTAGTTTTGACCACTAGAATTTATGGTTATTTCGTTATTTTGAAAAAAAAAGAAATAATCTTTTAAGCAAATGGATTATAATTTTTTTTTTTTTTTTGCATTTACATTTAATATGAATAAAGTCTAAATATACATATAAACCAAAAAACATCCCGTTTTAATCTTTTTAGCAGAATATATTTTCTAAAACATCAAAGTGTAATGTCAGTTGCTTTAGTTTTGGCCACCAGTGTATATACACACACAGTATATTTTCAAGTTCGGTCATGTGTATATTAATTGTTGTTGTTGTTTTTAGTTTAATTTTTTCTCTTCCTCCCTCCTTGTCGCGCAACGAACACATTCACCTACATGTAATGTTAAAGATTATTCAACAAATGACTTGTTGTTGCAATTCAGCAAAACTGGCTTGCCTTGTTTGTTTATCAAACAGTAAACCCTCTAACTATATATTCGCCTAAAACTATGCAATTTTTTGAAATGAAAATCATTTTCACAAACCTTTTACTGTTCGTTTTAATTTAATATTACACAAGTGAACATTTTTTTTTAAAGTTTACTACAACACCACGTGAAAAATTTTCAATTTAGAGTAATTTTATTATAAATTATGGAAAATGGCTATAGGAACAAGTACTCTACTTTTCTTAAAAAGCAAATTATAAGTGACTTTCAAAATGGTTTGTCCCAAAAAGAAATTTCCGAAAAGTTTTCAATATGTAAATCAGTGATTTCTCGAATAATATGTCGATTTCGAGATCAACCGGGTCAGTAGTAACAGTACATTCTGGAGGCAAACCGAGGAAAACTTTACATCGTACAGATAAAAAGATAATCCGTGAAATAAAAAAGAAACCTTTAGTCACACATCAACTGAGTTAGTGAGAGAATTATCTTTGGAAGTGAGCTCAAGAACTGTAAGAAGAAGAGCTGAAGAAGCAGGTTTAAGAGCTCGAAAACCATTAAAGAAGCCAGAGCCAGGTTAGCTTTTGCAAAGGCCCATATTGGTTAGAGTCCTGCTCAGTGGAGAAACATATTGTTGTCAGATGAATCCAAATTCAACATAAAAGGCTCAGACATGAAGAACTTTACTGTAAGGAGACCAAAAAATGAATGTTTTAAACCGCAATATTGTAAAGGAACGGTTAAACATGGTGGAGGCTCAATAATGGTGTGGAATTGTTTTTCATACGATGGAGTTGGGCCAATTTACTAAATTACTGAGAAAATGAATCGATTTGTTTATAAAAATTTGTTGGAAAACGTAATGCTGCCATATGCAGAAGAAAACATGCCACTGATTTGGGTTTTCCAACATGACCATGACCCAAAACATGCTTCGAAATTTATTAAGGAATGGTTGAGTCAATCAAAAGTAAATGTTCTCGGGTGGCCAGCTCAAACGCCAGACCTTAACCCCCCATTGAAAACCTTTGGAGCATCGCGTTGACCGTTAAATAAAAAATAATCGCATCCAGAACACATGGAACAGCATTTCTAAAGATCAAATTGAGAGGCTAATTGATTCGATGCCCCATAGATGTGCTGACGTTTGACTATTAATTATATTTTTATATTTTGTTACAGAAATAGAAAAGTTGCTTTAGTTTTGACCACTAGAATTTATGGTTATTTCGTTATTTTGAAAAAAAAAGAAATAATCTTTTAAGCAAATGGATTATAATTTTTTTTTTTTTTTTGCATTTACATTTAATATGAATAAAGTCTAAATATACATATAAACCAAAAAACATCCCGTTTTAATCTTTTTAGCAGAATATATTTTCTAAAACATCAAAGTGTAATGTCAGTTGCTTTAGTTTTGGCCACCAGTGTATATACACACACAGTATATTTTCAAGTTCGGTCATGTGTATATTAATTGTTGTTGTTGTTTTTAGTTTAATTTTTTTCTCTTCCTCCCTCCTTGTCGCGCAACGAACACATTCACCTACATGTAATGTTAAAGATTATTCAACAAATGACTTGTTGTTGCAATTCAAGCAAAACTGGCTTGCCTTGTTTGTTTATCAAACAGTAAACCCTCTAACTATATATTCGCCTAAAACTATGCAATTTTTTGAAATGAAAATCATTTTCACAAACCTTTTACTGTTCGTTTTAATTTAATATTACACATGTGAACATTTTTTTTTTATTTTCTCTGCACATTTATTTAAACGTTAAATAAAACATCTCCTCAACATCTTTCTATATTTTTTTCTCTTTTTTTACCTCATTTAAGTTGTCAACAAGTTTTTTTTTTTTCGTTGTTTTCCCATTCTTTTCTTATTTCCTATTTAGCATACAATAAATGATAATCGTAAACACACTTTAGAAAAAAAGAAAGTTTTCTCATTATTTTTTTTTTTGAAGATTTACCATAGAAATTCAATAGATAAATATTAAAATATTGAAATATTCCAAAGAAATAAGAATTTTCAAAACTGTTTGTTATATAAGTTTTATATAAAATTGAAAATATAAATTAAGTTAAATGTACATTATTCAGCTAGCTGAATAGTTTCTTAAGTTGTTGTTAGTCCAGCTTTTAAGTAAATAAATTATAAATCACATAGAATTTTAACTATTCAGCTAACTAAATAGCTTTTCTAGGTCACACTTGAGAAAAATATTGAACCTAAAAATCCATTTAAATGAAATGAAATATATTCAGCTTGCTGAATAGCTTTTTTGATTAGTAGTTTAGTAAAAATATTGCAATAGATCCAAAGTTTGAAGGAAATTAAAGTTATTCAGCCAGCTGAATAACATCAAAATAGGTTTCTTGAAATTTGCTTAAACAAAGAATTCAATATGCACCAATTTAGTGTAATTCAGCTAGCTGAATTCCTTAATAACATTAATTTTAGTAAAAATATCAAAATGAACCTGTAATCAAAAGAAATCAAAGCTATAAGTAGCCAGTTGAATTACAAGTAAGAAAGCTTTTTAAGCTAAATTTAACCCTTTTTGTGCCATACATATTTTTTACTAACGATAGCAGCGCTATGGCGCTCCTTGGCACTAAAAAGGTTACAAATTAAATGAAATTAAAGCCATTCATATATGTAGCTGAATAGCAATTAACAATTCAAATAGTTTAACTAATGAAATAAAAATATTTGACCAGCTCTGCCAAATTCTTAAAAAAAATGTGAAATAAAAGCCTGGAAAAAATAATAGGGACACTTAAATTTTTCAATATATTCTTATATTTTTAATTATTTTTCCATAAATATTACAAAGTATATACATTTTATTTTATTAATAAGTTATTTAATGTTTTCTTTTTAACTTGAAACTAAATTTAAGTAAAAACTGGCGTATTCAGCTAGCTGAATAAGATAAAAATAAGTAACTTTTTATACTTTTTTACTTAAAACAGAATATAAATAAAAATTGGTCTATTTAGCTAGCTGAATTACACAAAAATAAGTTTTCAATAAATTTTTGTACCCAAAAACTAAACCGAGGTAAAAGTAACTCTATTCAGCTAGCTGAATTACACAAAAATAAGTTTTCAATACATTTTTGTACCTAAAAACAAAACCGAGGTAAAAGTAACTCTATTCAGCTAGCTGAATTACACAAAAATAAGTTTTCAATACATTTTTGTACCTAAAAACAAAACCGAGGTAAAAGTAACTCTATTCAGCTAGCTGAATTACACAAAAATAAGTTTTCAATACATTTTTGTACCCAAAAACAAAACCGCGGTAAAAGTAACTCTATTCAGCTTGCTGAATTGCATAAAAATAAGTTTTTTTTTTTTTTTGCAATATTTACTTAACGAAAAATATTGTGCAAGTAAAAGAAATTATGATTTCATTACTTTTTATTTCTCTAATGTTATTTTTGTAATAATATTTTCACCCCAAGCGATAGTTACAAAAAGAAAACTTTAAAATTACATTCCAACTGCTAACAATACAATTTACCTCCCTTTTCTTTCCCTTACAGTATTTATTTGGCAACTTGTTAAACTGCATTGTTATATTATTTCTCTCGCTCTCTTTTCTTTTCTTTATAGTTCATGAAATGAAAACAACATATTGTTGACTTGCCGCCGGCATAAACTTGAAGAAAAGAAACTCTAAGAACAGCTACAGAAATATCGTAGATAATTGTAAGCTATTCAAGCTCAAACTGTATCAAGTTTAGTTGCCACAAAGAAAAGGAAAAATAAAAGAAAAGGTAAGTGAATAAGTTTATTTAACAAAAAAAGGAAAGGAAAATAGTTAATGTTTGTAACAATTTTACTTTGGTAGTTAATTTAATGCAATTCAGACGGCTGAATTCGTAAACCAACCAACCCCAACAATAACTTTTCTAACCAATAAATATTTTAAAATAGCCTCCTAAAAATATGCTTTAATTTTCATACCTCCGCTTGCCGTTTGATTTAAATCTCTGTCATATTGCACGAGCCTTCTATTTATGTATGTATTATATCTTGCAGTAACTAATGCAGTTTACCCCCTAAAATATGCAATGATTTGTCAAACATCATTACAGCCAAAAGTAGGCTATATAGTGCAGAGAAATTAGCATATATATTAAAATGCTACTATATTATAAAGCTACTGTAAAAGGTACAATAAGGTAGGCTTAAATTAAGTAGATTTTAAAGCTTTAGAACGCCTTAAAATAGAATTTAAATTTTTGTTTAATATTTTTAAAGTATAAAGATTTTGTATACATACCTCTTCCCTAGATTTTTCTTGTTATCGATAAATTTGGTATAGAAATTCTTTGTTATCGATAAAATTATTATATATGTATATCTGATGTTATCTTTAAATTTTCTATAGACAGTTTTTGTTCTCCAAAATATTCCAACATAGGCAAAATAATCCTCCAATTCAAAAACTAATAAAATTTTTATTGAAATTGTTTATCTATAAAAATTTTCTTTCAAAAATTTAATGTTTTTAGCAAAATTTTCTATAAAAAATTTAACGTTATCGAAATAATTATCGAAAAGTATAATATAAAATAACCCATATAATACACTTACATTTTTTTGTTACCGATAAATATTTATTTATTGTTATCGTTAAATTTTCTATAGATTTTTTTTGTTATCGATAATTTTTGTATAGAAATTATTTGTTTTAGATAAATTTTTTATAGACATTATTTGTTATCGATAAATATTTATTTATTGTCATCGTTAAATTTTCTATAGATTTTTTTTGTTATCGATAAATTTTCTATAGACTTTTTTGTTATCGATTAAATTCCATAAAAGCTTTTTGTTGTCGATAAATATTACCTTGAAAAATATTGTTATCGATAAATTTTCTATAGAAATTATTTGTTATCGATAAATTTTCTATAGACATTTGTTATCGATTATATTCTATAAAAGCTTTTTGTTGTCGATAAATATTACATTGAAAAATATTGTTATCGATAAATTTTTTATAGAAATTATTTGTTATCGATAAATTTTCTATAGAAATTATTTGTTATCGATAAATTTTCTATAGACATTTTTTGTTATCGATTAAAATCTATAAAAGCTTTTTGTTGTCGATAAATATTACATTGAAAAATATTGTTATCGATAAATTTTCCATAAAAAATTTTAACAATCGATTAATTTTTTGATGATCTCTATTACGAATGGAAATTCTATGTTATCAAAAAAATTTTGTACCATTATTAATAGTCATTTGAATACTTTAACTATCCTCATCTAAATCCGGCTAGATCAATTATTTTTTGCTTAGTTCTTTATCTAAACGGTTAAGAAGTTGTTGGAACCGAACTTAATTGAAACTCTGTAGCAGATTTTCCGAGCTTTGGTGATTTTCAGTACTGTCATTGTTCTTTCTTTGTCACTTTCTTTAAATTCTTGGAAAAATAAATTGTAATTAATTTATGGTTAATATTTAAATATTTTGTTTATAGTCCCTTAAAATATGCTAAAAAAAATTTCAAAGTTTAGTTTTTTAATTTCTTAGCATTTATTGTTTAATAAGATTTTTTTGAGATTGAGAAACTAGGTCGTAATCCTGACTGAAGGGTTGTAATGGCCAATTATGTATGTATGTAAGATTGTTTTCTGTAATTTGTTTGTTCAAAAACCATGTTGCATAACATATGCTTTAGCCTTTAGGCCTTTTCTATTAGACTAAATATTAATTACAGCCTTAACTTATACTTTAATATGCATGACTAACTCCTTAGCTTATGCTTGTATAATTTTACAATTATTCTATAACTTAAGGGTGAAATGAATAAATGAATAAATGCTCTTAACAAAACATATGTGCGTATGTATAGCTAACTATTACTAAAGCATATTTTAAGGCTTAAATATTAAAATAACATACTTTTAAAGCATAATATAGAAGAGGTATGAAATAGTTGAGTAAATAAATCATCAATTTTTATGGTAAACAGTATGATATTTTAAAATTTTAAATGAATTAATGATGAATGGAAAAAACCTAGGAAAAATTGTTGCATATTTTTGGGTGTTAAACAAATAATTTATGTGTGTTTTGTAAAAGAAAATGGTACATAGTATATGAGAGACTTTTGGAGATAGTATGACATTACGTATGATGTTTACTTGATAAATAATTGAAATTAATCATACGTTCAGTAGAAAAATTATAAAATTCTAGTTATCTAAGAAACTTTCCATAGAAAATGTAGTTATCGAAAATAAAAAAAGTATAGAAAATAAATTCTTAACAATTACGAACAAACGACATCAGTATTTAAACAATATTATCGCCCCCTACTGGGTATTTAATAGAGTATTCTCTTCCCTTCATTTACCCTTGATTACAGAATTTACCAAGCAACTACCACACATTATAAATTGTTGTTGCATAGCTTGTCTATCGCTCTGAAAACAAGCCAGAGCCCTCTTCAATAAGTCTCTAGTCAACTACTATCATTGAAAACAGCAAAGAAAAGGGTTTCAATTCACAATAGAAACTAAAAATAATAAAAAAAAGAAACAAGCAACTGCCAAGACAACTAAAAAAAAAAATGCAGAATAAAAATGAATATCGATAATAAATTTCCTAGAGAACAATAATTACTAGCACCAGGAGTCAAATCAATTTAAAATAATTGTTAACAATTAAACATTTCTTCTTCTTCTCCATTTTCTGTACTATAGACGACCTTCTAGTATTGACAGGATAATTAAAATGTAAAGGAAATAACAAAAGAAAAAAAATAATAATTCTAGCCAGAGCGTGCACCCCCCCTACTGAGTGGGATATGCTGACCTTTAGTCAATTATGGCCATTATCAAAGCGTTTATCGGATATTGGTCTGCTTTATGCAATCTTCTAGGCTTCCTGCAAGTTGATCACATCAATCGAATGCAGGATTTTCCCTATTTTATCCTTTGAAATTAGGCAAGTTCGTCCTCTACATCGATTTTAGCTAATGTTTACGTCAAATATCCTTTTCGCCGGGACATTCCCTTAATCCAAATGACATGGTCGAATCAGCGCATTAGCTGGACTCCCGTTCACCGCAGAATACTTACCATGATGGTAGTTAAAGAGATCACGTTGACATTTAATTCTGTTTGCCGCAGAATACCCAACGTCCTTTTGTGTTGAGAATTCTCCACGACGTTATCATTAATTGTGAAATTTTGCTTACAAAAATCAAAATTCGCCTCTTTTAAAGCTTTAAAGTTCTGCTATTATTTCGCTCATCACTTTATGTTCAACACATTTGACAACAATTTTGCATAATCATGCGTAAATTTATAAACACCAGGCACACAACCGTTATTTACGTTCTCTCATATTTAACCACATATTAGGACTCCATAATCTCATACATATTTACTCATACAAACAAAAATATATTGTGTACACTGTACACCGTATAATGGTTGTTACACTAAAACCACAGAAAAATGCAAACCAATAACCACACACACACATGGCAAACTGTTGTGTAAGAGTAGTTGTGTAACATTAAAAATGAGCCTTAAAGAGCAGAAGATTAAAAGATAAATAAAGAGAATAAAACTTAAAGAGATATGATACATCATGGTTGTAGTTACACACACATACACACTCATATTTTGGTTTTACCTAATAGGACACACTTTCATACTTATGCTCTACCAAACACTTTGTTTAGCGGTTGTTTAAGTAAAGCCGCAGAAAATAAAAAAGAAGAAGAAGAAAAATTGAACACAGTAATCTGGTGCTTATATTTGTAATGGTGGTGTAAACAGCAATACATAGTCGCCTATTGTATGAGAGTATGAATATGGTGAATATGGATATGAGAGAGAGAGAGAAGTAGCATTACGGTATAATGTTGGCACATACACATATGTTGTTATTGTATTAAGACTGTGCTGTGCTTACATTAACAGTGTTATTAAAATTCACAATAAATGCGTATTATGGTCTGTGAGCAATCATGTGTGGTGTTAAAAGAGAACAGAGCAAGAGGATTAACATTAAACTTGTGTGTGCGTGTTGTGTTATAGTGTAGGAAATATGAAGGAGAGTAAGTAATTGCTGGTGTTTTAATATTAAGGCTGTGGTGTAAAGAAAGGCAGGCAGAGAGATAGTGAGTGCAATATTATCTGTTATCTGTTTTGGTAGCTTTTAAGTGAATGATAATTTTATTATGCCGCCTATAATTGTGTAGTGTGGTTTGCTTAAAGGTTTGAAATATTTAAATGAATAAGTGCTGATATAATGCACATGACTATTGTGTTGTGTGTTTATGTAGCAACAAAATTTGTTGTTACAAGTATAGCTTTATAGGTGTATATGTCTGATTGGACACTCTGTCCTTGATAGCGGCAATTGTTGTTCTCTTTACAATTTTTTTTTTTTTTTTGATTAATTATATGCAATGTAAATGAGTACACACTAATACACACACACTCAAATCTGTCAACATGCAAAAGAGTAGAAGGAAAGTTTTATGCCTGAGTCCAACCACTACTGTTTATGATACAAAATTTTCAAACACTTTTTTACATGTTTTTCCTACTGTTCGCATTTTGTGGTTGGATTAGAGCGACCATGCATTGTTGTGTTTACTCTGTTGTATTTTAGCCTTAAAATATGCACATGTTATTTTGTGAACATAATCCATCCTTAACATATTCAAAAATTAATTTAAAACGTTTGCAAAGCAATTTCCGCTTAAATATGGGAAATTATTAAATTTTAATACAAAATTGCAACAATTAACCCAATATTTTGTAATGGAAAATTAATTATTTTGGAAGTATCCTCGAATATTAAAATAAATTATAATTGCTTACTGTTATTACAATACGCAAGATTCTTTTGTAATGACACAGGCAATTAAAAAGTTATTGTCAAACAATAAATTCAAGATTTAAATTGATAAACACTAAATACACAAATTTAAATAATAATGATTTTTGTATAGTAAAATTTTGTTTTCGATAATTTTCTATATAAAAAATTATTGTTATCGAAAAACTTTCTATAGAAAATTATAGTTATCGATAAATTTTTGTATTTGAAATTTTTCTAAAAAATATTGTTATCGATAACCTTTCTAAAGAAAATTGTTGCAATCGATATTTTTATAAAAAAAATTTTTAATAAAATATTTTTTTAATGAAAAATATTACTATCGATAACCTATATAAAGAAAATTGTTGTAATTGAATATTTTTCTATAGAAATATATTGTTATAGAAAAACTTTCTATAAAAAATTGTTGTCATCGAATATTTTTCTATTGAAATATACCGATAAGTTTTCTATAGAAAATTATTGTTATCGGTACATTTTCTATAGAAAATTATTGTTATCGGTACATTTTCTATAGAAAATTATTGTTATCGACAAGTTTTCTATAGAAAATTATTGTTATCGATAAGTTTTCTATAGAAAATTATTGTTATCGACAAGTTTTCTATAGAAAATGATTGCTATCGATAAGTTTTCTATAGAAAATTATTGCTATCGATAAGTTTTCTATAGAAAATTATTGCTATCGATAAGTTTTCTATAAAAAATTATTGCTATCGATAAGTTTTCTATAGAAAATTATTACTATCAGTGTGTATATATTTTATTATTTCTTATTTCCGTTACATTTCTTATTTATATTTCCGTTAAAACGCAATTGAATATGTGCGTTGCAATTTATTTAGAATTTCTGTTTGTAGAGTTTCTTGAGTATGTGCCCTGATGTGGCTCTATTTACAGTACAAGGCAATCTCTCCCCATCATTTCAATAACAAGGTGTTTAAAGGTGTCTTATCCATTTATATTCCCAAGTACTCAGAGTGTGTGAGTATTTTGTTTTTTGCAATTTCCAATTGTACACTCCATTAAACATTGAAAAGAGAGACTGTGTAATGGAATATGTATCCTGTGTGTACAATATTCTGTTTGGATTTTGATTATAAATCATTATGACTTATTTCAAGAATGACTTTTCTATTTGCTTGGTGTTGTTATAAATACTATAGATTCTTGGTAACCAACAGAAATAACGAAGGAACTAGAAATAATCGAAAAATAAATCACTGAACATTCATGTCATGTACTCTTGTACTTGTGATTTACTTTCTTCACTTACTGCGTAAAGAATGCAAAAGTATATCAATTCTGTAGTGGAAATAATCACTGTTTTATGCTCACTCAACCACATCATAAAAATATCGAAATCATTCACAAAGAATTCTCTTTTTAAATTCATTGTGAAACAAACAGTTTTCGAAACAAGTTAAGGGTGCCAGTTTACCTGTCATACTCAATATTTAAACTTTTGTTGAAAATGACAAGTATTTTCTATATGTCTTGAGTAACAACTGAATATCAGATACAAAATAAATATTCCCCATCTGTTGGTATTTGTCAATGGCATTGATTTGTTTTATGCAACACAGAATGTAAAACAGAATTTGAATTTTATTTTCGAAAAATATGTTATCGGTAAATTTATAAAAAATTATTATCTAATGTTGATGGATAATTTAATAATAGAACTTTATATACAATATTTTCCCTAAGTAAATTATTTTTATTAGGAAGTGCATATAAATGTTATTAGCTTCTGTGTGTGTATGTATTTTATTATTTTTTATTTCCGTTATATTTCTTATTTATATTTCCGTTAAAACGCAATTGAATATGTGCGTTGCAATTTATTTAGAATTTCTGTTTGTAGAGTTTCTTGAGTATGTGCTCAGAGCACATACTTACAGTACAAGGCAATCTCTCCCCATCATTTCAATAACAAGGTGTTTAAAGGTGTCTTATCCTTTTATATTTCCAAGTACTCAGAGTGTGTGAGTATTTTTTTTTTTTTGCAATTTCCAATTGTACACTCCATTAAACATTGAGAAGAGAGACTGTAATGGAATATGTATCCTGTGTGTACAATATTCTATTTGGATTTTGATTATAAATCATTATGACTTATTTTAAGAATGACTTTTCTATTTGCTTGGTGTTGTTATAAATACTAAAGATTCTTGATAACCAACAGGAATAACGAAGGAACTAGAAATAATCGAAAAATAAATCACTGAACATTCATGTCATGTACTGTTGTACTTGTGCTTTACTTTCTTCATTTACTGCGTAAAGAATGCAAAAGTATATCAATTCTGTAGTGGAAATAATCATTGTTTTATGCTCACTCAACCACATCATAAAAACATCGAAATCATTCACAAAGAATTCTCTTTTAAAATTCATTGTGAAACAAACAGTTTTCGATTCCCATAGAAAACAAGTTAAGGGTGCCAGTTTACCTGTCATACTCAATATTTAAACTTTAGTTGAAAATGACAAGTATTTTCTAAATGTCTTGAGTAACAACTGAATATCAGATACAAAATAAATATTCCCCATCTGTTGGTATTTGTCAATGGCATTGATTTGTTTTATGCAACACAGAATGTAAAACAGAATCTGAATTTTATTTTCTCATGTATTATTCCATCTACATATTTTATTATTGAATAAATAGGAATTGTTTAAAATAAAATGGATTATACCCCTACTATTACGGCAATTGTCATCGATATCTGTTTTAGGCATAAAAACTTTACTAAGCCGCTCAAGTAAGATTTTATTGTTTGCATAAGCAACAGTAGGTTTCAAATTGTATGTTTAAATGATAAAATGTATGCTTAAGGCTTAAACAAAAAAGTCCCACAACATATAAACCATGCAACACTAAATTGTTGTTTAACTACAACAAATAAAATTTTCAAAAAAAAAAATTTTTCGATAACCAGAATTTTCTATAGCTAACTTTTCGATTATTAGAATTTTCTATATAAAAATTTTCGATAACTAAAATTTCCTACAGATAACTTTTCGATACCTAAAATTTCCTATAGATAACTTTTCGATAATTACAATTTTCTATAAATAATTTTATGATAATTAAAATTTTCTATAGCCAACTTTTCGATAACAAGAACTTTGTATAGAAAATTTTTCGATAACTGAAAATTTCTACAAATTTATAAATTTTCGATAACTGTAATTTTCTATACAACATTTTTCGATAACTAGAATTTTCTATAAAGAACTTTTCGATAACATCAATTTTCTATAGATAAGTTTTACAACAATTTACTATAAAAAATATTTCGATAACTAGAATTTCCTATAGATAATTTTTCGATAACAGCAATTTTTTATAAATAAATCGAAAAGTTATTTATAAAAAATTTCTATAAAAACTTTTTGATAACTAAAATTTTCTATAGCTAGCTTTTCGATAACTAGAATTTCCTATAGATAATTTTTCGATAACAGCAATTTTTTATAAATAACTTTTCGATACCTAAAATTTCCTATAGATAACTTTTCGATAATTACAATTTTCTATAAATAATTTTACGATAATTAAAATTTTCTATAAAAACTTTTTGATAATTAAAATTTTCTATGGCCAGCTTTTCGATAACAAGAACTTTGTATAGAAAATTTTTCCAAAACTGAAAATTTCTACAAATTTATAAATTTTCGATAACTGTAATTTTCTATATAACATTTTTCGATAACTAGAATTTCTATAAAGAACTTTTCGATAACATCAATTTTCTATAGATAAGACAATTTACTATAAAAAATATTTCGATAACTCTTCGAAAACTAGAATTTCCTATAGATAATTTTTCGATAACAGCAATTTTTTATAAATAAATCGAAAAGTTTTCTATAAAAACTTTTTGATAACTAAAATTTTCTATAGCTAGCTTTTCGATAACTAGAATTTCCTATAGATAATTTTTCGATAACAGCAATTTTTTATAAATAACTTTTCGATACCTAAAATTTCCTATAGATAACTTTTCGATAATTACAATTTTCTATAAATAATTTTACGATAATTAAAATTTTCTATAAAAACTTTTTGATAATTAAAATTTTCTATAGCCAGCTTTTCGATAACAAGAACTTTGTATAGAAAATTTTTCGATAACTGAAAATTTCTACAAATTTATAAATTTTCGATAACTGGAATTTTCTATATAACATTTTTCGATAACTAGAATTTTCTATAAAGAACTTTTCGATAACATCAATTTTCTATAGATAAGACAATTTACTATAAAAAATATTTCGATAACTAGAATTTTCTATTGATAATTTTTCGATAACAGCAATTTTTTATAAATAACTTTTCGATACCTAAAATTTTCTATAAAAACTTTTTGATAACTAAAATTTTCTATAGCTAGCTTTTCGATAAATAGAATTTCCTATAGATAATTTTTCGATAACAGCAATTTTCTATAGATAACTTTTCGATAACAACAATTTTCTATATCGATTACTGTTTTTACAGAAATACATAGATTTCTTAAATATTTTCTAAAAGATCTATCAATTACCTAAGTCCAATAAAGAAAATAACCTTATCAAGTAGTTAAGTTCCATATAAGTTCTGTGGGAAAACGATTATTTAAATTACCTGTCGTAAGAAAAATTTTTTCTTTTATTTTTTTTTTCTAGAGGAATTTTATTGCATTTTATGGATTACAATTTTCCCTAGTAATTCGAAAAATATTCAATTCTTTAGATTTTTTTTTGTTAAATTTTCTTTAGAAATTATTTTCCATAAGCCTGATACAATTCCATTCATTTTGAATTTAAATTTGAATTTCTGTTGTGTTTCATAATTTCCCTTTAATGCGTCTTAAATGCGGTTACCATTATACAACACAAAACAGTTACAAAAACAACAACAACAACCACAACTACTGGGGCCAACTAAAAATTCTATTTTATGCACAAAACCTTCAGAAATTCATGTGTCTTCTCTACAACCGCAAATACTTTTAGGATCACATGCTTACACACAATGTCTCTCTTTTTCTCTCTCTCACTTTCTCTTTCAACACACACACACACATATGTATACGACCAAATGCATTCTCCCACATTTATTTATATAGAAAAACAGAAACGAATTATGAAATAGAGATGAAGATTTATTTATAGTCACACAGTATAAATTACATTATAATGTATGAACGAACATATGTATGTTCGTATGTATATGTAAGGATGTGTATAACACAGTAAAATATTTAAGACAGAGAGTAGCTGTTTATGAGTAAAGAGAGAATCTGTTCTAAAGCAGTAAGACTGTTGTGTGTGTATAACAGTTGTTCTAAACAAGTTATGATTTTATTAGTTGCTTATGGGTGAGTGAAATAGTGTGTGTAGATGTGTATGGGATGTGTTACAGTGCAAATAAATTTATTTATTTGTCTACCTCTCCCTCACTTTCTGTTGCTTAGTAAGCTAAGAAGGTTTATGGCTGTGGTATATTGTTAAGCAGTGTGGTTTTTACAAAAATGCCTGTGCGTGTATGTGTGTTGTACTGTGTAAGCTTGACAGTTATGCAAGCATACATACATATGTGTGTGTAGTAGTATAAGTATGTGATTTTATAATTTTTTTTTTCATTTCATCTTCTAAATCTAAAGCCCTCAGGTGCATTAAAGTATTAGTCAATGGAAATTTTTCTTAATACACAAAAAGGAACTCTTTTGAAATGTATGTATGGGGGAGTGCATGTACTATATATGGTTGGATGGATATGTATGTGTGAGGGTGTGTGTGTGTTAAGAGATAATTTATTTTTAAATAAAGAAAAAAACCCAGAATTTTTTTAATCTAATTTCAGATAAGTTGTCGACTTATGCAACCCGGTTGGTGACAGTTGCTAAAAAAAAAGTTTTTTTCTTCTTTTTTTGTTTGTTTTAAAGTTACCGTGTTTGTGTCGAAAGGAGTATTAGGTGATGCTTATTAGAAAGCATTAAAACAATATATGAAAGTGCTATTAAATAATTAATGTTGCTCCTGATTGAATTAAATAGGCCTTGTAAATGCTATCAAAGACATTAAAGCCTTAGAAAAAGTACTTACGGCAGCATATTGCCTGCCAAACAATATAAAATTTTAATTGAAATTAGTTTTCGAATGCAAAAAACAATATGACATTTGTTATTTGCATTCTACTAAAGGGTTAACCATGTTGCGGTTTCAAAAGTAAAGTTAAAGACGGAACTTTTATTACATTAAAAGGCTTCGTTTTGACCTTTATTACGATATATGATGTTATGTTATATATGATAACTTGAATTTTCTATAGATAACTTTTCGATGAGTAGAATATTTTACAAAAAATCTTTCGATAACTGAAATTTCCTATAGATAACTTTTCGATAAATAGAATTTCTTATGGATGATTATTTGGTAATTAGAATTTCCTATAAAAAAATTTTCGATAACTAGAATCTCCTATAGATAACTTTTCGACATCTTCAATTTTCTATAGATAACTTTTCGGTAATTAATAAATAATTTATAAATAACTTTTCGATAACTACATAATTTTCTATAAAAACGTTTTGATAACCAAAAATTTCATATAGCTAGCTTTTCGATAACAAGAACTTTCTATAGAAAATTTTTCGATAACTAGATTTTTTTAGAAATTTTCGATAACTGGAATTTTATATACAACATTTTTCGATAACTAGAATCTTCTATAAACAATTTTTTTGATAACATCAATTTTCTATGGATAACTTTTCGATAACTAAAATTTCCTACAGATAACTTTTCGATGACTAGAATCTCCTATAGATAATTTTTCGATATCTTAAATTTTCTGTAGATAACTTTTAGATAACTACATAATTTTCTATAAATAACTTTTCGATAACCACATAATTTTCTATAAATAACTTTACAATGCCCCAAAATTTTTTATAAAAACTCTTTGATAACCAAAAATTTTCTATAGCTAGCTTTTCGATAACAAGAACTTTCTGATAACTAAAATTTTCTAGAAATTTTGCGATATGGAATTTTTTATACAACATTTGTCGATAACTGACATTTCCTATAGTTAACTTTTCGATAAATAGAATTTCCTATGGATGATTATTCGATAATTAGAATTTCCTATAAAAAACTTTTCAATAACTAGAATCTCCTATAGATAACTTTTCGATAACTACATAATATTCTATAAATAACTTTACGATACCCCAAAATTTTCTATAAAAACTTTTTGATAACTAAAATTTTCTGTAGCTAGCTTTTCGATAACGAGAACTTTCTATAGAAAATTTTTCGATAACTAGAATTTTCCATAAATATTTGATAGCTGGAATTTTCTATACAATATTTTTGATAAATAGAATTTTCTATAATGAATTTTTCGATAACATCAATTTTCTATGGATAACTTTTCGATAACTACCATTTCCTTTAGAAACCTTTTCGATAACAAGAACGTTTTATAGATAACTATTCGATATCTTCAATTTGCTGTAGATAGCTTTTCGATAACTACACAATTTTCTATAAATAACTTTTCGATAACTAAAATTTTCTATAGCTAGCGTTTCGATAACAAGAACGTTCTATACAAAATTTTCGGTAGCTAGAATCCTCTACAAGTTTTTGACAACTGTTAAAAAATTGCATGCAACTAAAGGATTAACCATGTTGCGGTTTCAAAAGTAAAGTTAACGATGCAAGTTTTATTGCATTAAAAAGCTTGGTTCTGACTTTTATTGCGATATACAATGTTATTTCAATAAAATCTAGTAGAAATATTGTAGTACAATCTTCCGTCGATCTATTTTTCATACATTTTTGGCGAGTATAGTCTTCAAATGGAAACTCTACTCACCATTGACCAGATTTACTGCGCCTGTATGCCTCTATCCGAAGTCATACATCAGGAATTGACGGAATTCATCCAATTATAAGCTGGCAATCCTTTAAAAAATGTTTCCAAAATATAGAACTCATTGGATAATTTATTAGATGGCGGGGGGATTACCCTGGCGAATCTATTTGGTCTACAGTTACCTAGAATTTGGCCATGTCCCGGAACCCTTATGATATATAGAGATTTTATTGTTATCTCTCAATAAGATAAAGCGCGATCTATAATCATCACAAGTGGTTCCTATTTAATCATCATTTCAGTTAAGCAGTTTTAACTATTTTTAGTCATCCTACGGTTGTTAAACGATCCAAAAATGATTGTAAATGGTAACCCAGAATTAAAGAAATTACTCTAACTGCCTTGCCAGATTAGCGGTTTTAAGCCCGTAAATGGTTTACCATACAATATGTATACGTACAATATATACAAATGAATTTCAAACGAAACATCTGTGATCATTTATTTCCATACGCATACACATTTAAACCCCATGCATACGTACACAAACACACTTTAATTTACTTTTACGCTCTCCTTTAAAAATTTCATTTCAAACGGGGAATACTGCAGCACGAGTGCCTACAATAAGAACACTGTTACGCATTTTGTCTGTCTCTCTCTCTCTCTCTCTGAATTGCTGTATACATACCCTGTAGGAAATCAAACTAATTTTAAAGTAACTTGAAACTGGTTTTTTAATAAGCACAACTAGTTGATTAAGTGACTTTTTTCCTTGTTGCCGACTCATTATTTTAACATAGGCATGTCCTAGGCGGTAGTCAATTGGTCATCTCTGCATGACTTTTAAATTGACCACAAATTACTTTATTTTCAACCAATTTGTAGTTAAATGAAATAAAGTCAAATTAAAATTCAAAAGTACAATATTATTAAGTTTTTTTCCAACACAATCGTGATGAAAATGCCGTTTTTTTAATAACGGCTAAGGCGTTGCGTAATTCTTTGTCTGGTTGATTGCAGTGAGGCCGAAGTGCATCCATCAATGCGTCAAAAACGTTTTTGTAATCCTTCAACTTTGACTTTTTGCCATGAGTGCCATCAATATTTATAGCAAGATTCAATCGCAGAGATAAATTTGTCGTTAAAGTTTTTGGCATTTCCCTTTCAAAGATAATGCACAAAAATTTGGAAAATGATAAAAGTAGAGAAGAATAAAAACTCATCGATTATGTTATCACTGAGCGCTTTCAGCTCCTCGAGGGTGTTTATTGCAAATGTAGTCTTAATTGCCACATTGCATTTTTCCTGTCGCACAAGGCTTTCTTTCGGTCACTACTTTTTGGGTAGACAATGCTGCCATTATAATCTCATTTTGAGCTCTATTTGAGCTCCTTAATTTCGCCTTGAAATATAAAAATTTATCAGAAAATCGTGATATTTTGTTAGACGAAACATATTTTCATTTTACCCGTTATTTCTGATAATTTGGCATTAAATTCAGAAAATTTGACATCAAATTGGGGAACATTGGCATCATCATTTTCTGTACCTTTATCTGTTAAAATACAACATAAATAATAAGGCAAATTTTTACGATTGTACAAGATACTTATCAGCAGTGCTCAGATAAATGCGCTTCATAATTGCTAGTACAAGTATAGATTTGGTATATACATACATACATACATAACATACATAATTGGCCATTACAACCCTTCAGTCAGGATTACGACCTAGCTTCTCACACCACTTATGTTGTGTGCGTTAATTTTATACATGAGTGGCGGGATCTACAGTTTAAAGTCGACTCCGAACGACAGATTTTTGAGAAGCTTTTCATGGCAATTTTTTCTCTCAGAGTCTTTGCCAGAAATCTGCTGAGAGGAAGTCGTCGAAGAAATATTTTTCGTTTTGATGTCTGACCTGCCGTCTAATAAGCCAACACACTACCCACTAGACCACGGCGACACATTGTTTTATTTAGATTTTTAATTAACTATTTTATTTCACTATCACTTCAATATCACTTTTATAGATTTTATTATAAATTTGCAATATTTACTTGGGTTTTCCCCATTTTTTTAATAAAATTGAGCATCACTTAAAAACCGAATTTGCTGTGATTGACATTTGATTTATCGACATGCTTCCTTTGTTTTATTATTGTTTTTTTACATTTTCTTATTTTGCTTTTTTTTTCATTCTTACTTTTGTTTCTATTCAATATGTTTGGTTGATATCTGCATGACATTTCAACCAATTTGTAGTCAATTTATAATTTGCGTTTTTATCAACTGACTACTTTATTTACTACAGGGTATCTTCCTTCCATTATTCTCACACTACTACGAGTGTGAGGCTGAGTGTGTTCACTTAAAAACACATGATTTATGTTTAATGGTGTGTATTTAATAACAATCAAATCTGATCAATGTTGCCATGTTTGTTAAGCGTAAAATTGACAAATTTTCTAAAGAAAATCGTCAAAATCGTCAATATGTTTCAGGAAATTCTCTAAAAAGGAGGTTTTTCAGACCTAATAGGTTGACGTAAAGCAAAAATCGTCAAATGCCTTCATTATTTAGGTGCTTTTGGTGCATAAAATCGATAAATTGTCGCATCTGCTACCTAATGCAACGAGATAGATTGGGAGAGAGACAGATAGAGAGAGAGAGAATGCTTTTAAATATTGTGTTTGTATGTGCAATTGTAATTGTTTTGTAAGTAGAGGGTGTTGCCATAGGAGTGTTATATGGTGTGAAACTGTAGCAAAACAATTATAAAAATTTTTGGTGTTTTTTTTTGAAGTAAATAAAATGGAAATGAAGAAAGAAATTAAATTTTAAAATTTTTGGTTAATAATTTATTTTAAATAAATCGATCGATAACTCTGCATAAAATACCTCTGCATAAAATACCCTCTTGAAGCATTAGAAAAACAAAAATTTCATCAATTTTAAATTAATTCAACCAAAACAAATACATAATGGCAGTTTGTTATACAAAACACTTACATTTTTAAAGTAAAATCCCATGAACATGTTTTTCAATTTCCTTCGAAGTGTAATTTTTAATAAATTTTTAAATATTGTAACTTCAAGTGCAAAAATAAATAAATTTTGCATCAAATTTATCAGGATTTGTTTCTTTTTTTTTTAATTTAACCTTAAAAACAAACAAAAATACGATTTTTTATAAAAACATTTTGAATTTGCAAAAGACCACATGGTAATAATCAATTTTGTAAGAATATTTTGTGGAAATTTAAGACAATTGAAGTTTTATAAACCATTTGAAATATTTTTACTTTAAATTCTAAACTTTTCTATTGAAATTATAGGCAAATAAACCCAGAAATTATGCACTGAATGTCTACCGTAGTGGTCACACCAATAGTGATCTACAAGCGGACAGAACAAATCTGGTTAGACAAATGGGCTTAGACAATGATACAGAGGCTAGCCTGTTTTAGTATTACAAATGTAAAGAAAATCTGAAGTCCATACAAATGTTAGTGACCAGAGACTAAAAATATGGAGATAATGTATAACAAATTTCTATAGACAATTTTTCGATAACTAAAATTTTATTAAGAAAATTTTTCGATAACAAAAATTTTATTAAGAAAATTTTTCGATAACAAAACAATATTTTCTGTAAAAAAAAGTTTTCAACAACAATATTTTCTATAGAAAAATTTACGATAACAAGAATAATTTACTACAAAAAATTATTCGATAACAAAAATATTCTCTATAAAAACTTTTTCGATAACAACAATATTTTCCACAGAATTTTTCGATAACAACAATATTTTTTGTAGAAACTTTTTCGATAACAACAATATTTTCTGCAGATATTTTCAAAAACAACAATATTTTCAATAAAAAAAATTTCAATAACAAAAATTTTCTTTAGAAACAACAATATTTTCTGTAGAAGAGTTTTAAACAACAATATTTTCTATAGAAAAATTATCGATAACAACAATAATTTTCTATAGAAAATTATTCGGTAGCAAAAATATTCTCTATAAAAACTTTTTGGATAACAACAATATATTCCACTGAAGTTTTCGATAACAAAAATATTCTCTACAAAAACTTTTTCGATAATAACAATATTTTTTGTAGAAATTTTCGATAACAACAATTCTTTCTGCAGATATTTTCAAAAACAACAATATTTCAATAGAAAAATTTTAATAACAAAAATTATTTTCAGAAACAACAATATTTTCTGCAGAAAAATTTTCAACAACAATATTTTCTATAGAAAAATATTTTATAACCATAATAATTTGCTATAGAAAATTATTCAATAGCAAAAATATTCTCTATAAAAACTTTTTCGATAACAACAATATGTTTTATAAAAACTTTTTCTATAATAACAATATTTTCTGTAGAAATTTTCGATAACAGCAGTATGTTCTACAGAATTTCTCGATAACAACAATATTTTCAATAGAAAATATTCAACAACAAAAATTCTCTTTAGACACAACAATATTTTCTGTACAAAAGTTTTTAACAACAATATTTTCTATAGAAAAATATTCGATAACAACAATTATTTACTATAGAAAATTGTTTAATAACAAAAATATTGTCTATAAAAACTTTTTCGATAACAACGAGATTTTCCACTGAATTTTTTGATAACAACAATATTTTTTATAGAAAATTTTTCGATAACAACAACATTTTCTACAAAATATTTCGATAACAACAATATTTTCTACAAAATATTTCGATAACAACAATATTTTCAATAGAAAAATTTACGATAACAACAATATTTTCAATAGAAAAATTTTCGATAAAAACAAAATTTGCTATAGAAAATTTTTCGATAATTAAAATTTGTGCTTAATAAAATTTTTCGATAATTAAAACTTTTCGATTACTAAAACTTTTCGATAACTAAAATTTTTCGATAACTAAAATTTTTCGATAAATATAATTTTTCGATAATTTAAACTTTTCGATAGCTAAAATATTTCGATAATAAAAATTTTATATACATATGTACATACATAGAACGCTTTTCCATAATTCAAAATTTTCTTAATCAAATCGATTGTAAATAAATTCTTTAGATAAAGTGGAGTTTCTATTAAAAGAAAGATTTTCATAGAAAACTATTATCGATTATTTAAATAGTCTGTAGGAAATTTTTGTTTTATTTATTTTATTTCAATCTCTGCTTTGCGATAGAATTTCCTAGCGAACATTTTTCCTTCATCTCGAATGTAATAAAAGAGAATTGAAACCAGGTCGTTTGGCTAGAACAGTTAGCGAGTAAAATTTCTTTATTTTTTTTTTCATGTTTTAGGGTCAAAAAAAGAAAAAGTCAGAAACGCGAATTGAAAAATTGAAAAGAGAAAAAAATAAACAAAAATTGCAGGAAAAAAACTAAAGCTCTTGGCATTTTAAGTGGGGTGTACAAACAGAATAAAAAGTAAGAAATAAATATTGCATCGGAACGGAACCGAACGCATTCTCAAAGTCATGTGCTGAAATATAGAGGGAACTACTAAAGTGGGAACCTTTAACCAAAAGCAATGGTTAAAAGAAGCTGCAATTTTCTAAGGATTTCACTGTGTTTGGTTGGTTTTCCTATTCTTTCGCTGAGGATAAATTTTCATTTTCATTTCAATTTTTTTGTGTAAATCTCGCTTCTGCTTTTTCTTTTATTGCTAAAGGGCTCTCAGTTCTCAATTTTCAGCGTTTTCAGTTTTATGATGATTTTTTTTGTTTTTTTCATTTTATTTTGGTGGTAATGGGGCAGAAGAATGTGGCTTTAAGTGTGTAAATAGGACTATTTTTAGTATTTTTTATCATATTTTTGCTTTAATTTTTTCGCATGAACATGAAAACTAAAAGTGTTTATTGAATATTTAAAATTTTTTTTTTTTATTCAATTTTATATTACGACTGTTGGCTCTGTTGAGTTTAAAACGAAAATGAAAGTAGCCCCTGAATGTAGGCAACATTAGCCTTTTCATGCTGTGCAGCAGCAATTTCATCTCATTTAAATCTCTTTAAATTTTATTAATTGGCGAAAGAGGGGGGGGGAATGGTAGTGTAAGTTTAACTTTGATCTGCTGCCGCATATCTTTTATTATTTATTCTCCCATTCATTCATTTTATTTTCATTTGGTTTGTCCGAGATTTGGTTTTCATTTCCACATTATTTGCTTGATAAGTTAATTTTGCTTTGCGGTTGACTTTTCATTTCAATTTATGGCAATGAAAGAGTTAAGCATCCATAAGCTTTTAATTATTAAAATTCTTTATTAAATATCTCTCTATATACATCTCTCTATATAATAGCAAAAAAGAGCCAATGAAATATTTAAATGAATTACTGTTTTTTTTATAATTAAAATCAAATAAAAGGATTAAAAAGCCAGCCTTGCACAATAAACATTATTTTTATCAGGCCTACAACAATTAAAGTTTTGTAAGCGAATATTCATACAATAACAATAGTTTTCCATTCTATTACATTTTGTTAAACAACGAATTTTTCCATGGAAAATTTAAAAAGCAACATAGAAATTATTTTCTATAGAAAATCCTTTGATAACAAAAGTTTTCTATAGAAAATCTTTCGATAACAAGAGTTTTATATAGAAAATTTTTCGATAACAAGTGTTTTCTATAGAAAATTTTTCGATAACAAAAGTTTTCTATAGAAAATAATTCGATAACAAAAGTTTTCTATAGAAAATATTTCGATAACAAAAGTTTTCTATAGAAAATAATTCGATAACAAAAGTTTTCTATAGAAAATGTTTCGTTAACAAAAGTTTTCTATAGAAAATGTTTCGTTAACAAAAGTTTTCTATAGAAAATGTTTCGTTAACAAAAGTTTTCTATAGAAAATGTTTCGTTAACAAAAGTTTTCTATAGAAAATGTTTCGATAACAAAAGTTTTCTATAGAAAATGTTTCGATAACAAAAGTTTTCTATAGAAAATCTTTCGTTTACAAGAGTTTTCTATAGAAAATCTTTCGTTTACAAGAGTTTTCTATAGAAAATATTGTTTACAAGAGTTTTCTATAGAAAATATTTGTTTACAAGAGTTTTCTATAGAAAATCTTTCGTTTACAAGAGTTTTCTATAGAAAATCTTTCATTAACAAGAGTTTTCTATAGAAAATCTTTCGTTTACAAGAGTTTTCTATAGAAAATCTTTCGTTTACAAGAGTTTTCTAATTAGAAAATCTTTGTTACTAGAGTTTTCTATAGCAAAATCTTTCGTTAACAAGAGTTTTCTATAGCAAAATCTTTCGTTAACAAGAGTTTTCTATAGAAAATATTTGTTTACAAGAGTTTTCTATAGAAAATATTTGTTTACAAGAGTTTTCTATAAAAAATCTTTCGTTTACAAGAGTTTTCTATAGAAAATCTTTCATTAACAAGAGTTTTCTATAGCAAAATCTTTCGTTAACAAGAGTTTTCTATAGCAAAATCTTTCGTTAACAAGAGTTTTCTATAGCAAAATCTTTCGTTAACAAGAGTTTTCTATAGAAAATCTTTCGGTAACAAGAATTTTCTATAGAAAATCTTTCGATAACAAGAGTTTTCTATAGAAAATCTTTCGATAACTTTTCTTTCTTCGATAAATTTTCTATTTGCATTAAAACTTCGTTGTTCATTTTCTGTTGTAAAACTTAATTCAATCCTTTATTTTTGAATTTTTATTTGTAACCATGAGTTAAAGAAGCTCTTTTCTTGTGTTTGACCACATGTTCATTCAAAACTTTAAAATTCTTCTACTGTCTTAAGCATGTTTAAGAGAACTTTTTTTCTTTATGGTCATGTTTCATATTGAAAAACTTCTGCTTGCTGAAATCCTATTTAAAATGAAAGTAAAAAAGTGAAGAAACAGAAAAATGGTTTGGTAACCTTAAATGTTGACACATTTAAATAAGGTAGAGAAAACATAAATTTTTGTCAAAAAAAAAAAAAATTATACAAAATTGTGAATTAATTAAAAAAAATATAATAACTTGAGACATGTTATACTTATTAAATATGCTTTAAAAATAGGATTTAATTTGTGTATTTTGTTTGTGGAAATGAAAACAATTTAATATTCCATTTAATATTCTCTCTTTTTTGTTTATTTTAATTAAAATGTTGGGGTTTTATATTTTTTTTTCTGTTCTTTTTTTTTTTTTTTGTATTCTTTGTAAGAAAAATCATTATTATCATGATAATCTTTATTAATATTTTTATTGTTTTTATTTGCTTTCATTCATGCTTATTCATATAAAGCTTGTAAAACCAATAAAACAATACATTGTGTAGGCAAAATATGCATTTTTTCCAAAATAAAAAAAAAAAAGATTCTAAAAACAATTGGCGAATAGCGTAGCTAGGGCTGAGTTTTTTGAAAATAAAATCTTGCTAATGCCATGTTTCTTATATAAAAAAAAAAAAACAAAAAAAAAACGTAGAATAACGTGCATTTTTTTGCTTGGATGGCAGTTTAATTGTTTCCCTTTTTGTTATTGTCCGTTTTCTGTATTCCTTTAAGCAGCTCTCTTATAGTGGTGGCTAAGGAAAAAAAGTTCATTCATTATTAATATGAGAAAGCAACACACATTTAATGTTACAATGAACACACTCAACCGCCCCCTCCCCCCAATCACATGCTACAAAATAAATACATAAACAGTCTCTGTTTTAATGATTAGCATACTGGGTTACTGTTACATTATTTGCATCTCTTAATGCTTACTTTCACTTTTGCTCTCTCCCACTCTCTGTCTCTCTCTCTCTCTCTGTGTCTTTTGTGCTCATTATACAAAAGCTAGTCTTGCCATTGTACAAATAAGTGCATCAACTATAATAACAATCATTATTGTTACACTCATTCTTGTTTTACTTCTTCCTTTCATTCATTTATTCATTCATTAGTTGATTCCTTCTCTCTGGTTCTCTTAACTAACCATTTAAATAATCTTTCTTGCACTTATACACAGACATACATACATACACAGGCATACATATTGTTGTGCTGATGAGCAGTATTTTTAATCACAATAGCACCACTAGCAAGCAGTACGAACAGTAGAGCAACAATGTCATGCTATTGTTTCAGATTTTCCTTACAAACAAAAATAATGAGTCCTTTTTAATACCTAAAATAGCAACAACAAACAGAAGGAAAAGAAAACAACAAAAACAGTATTAATATTTATTAATAAAGCAAAAAAAAAAGACACAAGAGAGACATCGAAAAGGGAGCAACAGCACAGCACAGCACCCATACATAGCATTTAGAAATAATAAGAAAAAAAAATGTTCTCTTTAACCTCACTCCGAAACGTAAATTGAGCAGAAAGAGTAATTTGCGGCAGAAGCCATTTAACTACACATGGCGGCATAAAATAATTAACAGTACTTTGCTTTGATTTTTCTCCAATTAATGAAATGCTTACAGCACTTTACCAAAAAATGATGTGGTGAATCCCTTTGCTCCCTCTATGGATTGCAACAGAAAAAAATGAATTTTTGTCTACACATTTTCCCTTTTTTTAAAACTTTAAAGGGAACTCGTATACAATATCTATGTACTTAAAAAAAATTCGTATTAAGAAAAAGCATCAATTTAACATTAGACACACTAAAATTTTTCTTTGGCTGTAATTTGACTTTGTAAAGGGAATCTCATCATCACTTTCTCTCTTTCTCTCTCTCTCTCTGATAAACTCACTACAAGGTCAATATGAAAGTTACAAAGGTTTATAAATAAAAAAAAACTATGAATGTACGTTTGTTAAGTCACACGTACTCTTATGTATGTATGTAGAAGAGTAATGTATGTTATTCATATTTTATTTCTATTTTTATTAATTTCTTTTATACAAATGTATTCACAGGAGAAAGTTTAAATAAGAATTTCTGAAATCTAAAAACAGCTTTTATTAGTTTTCTAGAAAATACAGTTCTCTAAAGAACATATCTTCTTATATTTTTATAGAAAATTCTTGTTATCGAAAAGTTTTCTATAGAAAATTCTTATTATCGAAAATATTTCTATAAAAAATTATTATCGAAAGGATTTCTATAGAAATTTCTTGTTATCGAAAGAATTTCTATAGAAAAATCTTGTTATCGAAAGAATTTCTGTAAAAAACTTTTGTTATCGAAAGATTTTTTATAGAAAACTCTTGTTATCGTAGGAATTTCTGTAGAAAAATCTTGTTATCGAAAGAATTTATATAAAAAATTCTTGTTATCGAAAGAATTTATATAAAAAATTATTGTTATCGAAAGCATTTCTATAGAAAACTCTTGTTAACGAAAGAATTTCTAAAGAACACTCTTGTAATCGAAAGAATTTCTATAGGAAACTCTTGTAAACGAAAGAAGTTCTATAGAAAACACTTGTTAACGAAAGATTTTCTATAGAAAACACTTGTTAACGAAAGATTTTCTACAGAAAACACTTGTTAACGAAAGATTTTCTATAGAAAACTCTTGTAAACAAATATTTTCTATAGAAAACTCTTGTTAACGAAAGATTTTCTATAGAAAACTCTTGTTAGCGAAAGATTTTCTATAGAAAACTCTTGTTAACGAAAGATTTTCTATAGAAAACTCTTGTTAACAAAAAATTTTCTATAGAAAACTCTTGTTATCGAAAAAATTTCCATAGAAAATTCTTGTTATCGGAAAGTTTTCTATAGAAAACTCTTGTTATCGGAAAGTTTTCTATAGAAAACTCTTGTTATCGGAAAGTTTACTATAGAAAACTCTTGTTATCGGAAAGTTTTCTATAGAAAACTCTTGTTATCGATAGATTTTCTATAGAAAACTTTTGTTGTCGAGAGATTTTCTATAGAAAACTTTTGTTATCGAGAGATTTTCTATAGAAAACTTTTGTTATCGAGAGATTTTTCATAGAAAATTATTCTTATCGAAAGATTTTTTACAGAAAATTGTTGTTATTGGAATATTATAATAAAATTATCTCAAATTTATATGTTGAAATTGAAATACTAAAAAATATTTATTAGAATTCAGGTCTTCATAAATTTTTTGTTGATTTCAATTTATAAAAAAATTTAAATTATTAATTAAAATCTTTTTTATTCAGACCAGACAGCTAAAATATTATTCCTTCAACTAATTTCATAATCGATAGCAATGCCAATAGCAACAATGAATTAAAAGAAAATGTAAAATCATAAATTAATAATACCAGGCGTAGACAACAAGTTTTCTTATCTTAAATTTCAATTTAAATATGTGAACATGAAATATTCCGTCAACATTTAATCTTATGAAGCTGTGCTACAATTGTGTTTGAGAAATTATTCCCACAATTGGTTTTCACTCAGGCTGACTACGATAAATTGTCTGTTTCAGGTTTAAGATGCTGTTGTTCTTGTTGTTGTTGCCGTTGTGGTCGTTAAGAACACAAAATTGTTATAAAGACACAATTTAGTTGTGCAACACGACTTGACAATACTATCAATGGCACTCCATGAAATGAATTTAACGGCAGTACTCTTACGTAACGCCATCATTTCCTTCATTTTCCAAGTTTATCACGCCATGACTACTATCGACGTTGCAACTATACTTACACAATAGCACCATATGGCGGGATATAACGTAAAAGAACTTTAACCTGCTTCATGACCATTTAATTCACAATGAATTGAATAACGAAAATCATTAAATGCTTAAATGAAGCCTAAATCTATCACTCTATAAATTATCGATGTCTTGCTTTTTTAGAGAAAATGGTTCTTATCGAAAAAATTTCTATAGTAGATAGTTGTTATAGAAAAACATTTTGTAGAAAATAGTTGTTATCGAAAAATATTCTATTGGAAATAGTTGTTATTGAAAAATTTTCTATAGAAAATAATTGTTATCGAAAATATCTATAGAAAACTCTTGTTATCGAAAGAATTTCTGTAGAAAACTCTTATCATCGATAGGTTTTCTACAGTAAACTCTTGTTATCGAAAGATTTTCTATGGAAAACTCTTGTTATCGAAAGATTTTCTTTAGACAACTTTTATTATCGAAAGATTTTCTGTAATAAACTTTTGTTATCGAAAACTCTTGTTATCGAAAGATTTTCTATAGAAAACTCTTGTTATCTAAAGATTTTCTGTAGAAAATAATTGTTATCGAAAATTTTTATAGAAAATTGTTGTTATCGATAAATTTGCTATAGAAAATTGTTATCGATAAATTTGCTATAGAAAATTGTTGTTATCGATAAATTTGCTATAGAAAATTGTTGTTATCGATAAATTTTCAATTGAAAATTTTTGTTTCCGATAAGTTTTCCATATAAAACTGTTACTATTGATGCATTTTCAATAAAAATTGTTGTTATCGCAAAATTTTAATAGAAAATTATGACTATGAATACCCCTTTTACAGAAAATTCTTGTTACCGATAAATTTTCTGTAGAAAATAGTTGTTATTGAAAAAATTTTAATGGAAAATTTTTGTTGCCGCTAGGTTTTCCATAGAAAACTGTTATTATTGATGTATTTTCAATAAAAAATTGTTGTTATCGATAAATTTTTATAAAAAATTATGGTTGTTGCCGATAAATTTTATGTAGAAAATAGATATTATTGATAAATTTTCTATAGAAAGTTGCTGTTATCGATACATTTTGTATAGAATATTGCTATTATCGAAAAATTTTCTACAGAAAATTGTTGTTAACAAAAAACTTTCTATAGAAAATAGTTGTTATCGATAAATTTTGTGTAGAAATTTGTTGTTATCGATAAATTTTGTGTAGAAAATTGTTGTTATCGATAAATTTTGTGTAGAAATTTGTTGTCATCGATAAATTTTGTGTAGAAAATTGTTGTTATCGATAAATTTTGTATAGGAAGTTCTTGTTACAGATAACTTTTGTGCAGAAAATAGTTTTTATCGATAAATTTTGTATAGGAAATTGTTGTCTTCGTAAAAAGAATTAAAAAATTCTGTTCTAAGAAATTTACTTCCTAACAAGTTCAATTTTACTTGCTATTAAAACATTTTCTCTTTTCAATAGACTGTTATTGTTGTTATATGTTACGAACAAATGAAAACATGTGACAATTTTTCTACAAAATATTCCAAATTTAAAGAATTTTTTTTTTTATTTTGTTTTCTTTACAGTTCACTTTAATTCCTGTTTTTCCAATTCGGCGCAATTTTATTTCAAAGAATTAAAGGGACGAAATCCTCTTTTCACATTAAAATTGTCCAAATGCTACAGACAACATGACAATGGCATTCAAAACAGACACCCTCCTCAATGCAACTGCTAATGGCAATACATCATCAGCATCACTATCGGCAACGGCAACGGCAACAACAATAGAACCACCGTTACAAATGAGCAGCCATGATTTAAATTTGGAAGAGATTTGGCGAAGAGCAGCTACAACGACTGTCAAATTTTTACACAAAAGAAATGCCAATTCAGACATTCATAGGCAGACTACTGATGGTGGTGCTGCTGGTGATGGCGATGACAATGATTATCATGTTGGTAATGACAGTGATTTGATTACAAACGAGCTTTTAAATAAAAATGAACACGAAACAACAGTAACAACAACAACAGCCACAGAGGCAATAGCGAACAATTTAACGGCAACCATAACATCGATACGCAGCAACGTTACCAAAGTCCTTTACATGTATTTTCATCCGAATCAAACTGTTGCCGATGATCACACGAACACGGATGATGTGAGGTTCAGCGATACATCATCACAATATGCCACACACTTGCATGAGGCTTATGAGGGTGATGAGCCGCTTGGCAATTTGTCGCATCAGTTGTCCAAAGGCGGTGATGAAGAGAATCCATTGACAAAAGTTAAGTCGACTTTAGCAACTAAAATAGCAACAGCAGTGACCTCTGAAATTTTTCAAACAAATTCCACCTACAATAACAATATAAATGGAACAACAACAATACCCACTTCTATAGAAAGTAACAACGACGACAACAACAACAACAGTAACGTGTTATTGACAACACTGACCCACTTAAAAGAGTTTCTAAATACAACGGCAACTGCAACAACAAATAACAGCTTAATTGCCACCACCACCACCACCTCTACAACCACCCCTGCAGTAGTAACAACAGCAACAACATCAGCTACAACAATAGCACGCAATATAACATATCCCAGCATAAATATTCACAGTTACGAGAATTGCTCGGCACTATTTGCCAACTACACACAGCCCCACAATCAACAAGGTGAGTTAGCAAGAGACTAAAAATTTAAACTAAAATACACACACATCCACACACACACAAAAAACACACGTATTCATATGAAAAGCGAAATGATAATCAAAAATTCTAAATTTAATTTAAAAAATAATGAAATTTTAAAAAGATTTACAAAAAAAGGAATATTTTTATACATTAATGGCGAGTTATCGCAAAAATATACCTATAAAAATTATAGTTATCGAAATAATTTAAAAAAAAAAAAATTTGGTTATCGCAAAGTTTTCCATAAAAAATAATAATTATCGAACATTTTTTTATACAAAATTCTAGTTATCGATAAATTTTCTATTTAAACTAGAAATTTCTATACAAGATTTATCGATTTTGTATAGAAAATTTTAGTTATCGCCAAATTTTCTATAGGAAATAATAGCTATCGATAAATTTTCTATTGAAAACTAGATAACTAGAAATTTCTACACAAAATTTATCGATAACTAGAATTTTGTATAGAAAATTTGTCTATAATTATTATTTTCTAGAATTTTCTATAGAAAATTCCCGTTATCGACAAAATTTTTATAGAAAATTCCCGTTATCGACAGAATTTCTATAGAAAATTTCCGTTATCGGCAAAATTTCTATAGAAAATTTATTTTAATGACAAAATTTCTATAGAAAATTTCCGTTATCGACAAAATTTCTATAGAAACTTCCCGTTATCGACAAAATTTCTATAGAAAATTCCCGTTATCGACAAAATTTCTGTAGAAAATTTCTGTTATCGACAAAATTTTTATAAAAAATTTATTTTAATGACAAAATTTCTATAAAAAATTTCCGCTATCGACAAAATTTCTATAGAAACTTTCCGTTATCGACAAAATTTCTATAGAAACTTTCTGTTATCGACAAAATTTCTATAGAAACTTTCCGTTATCGACAAAATTTCTATAGAAACTTCTCGTTATCGACAAAATTTCTATAGAAACTTCCCGTTATCGACAAAATTTCTATAGAAAATTCCCGTTATCGACAAAATTTCTGTAGAAAATTTCTGTTATCGACAAAATTTCTATAGAAAACTTCCGTTATCGACAAAATTTCTATAGAAAACTTCCGTTATTCGCAAAATTTCTATAGAAAATTTCCGTTATCGACAAAATTTCTATAGAAAATTCTAGATATCAATAAATTTTGTATAGAAAATTCTAGTTATCGCCAAATTTTTGTATAGAAAATTCTAGTTTTGGAAATTTTTTATAGAATCCTGTTGTTGTCGCAACACTTTCTAAAGAAAATTCTTGTTATCGAAACATTTACTATATAAAATTGTTGTTATCGATACATTTCCTATATAAAATTTTTGTTATTTAAACATTTTCTGTAGAAATTTTCAGTTATCGAAATATTATTAAAAATTACTCAGTTATTGAAAAATTGCCTATAAAAAATCATAGTTATCGAGAAATTTTCTATAGAAATTTCTAGTTATCTAGTTTTCAATAGAAAATTTATCGATAGTTATTATCTATAAAATTTCTAAAGAAAATTCCAGTAATAGATAAAATTTCTATGGAAAATTCTAATTATCGATAAATTTTGTATAGAAAAATCTAGTTATCGATAAATTTTATATACAAAATTCTAGTTATTGAAATTTTTTTATAGGATCTTGTTGACGTCGCCACACTTTCTATATAAAAATTGTTGCTTACTACAATTTCCTATATAAAATTTTTGTATAAATTTTCAGTTATCGAAATATTAAATTAGACACAGAAAATTTTTTTAGAGAAAATTACTTAGTTATTGAAAAATTTTCTATAAAAAATCGTAGTTATCGAGAAATTTTCAATAGAAAATTTCAGTTATCAATAAATTTACGGAAACATATCTCTACTTCAAATTATATTATTTTTTTTTTTAACAGAAACTCTTTAAAGATATCGTTTTGTTACTCTTCCTTAAGATTTTTTTTTTCGAACTTTTGTGACCCTGAAATTGTTTAAAAAAAAAAACGTTTTGAATTCCTTTTAATTAAGTTCACCCCTTCAATACAATGAATATTTAAATTCGTTTTTAAATTTTACAAATGACTACGTAAACGTAAGTCCTTTACCTTTGCGCGTATTTTCATTTCCGAGAAATTCTCATTAAACCCAAAGACTTGCCCTGACAAACTCAGAATTACTTTTAATGAACGAACAGTCAGAGGAAATTCAAAAAAGGTTGGAATTTACACAAGATACTGCATTATTGATATCTCCTTTTGGGGAAACACAACCGAAACCTTTACGAAAATGTTAATAAAAAAAAAATCCAACTGCAGCAGTAAAATGAAAATTAATTGAAAAACACTTGAAATCACTTAACGCGTAAACAGAAATTTAGAGGGGAAATTCCCCCAATTCTCCCTGATGTCAATTAAGACTGTCAAAAGGTACTCTTTTCATTCCCAAAAGTATAATAACAAAAGGGGTGAGACAAACGTGTGAACTAAGGAGTAAAACTCATTAAAACAACAACTTAACATATGTAAGAAGTCAACAATTAAGGCCACATCGGTTGGAAACATGGTGGAAAAAAATATGTAGAAGGCAAACAATTGAAAAAACAGACAAGGTCTGCCCCCTAGAAAGCTTGGGGTCAGAGATGGGCGTACTTAAGGGTAATTAAACAACAATGATTCCCTGTGGATGTGTTCATTAGAATCTGCTAGGAAATGAATTTCATTTTCAATTGCATAAAGTGGCAGGTTCGTATTACAGTAGAGTCTTTACATTATGAACATGTTTAACCGGGAAGAGCAAAACAAAAAATACAAAGTTTTAGGTAAATATATAAAATATATAAAGTTATATAAAAAATTTTAATTATCGAAAGCAATCAAAGTTATATTCTTGTTATCGGATAATTTTTCTATAAAAAGAATTAAACTACCAACAAAAAAATCATGTTATCGAAAAGTTATATTTTGGAAAATTCATGTTATCGAAAATTTTTCTATAGATAAGTCATGTTATCGAATATTTTTCTACAGAAAATTTATTTTATCTACACATTTTCTGTAGAAGCTTTATGTTATCGATAAAGTTTCTACAGAAAATTCATTTAATATAAAAATTTGCTGTATAAACTTCATTTTATCGATAATTTTTCTATAGAATATTCCTGTTATCAATCATTTTGCTATAGAAAATTCGTATTATCGAATTTTTTCTATAGAAAATTCGTATTATTGAATTTTTTACTATAGAAAATTCGTGTTATTGAATTTTTTATATAGAAAATTTGTGTTATCGAATTTTTTATATAGAAAATTCGTGTTATCGAATTTTTTATATAGAAAATTCGTGTTATCGAATTTTGTATATAGAAAATTGGTGTTATCGAATATATTTTTAGAAATAATTCATGTTATCGACAATTTTGTTTATATAAAAGTCATGTTATCGAATATTTTTCTATAGAAACATTCATGATATCAAATATTTGTCAAGAAAAAAATTCATGTTATCGACAATTTTGTTTATATAAAAGTCATGTATAAACTTCTTTTTATGGATAACTTATCGATTAATTTTTCTGTAGAATATTCTTCTTATCGATAATTTTTCTATAGAAAATTAATGTTATCGATAACTTTTTTATAGAAAATTCATATTATCGAAAATTTTTCTAGAAAAAATTCATGTTATCGAATATTTTTCTAGAAACAATTCATGTTATCGAAAATTTTTCTATAGAAAATTTGTGTTTTCAATTGTTTTTCTATAGAAAATTCTTGTTATCGATAATTTTTCTATAAAAATTCGTGTTATCGAATATTTTTCTATAAAAATTCGCGCTATCGAATATTTTTCTATAAAAATTCGTGTTATCGAATATTTTCATATAGAAAAATCTTGTTATCGAATTTTTTTATATAAAAAATTTTTGTTATCGAATTTTTTTCTATAGAAAATTCTTGTTATCGAATTTTTTTCTATAGAAAATTCTTGTTATCGAATTTTTTTCTATAGAAAATTCTTGTTATCGAATTTTTTTCCATAGAAAATTCTTGTTATCGAATTTTTTTTTGTAGAAAATTCTTGTTATCGAATTTTTTTATATAAAAAATTTTGTTATCGAATTCTTTTCAGTAGAAAATTTTTGTTATCGAATTTTTTTCTATAGAAAATTCTTGTTATCGAATTTTTTTCTATAGAAAATTCTTGTTATCGAATTTTTTTCCATAGAAAATTCTTGTTATCGAATTTTTTTTGTAGAAAATTCTTGTTATCGAATTCTTTCTATAGAAAATACTTGTTATCGAATTTTTTTCTATAGAAAATTCTTGTTATCGAATTTTTTCTATAGAAAATTCTTGTTATCGAATTTTTTTCTATAGAAAATTCTTGTTATCGAATTTTTTCTATAGAAAATTCTTGTTATCGAATTTTTTCTATAGAAAATTCTTGTTATCGAATTTTTTCATATAGAAAATTTTTGTTATCGAATTTTTTCTATAGAAAATTCTTGTTATCGAATTTTTTTCTATAGAAAATTATTGTTATCGAATTTTTTCTATAGAAAATTCTTGTTATCGAATTGTTTTTTATAGAAAATTCTTGTTATCGAATTTTTTTCTATGGAAAATTCTTGTTATCGAATTTTTTCTACAGAAAATTCTTGTTATCGAATTTTTTTCTATAAAAAATTCTTGTTATCGATAATTTTTCTATAAAAATTCTTGTTATCGAATTTTTTCTATAGAAAATTCTTGTTATCGATAAAAAATTCTTGTTATCGAATTTTTTCTATAGAAAATTCTTGTTATAGAATTTTTTTTTATAGAAAATTTTTGTTATCGAATTTTTTTCTATAGAAAATTCTTGTTATCGAATTTTTTTATATAGAAAATTCTTATTATCGAATTTTTTATATAGAAAATTCTTGTTATCGAATTTTTTTATATAGAAAATTCTTATCGAATTTTTTTATATAGAAAATTCTTGTTATCGAATTTTTTTATACAGAAAATTCTTGTTATCGAATTTTTTTATACAGAAAATTCTTGTTATCGAATTTTTTTATACAGAAAATTCTTGTTATCGAATTTTTTTATACAGAAAATTCTTGTTATCGAATTTTTTTGTATAGAAAATGCTTGTTATCGAATTTTTTTCTATAGAAAATTCTTGTTATCGAATTTTTTTATATAGAAAATTCTTGTTATCGAATTTTTTCTATACAAAATTCTTCTTATCGAGTTTTTTCTAAAGAAAATTCTTGTTATCGAATTTTTTTATGTAGAAAATTCTTGTTATCGAATTTTTTTATGTAGAAAATTCTTGTTATCGAATTTTTTTATGTAGAAAATTCTTGTTATCGAATTCTTTTATGTAGAAAATTCTTGTTATCGAATTTTTTCTATAGAAAATTCTTGTTATCGAATTTTTTCTATAGAAAATTCTTGTTATCGAATTTTTTTCTATAGAAAATTCTTGTTATCGAATTTTTTTCTATAGAAAATTCTTGTTATCGAATTTTTTTCTATAGAAAATTCTTGTTATCGATTTTTTTTCTATAGAAAATTCTTGTTATTGATAATTTTTTATAGGAAATTCAAATTCATATTCAATTTTCTATGAAAAATTCATGCTGTGGACAAATTGTGTATCAAAAATTTATGCTGTCGATGAATTTCCTATAGAAAATTCATGCTGTCTACAATCTTTTTATTTTTTAATTTTCTTTAGAAAATCTTTTTATAGAATAAAATAGAATTTTACCTTTGTAAATTTGCAGAAATAAAAAGAGTTTATGGTTGAATTGAAATGCATTTTATTTTAATTCGTTTAACTTAAAATGATTAAAAATATCCTTCGACCTTAGTTCTTCGTTGATCTATTTAAGAATATTTTTAGATATCGGTTTTATTTTCTCTTTTCAAATTTCAAATAATAAGGAAAAAACGTTTTACATTTTAAGGAAATTAAATGTTAAGTATTTTAGCTAGGATTTTCCTTTGATTTCAGTCTCGGTAAGTTAATCGGCCTCTCTAACCTGAAACATTTTCATTTCAATCGTTCTTGCTGTTCAATTTAATCTAACGATTGCTTAGATACCCAATCGTTAATGAAATTAAATTGAAAAAAAAAATTAAGAAAAATGTTGACCCATTTGAAATGATTGTTAAGAATTATTTCGTCTTTTAATCTCATTATTTAACATGATGGCGGCGGCGGGGGTGACCATTTAACTTCAAATTTCATTTTAATTGTACTCAATTGATGATTCATTATTTACTTTTCTTCTTTCATTTTTTTTTTTTTTGTCATACGCAGGTGTATTTTGTAATTGGGTATGGGATAAATTCCTTTGTTGGCCTCCAACCCCAGCTGGTGTGCTGGCGCGTATGAGCTGTCCGTCTGGACATCATGGTGTTGATGATAAAAGTAAGTATTTCTCCCTATAAACTGTTAAAAGCATAGAGAAAAACTTTTTATTACAATTTTTTACCTAACGTAAACTATGTAAACAATTTCCAGAGTTCATTGACCCTTCCAAATGTTTGGAATAAAAGTTTTTCAATTGTTTACCTTATGTAAAAAATGTAAATAATTACAAATTAATTGTTTAATTAAAAGCTTTAAAATTATTTAAACAATTTACCTCCTGTGTAGGTAAAAATGTTTTTGGAAGTGTAGATATTTAATTGTTTACCTCATGTAATTGATGTTAATAATTGCTTATTACATTAATTCGAACAAAATTTTATAAAACATTGAATTAAACTGCAAGTTTTTGAATTGTTTACATAATTTATCTCATGTAAACAATGTAAACAATTAAAATACATATTATTTCTTTCAAAATTTATTTGAAATTCTTTAATATTATGTTTGTTCACCATATGTAAATAATGTAAGGAACTGTGAACGTCATGTAGACAATGTAAACAATTAAAATTACACAATATTTTATCCAAAATTTATTTGTAATTCTTTAATATTATGTTTAGAAGTGAAGATATTCAATTGTTTACCGTATGTAAATAATGTAAACAATGTTAACAATGTAAACAATTGTAAAATTCTTTGTTTATCTCAAATTAAGTGTATTAATATTTATTTGAGCGTTGCAATTACAGTTATTTAATTGTTTACCACATGTAAATATTGTAAACAACTGTTTACGTCATGTAAACAATTGTAAAATTCTTTGTTTTTCTCAAATTAAGTATATTGATATTTATTTGAGCGTTGCAATTACAGTTATTTAATTGTTTACCACATGTAAATAATGTAAGAAACTGTGAACGTCCTGTAAACAATGTAAACAATTAACTTACACAAGATTTTCTCTAAAATTTAGTTGAAATTCTTTAATATTATGTTTAGAAGTGAAGATATTCAATTGTTTACCGTATGTAAAATAATGTAAACAATGTTAACAATGTAAACAATTGTAAAATTCTTTGTTTATCTCAAATTAAGTATATTAATATTTATTTGAGCGTTGCAATTACAGTTATTTAATTGTTTACCACATGTAAATAATGTAAGAAACTGTGAACGTCATGTAAACAATGTAAACAATTAACTTACACATAGATTTTCTTCAAAATTTATTTGAAATTCTTTAATATTATGTTTAGAAGTGAAGATGTTCAATTATTTACCGTATGTAAACAATGTTAACAATGTAACAATTGTAAAATTCTTTGTTTTTCTCAAATTAAGTGTATTAATACTTATTTGGGCGTTGCAATTACAGTTATTTAATTGTTTACCTCATGTAAATATTGTAAACAACTGTTTACGTCATGTAAACAATTGTAAAATTCTTTGTTTTTCTCAAATTAAGTATATTGATATTTATTTGAGCGTTGCAATTACAGTTATTTAATTGTTTACCACATGTAAATAATGTAAGCAACTGTGAACGTGATGTAAACAATGTAAACAATTAACTTACACAAGATTTTCTTCAAAATTTATTTGAAATTCTTTAATATTATGTTTAGAAGTGAAAATAGTCAATTGTTCATCATATGCAATTGTTTACGTCATGTAAATAATGTAAACAATTATAAAATTCTTTGTTTTTCTCAAATTATGTGTATCAATATTTATTTGAGGGTTGCAATTAGAGTTATTTAATTCTTTACCACATGTAAATAATGTAAGGAACAGTAAACGTTATGTAGACAATGTCAACAATTGTAAAATTTGTTATTCTTCTAATATGATAAGTATTGAAATTTATTTGAGAGTTGCAATTAGAGTTAAAAAATTGTTTACCTGATGTAAAGAATGTAAATTATGTATTGTAAATAAATTACTGTTAAATTCAAATTTTTTTTTTTTTTTAATTGTTTACATAAGGTAAAAAATGTATTTAATTGAAATAACAAAGTTGTACTGTAAATTTTGCATATATTTTAATTATTTACCTTGCAGTCAATAACGTAAAGAATTAAAATGATTTTTCTTTAAAAATTTATATCGTTTTTTAATTTTCTTTTTTATCGTTTCCTAGAATTTGCCCATCGTAAATGTGAATTAAATGGTCATTGGGCGGGTAGACCTAACGAAACATTGAATCCCATTGGCTGGACTGATTATAATCCGTGTTTCAAGCAAGAAGTCAAAACATTAATGGATAAAGTACCCAATTTGGAGGTAAAGTCGTCGTGCAATACAAAAATCCATCCTTGATTTTAAAATTCTTCTCCACTTTCTTTCCTTCTTTCTTTCCACAGCTCGTCGTGGAAATAGCGAAACGTACACGTACCTTGGAAATTGTTGGCCTTATCTTGTCTCTGGTGGCTTTAATAATATCGTTAATAATCTTTTGTAATTTTCGTTCACTACGTAATAATCGCACAAAAATCCATAAGAATCTCTTCATTGCCATGGTATTGCAGGTGGTGATACGTTTAAGTTTGTATTTGGATCAGGCTTATCGTCGTGACAATCACGACCCTACCAGCAATAAAAGTCTATCGGGCATAGAGAATACTGTGAGTAATTAAACTCTTGCTTCCATCTCTCTCATATAATTGATTTGCTTTCACTTGATTAAACTGCATTTGGCTGGTTTTAGCCATACTTGTGTGAGGCCTCGTATGTATTGTTGGAATATGCCAAAACTGCCATGTTTATGTGGATGTTTATTGAGGGTTGGTACCTGCATAATATGGTCACTGTCACTGTTTTCCAAGGACGTTTCCCATATAAACTGTTCTTTCTAGTTGGCTGGGGTATGCCAGTTTTAATGACCGCCATTTGGGCCACCTGTACAGCATTTTATTATGCCGCCAGCAATCATGATTGTTGGTTTTATTACAACTTAACACCGTACTATTGGATATTGGAGGGGCCCCGCATCGTTGTTATAACGGTAAGTGTTGTGCTTCTATAGAAAGGAAATTTAATTAATTTTTATTTCTTTTGTATTTCCAGATAAATTTTGGTTTTTTACTTAACATTATCAGTGTTTTGGTCATGAAATTACGCGAAAGCCAAGCCAGTGATATTGAACAGACACGCAAAGCTGTCCGTGCAGCCATTGTTCTGTTACCATTGCTGGGCACCATAAATGCTTTGTATTTGATACCAACTTTAGAGACACCCTGGAAATTTGCCTTGTGGTCCTATGTGACACATTTCCTAACTACGTTTCAGGGATTTTTTATAGCTTTACTCTACTGTTTCCTAAATGGGGAGGTAAGTTCAAAACACACAAAAATACAAAAAAAAATTTTAGCAACATAAAGTTATCGATAATCTTTCTGTAAAAAATTGTTGTTATCGAAATTATTTTATAGCAAAATATAGTACAGTTTTTGTTTTCTACAGAAAATATTTGTTATCGATACATTTCCTATAGAAAATACTTGTTATCGAAACATTGCATATAGAAAATTGTTGTTATCGATACATTTCCTATAAAAAATTGTTGTTATCGAAACATTTCCTATAGAAAATTGTTGTTGTCGATACATTTTCTATAGAAATTGTTATTACCGATACATTTTCTATAGAAATTGTTGTTAGCGATACATTTTCTATAGCAAGTTGCTGTTATCGATACATTTTCTATAGAAAATTTTTGTTATCGATATATTTTCTATAGAAATTTGTTGTTATCGATACATTTTCTATAGAAAATTGTTGTTATCGATACATTTTCTATAGAAAATTGTTGTTATCGATACATTTTCTATAGAAAATTGTTGTTATCGATACATTTTCTATAGAAAATTGTTGTTATCGATACATTTTCTATAGAAAATTGTTGTTATCGATACATTTTCTATAGAAAATGGTTGTTATTGAAGCATTTTCTATAGAAAATGCTAGTTATCGAAACATTTTCTATAGTAAATTTTAGTTATCGAAACATTTTCTATAGAATATTTTAGTTATCGAAACATTTTCTATAGAAAATTTTAGTTATCGAAACATTTCCTACAGAAAATTCTAGTTATCGAAACATTTCCTACAGAAAATTCTAGTTATCGAAACATTTCCTACAGAAAATTCTAGTTATCGAAACATTTCCTACAGAAAATTCTAGTTATCGAAACATTTCCTACAGAAAATTGTTGTTATCGAAACGTTTCCTACAGAAAATTGTTGTTATCGAAAAATTTCCTACAGGAAATTGTTGTTATCGAAATATTTTCTATAGAAAATTGTTGTTATCGAAATATTTTCTATAGAAAATTGTTGTTATCGAAATATTTTATATAGAAAATTGTTGTTATCGAAATATTTTATATAGAAAATTGTTATCAAAATATTTTCTATAGAAAATTGTTGCTATCAAAATATTTTCTATAGAAAATTGTTGTTATCAAAATATTTTCTATAGAAAATTCTTGTTATTAAAATATTTTCTATAGAAAATTCTTGTTATCGAAACATTTTCTATAGAAAATTCTTGTTATCGAAACATTTTCTAGAAAAAATTTACGTTATCGAAGAATTTTCTATAGAAAATTCTTGTTATCGAAACATTTTCTATAGAAAATTCTTGTAATGGAAACATTTTCTATAGAAAATTCTTGTTATCGAAACATTTTCTATAGAAAATGCTTGTTAGCGAAACATTTTCCGCAGAAAATGAATTTTCTAGAAAAAATTTACGTTATCGAAGAATTTTCTATAGATGTACTTACTAATCGATGATATATTTGTTATAGGTACGTGCCGTTTTACTTAAAAGTTTAGCCGTTTTTATGTCTTTGCGCGGTCATCCAGAATGGGTTCCTAAACGTGCTTCTATGTATTCAGCCGGCTATAATACCGCACCGGATACAGAAAATCATCCTACAGATAACAAAAGGTAATGAAAAGTCGTCTTAAATATAAATTTTTAAATAACTTTCATGAATATTTATTTGCCAGAAACGAATCACCCGCTTCGAAACGTTTAAATGGCCGCAAAGCCAGCTGTACCACTGTCATACATCAGTCAGCTAATAAGAGTACGCCCAAGATACAAATAAGCCCCCGTCTATCGAATAGCAATGCCAGTGGCCATGCGAATCATCATAGCCAGCGTTTGGATAGCCTACCGAGTAATAATAATAATGGGGGTAATAGTTTAACGAATCTTAATACCATTGGCCGCTCAACACAGCAGCATCATCGCTATCGCCGTCGCCATAATTGGATGTTATCGTTATGCTTTCGCGGCCAAAAGGTACTTAGAGTACCGCCAGCGCCATCCGATCCTCCTGAGTCAGTTGTATTTGAGTTGTCAGAGCAGTAGTTCAATTAGATTGCGCTTCTATTTTATGCGTTTCGTTAGTTTTATTCATTCTCTCTCACTCTCTTTTTAAGTATTATTTTAAAAAATTAATTTAAACACTCTCTCGCATACAAGTTTTACTCTCTATATATCTCTCTCTCTTTCTTTTTCTTCAGCTTCTTATTAACACAGCTAAACACAGTAACTGAAACACAATATTTTTAAAGATTTTCTTTATTATTCAAGCTAATTTTTATTCGTTTATAATAGTGTTATCTCAGTTTAAGACTTGCTTTTACGTAATTTATATAAAAGTTTAAAGTTGGCAACGCCGTACTTTATTCATAATCAGGGTATTTTAGTTTTTTTAAACTATATTCGACACTTTTTCTGTAAAAACCAATTCGAAAATCAAAAGAATTAAATTGTTTACTCAGAAATTAAGTATAGTGTTGCCAACTTCATTTAGAAAATTATTTTATAATCAAAATTAATTTTAAAAAATCATATCATATATCTTTTGAATATAATTTTCAGCTAAATATTGTTTTAAAATTCATTCCTTATGAAATTTGTGTTGCCAACTAAAATTTATTTTATATTTATAAGTAAAAATGTTACTTTATCTTATTACTCTTTACTTTATAAATATTGTAATCAAGTTGCCAACTTTCTTGTACAGCCCAATTGAGGATCGATGAGCATTGTCAGTTGGCCCATTACCTCCGGCTTAAACACGCTACAGTAATCAGTCGGCAGTCGGAAGGAAATATTCAGGTCCAGTTTCCCAGAGTAGACCCTGCTATCAACCCCGCCATCGGTGTTTATGAGCAGAGGGATGATCACACCAGCGCCTAGTCGATGTTTAGTGGGCCCAAAGGATCAACCTCCAAAATATAAGAATATGGCTAGCTGGCTATCGGGAAAGCTGCAGGATAGCTGGTAACTGGCGAGCTGGTTAGCAGGATAGCTCGCTAAATGGATAGCTGACAAGCATAGCTAGTTTATCTGAATATCTACCTAGTATAGGTGGCGACTATCCATATAGCTGGCTAGCATGTTAGCTGCCTGGCAGGATAGCTAGTAACTGGCGAGATGGTTAGCAGGATAGCTCGCTGAATGAATAGCTGCTAACTGTATACCTACGTAGTACAACTGGCGAGCTGTGTATCTGGCTATCAGGATAGCTATAGTATGTCTGGATACCTAGCTAGTACAGCTGGGTACCTGGCTAGTAACTGGGTACCTAATTAGTACAACTGGCAAGCTGGGTGGCTTGTTAGTAGGGTAGCTATTAGATATTCTATTCTAGCAAGTTTTCCAGCTATACTAGCCATTCTGGCCAGTTTTCCAGCTATTCTAGCCATACTGGCCAGCTTTCCAGCTATTCTAGCCAGTTTTCCAGCTATACTAGCCATTCTGGCCAGTTTTCCAGCTATTCTAGCCATACTGGCCAGCTTTCCAGCTATTCTAGCCAGTTTTCCAGCTATACTAGCCATTCTGGCCAGCTTTTCAGCTATTCTAGCCAGTTTTCCAGCTATACTAGCCATTCTGGCCAGCATTCCAGCTATTCTAGCCAGTATTCCAGCTATACTAGCCATTCTGGCCAGCATACCAGCTATTCTAGCCAGTATTCCAGCTTTACTAGCCATTCTGGCCAGCTTTTCGTCTATTCTAGCCCATTTTCCAGCTATACTAGCCATTCTGGCCAGCTTTCCAGCTATTCTAGCCAGTTTTTCAGCTAATCTAGCCGGTTTTCCAGCTAATCTAGGCGGTTTTACAGCAAATCTAGCCAGTATTCCAGCTATACTAGCCATTCTGGCCAGATTTCTAGCTATTCCAGCCAGTTTTCCAGCTATACTAGCCATTCTGGCCAGCTTTTCAGCTATTCTAGCCGGTTTTTCAGGTAATCTAGCCATTCTGGCCAGATTATCGGCTATTTTAGACGGTTTTTCGGCTACTCTAGGCAGTTTTCCAGCTATACTAGCCATTCTGGCCAGCATTCCAGCTATTCTAGCCAGTATTCCAGCTTTACTAGCCATTCTGGCCAGCTTTTCGCCTATTCTAGCCCATTTTCCAGCTATACTAGCCATTCTGGCTGGAAAAAAAAAAAAATTCTAGCCAGCTATACTAGCTATTCTAGCCAGCTATACTAGCTATTCTAGCCAGCTATACTAGCCAGCAATACTAGCTATACTAGCCAGCAATACTAGCTATTCTAGCCAGCTATACTAGCCAGCAATACTAGCTATACTAGCCAGCAATACTAGCTATTCTAGCCAGCTATTCTAGCTATTCTAGCTATTCTAGCCAGCAATACTAGCTATTCTAGCCAGCTATACTAGCTATTCTAGCCAGCTATACTAGCTATTCTAGCCAGCTATACTAGCTATTCTAGCCAGCTATACTAGCTATTCTAGGCAGTTTTCAAGCTATTCTAGCTAGCTGTGCAGCTATTCTGTCCAACTTTGTAGCCGTTCTGGCCAGCTATGCAGCTATACTAGACATTCTGCGAGCTGGTTAGTAGGGTAGCTGGCTAGTATAGCTAGATCGCTGCTAGTAAAACTCGCGAGCTGAGTAGCAGGATAGCTGGCTAGCTACCGATATAGTTGGCTAGCTGGGTTCCTAGCTACCCGGTGCTTTGGGCTGCTGGTATACCTGGAGAGCTGGGTACCCTCCAACACAGCTGGGGCCAGCAGGGGAGCTGGATACCTAGCTACCCTAGTAAGGAAAGTTGGTTCATCACCACGATCAACACGTTCTTTGGTACCGGAACTGCCTCATAGTGTGTGGTGAAAGTTGGTGTCGGTTCCAAAAATGACCGGAATCCCACGTTGTTGCGCATCTGCTACCAGTTAACAAATGGGTTATTGAGGTGCCTATTATGATGCGTCGTTATATCTGGGGAGAAGAAAAGCATTAATATTAGTTTTAGCCATTACACAAGCTCTAGGCCTACCTGTACTTTGGACACATGAAATGCGATGTCCAGAGGCGTTAAATCCACAAATCATGGCATCGACAATCGAAGGTTTCTGTACTAAAACGAGCTATGGTAGACCGACCGGGTCGAAATCCATATTGTCTGGCAGACAGTCCGCCACTATTCTCAATAGCCGCAGTAAGCCGTGGCTTCAAAAGCCTCTCGGGCAGTTTTGCCGTCGTATCCAGCATGCACAGTGGCCTGTACGCGAATGGGTCCTCCGGGTCGCCCTTTCCTTTGCTTATTAAGACCAGCCGTTGTTTCTTCCATATTTCGGGGAAAATACACTCCCTTAGGCACGCGTTGTACATTCTAAGTAGGAGTTCCGGTCTTTGACTGGCAATTACCTCAGGCAGAATGCCGCCGGGCCCTGGCGGCCGCTGCTGCTTTCAGCTCCTCCGACACCACCCGGATCTATATAATACCATCCAACTAACGAGTTGGATATTTTACCTGTCGAGGAGGTTCGTGAAGAGTAGCTGCACATGCTTCTGCATTCGATATCCTCGATAATAGGGTTCGCGTCGTAAGACTCGGAGTCGATGTCAAAAGGGGTGGTGTCCGATTAAATGGGATTTGATGGGATGGGGTCCGACGGGGGGCTGCAAGACTGCTTGTAAGTCCGATTTATAGACCCTGAACTCGATTGAGCCGAAACCAAAGTTTATCACGCTTCCTTGGGCTCTGATCAGTGGAAGCGTCTGGACTGCAAGGATGAATAGGCCTTCGTGGGGATACCTTGGGCCTTTATCGTATAATTATTTGTATAATTACTAAACTTAGGCTTAATTTAACTTTAAAATATTATTAATTTAAATTTTTTTTTTTTCATTTTCATAAAGTTATAAAATTTCAACGAGTTGCCAACTATTTTATACATTTGTATAGAGTTATTACATGTGATTTCTTAAGATATTTGTATATTCAATATAATTTCAATTGTAAATATTTATCATTTAGATATGTAAGCCATCATTATTATAGCGTCTTAGGCTCTGGCATAGTTTCATTATCAATAAAGAGTAACACTTAAATTATTAATTATTTTTTTATATTTAAACTTTAAACAATAAAATAACTATGCTTAGCATGCTTTTTCTGATTAGCTAGCCTTTTTAAAAGAAAAAAAAAAAAAAAATTACAATTAATTTAGAGAAATTTATTTAAATTAAAAAAAACTTACTTTTTTTTCTTCTTTCTTTTTTCTCGTTTCTTTATTTGTGGTGTATTTTATTTCGATGTTTCTTTTCTTTTTTCTTTTGTGATTTTTGCAGAACAAATGTGTGATGCCAAATGCTGAAAAGCCACCAAAAGTATTTATGACAACTAAAATGGAAACGTACACTTAATATACATACTTTTTAAAGAAATTTAAAAAAATTAAAATTACTTTTTTTAAACACATTAAACAATTAAAGAAAAAGGTTTAATAATTAAGAAAAAAAGAAAAAACTATTAATAAAAATTATATTTTTTACTTAAAAAATTATTTATATTTTAAAGTATTATTTAATGCAAAAACAAAAATAAAGAGAATTAAGTTTAAAAAAAAAAAAAATGGAATTTAAAAATTTAACAAAAAAAAAAAAAATAGTTTTAAAATTTCTTAAAAAAAAATAATTTTTGTTAAGAAATTGTTTTATAGTTATTATTTTGTTATATGTTTATATATATAAAAAAATTAAATATATTCACAAATAATGTTAAATTAATTTCTTTAAAAGCAAATATTTTTAAATTAATTAATTAAACTAATTTAATTTTAATAATTTAATAAATTAATTTAATTGTAATAATTAATTTACAATTAATACATATTACATATATTAAATTATTATAATTAAATTAGTTTAATTAATTAATTTAAAAATAATTAATTAATTAATTTTTTTCTTTTTTCTCGTTTCTTTATTTGTGGTGTATTTTATTTCGATGTTTCTTTTCTTTTTTCTTTTGTGATTTTTGCAGAACAAATGTGTGATGCCAAATGCTGAAAAGCCACCAAAAGTATTTATGACAACTAAAATGGAAACGTACACTTAATATACATACTTTTTAAAGAATTTTAAAAAATTAAAAAAATTAAAATTACTTTTTTTTAAACACATTAAACAATTAAAGAAAAAGGTTTAATAATTAAGAAAAAAAGAAAAAACTATTAATAAAAATTATATTTTTTACTTAAAAAATTATTTATATTTTAAAGTATTATTTAATGCAAAAACAAAAATAAAGAGAATTAAGTTTAAAAAAAAAAAAATGGAATTTAAAAATTTAACAAAAAAAAAAAAAATAGTTTTTAAATTTCCTTAAAAAGAATAATTTTTGTTAAGAAATTGTTTTATAGTTATTATTTTGTTATATGTTTATATATATAAAAAAAATTAAATATATTCACAAATAATGTTAAATTAATTTCTTTAAAAGCAAATATTTTTAAATTAATTAATTAAACTAATTTAATTTTAATAATTTAATAAATTAATTTAATTATTACAATTATTACAATTTAATAAATTAATTTAATTATTACAATTATTACAATTAAATTAATTAATTAATTAATTAATTAATTAATTAATTTAATTAATTAAAATTATAATTAATTAATAAAATTAATTTATATTTAATTTTTTATTTATTTAATTTTAATAATTTAATAAAATTAATTTAATTAATTAATTTAATTAATTAATTAATAAAATTAATTTAATTAATTAATTAATTAATTAATTAATTAATTAATTAATTAATTTAATTAATTAATTTTAATAATTAATAATTATAATTATATTTAATTAAAATTATAATTAATTAATAAAATTAATTATAAAGCATAATTAATTAAATTAATATAATTTAATTAATTAAACTAAAATTTTTTTTGTAAATAAAAATAATTGTTTTTAAAGAATTTAATTTAACATTATTTGGCATAAGATTATCTTTTTATATAAAATTTATAGTTTTTAACAATTAATTAATTAATAAAATAATTAAAAAAATTAATTCGCATTTAATTTTATTTATTAATTTAACTTCCAGTAATTCAGAATCAGTGCTTGCAATATATTAAAAGTGATTAGCTTTTTTTTTGCTAATTTAACACAAGAAATCTCCAAATTCTTTTGATCCTGTAAAACTAAAAAGGGGAATCACCAAATTATATACGTTTTTCCGTATTTACTATTTTTTTTTGTCGCATTTATGTATATATTTTGTTGCTAGTTTAAGAATTGTTACGTTTAGTTTTCTTGTTTTTATCAAAGGAAAAAAAAAATTTAATTTTTTATTTTATTCGAAAAAAAAAAACGTTCAGAAATGAAAATAATTCAGAAATTAGAATTGCCTCAAAAACAAAGCGATTCTAATTTGTAAGCGACTACTGTATATGCTTATATATATATAAAATAAAAAAATATAAAATAGATAAGAAAGAACTTTTAAATATTATGCCAAATAATGTTAAATTAATTTCTTTAAAAATAAATATTTTTAAATTAATTAATAATTTAAAGGAAGGAAGGAAGAAGGAGGAGAGAAGGAAGAAGGAGAAGGAAGAAGGAGGAGAGAAGGAAGAAGGAGAAGGAAGAAGGAGAAGGAAGAAGGAGGAGAGAAGGAAGAAGGAGGAAGGAGAAGGAGGAAGAAGGAAGGAAGAAGGAGAAGGAAGAAGGAGGAAGGAGAAGGAGGAAGAAGGAAGGAAGAAGGAAGGAAGGAAGGAAGAAGGAAGGAAGGAAGAAGGAAGGAAGGAAGAAGGAGAAGGAGGAGAGAAGGAAGAAGGAGGAAGGAGAAGGAGGAAGAAGGAAGGAAGAAGGAAGGAAGGAAGGAAGAAGGAAGGAAGGAAGGAAGAAGGAAGGAAGGAAGGAAGAAGGAAGGAAGGAAGGAAGAAGGAAGGAAGGAAGAAGGAAGGAAGGAAGGAAGAAAATTAATAATAGAAATTAATAAATTATTTAATAATAGAAATTTATAAATTAATTAATAATTTAATAAATTAATTTAATTAAAAATTAATTTAATTAATTAAAATTTAATTAAATTTTAATTTAATTAATTTTTAATAATTAATTTAATTTTAATAATTTATGCAAATTAATTTGATTTTAATCAATATAATTATTTTTAAAGAATTTAATTTAACATTATTTGGGATAATATTTAAAAATTATTTCTTAAATGTTATATATTTTTTATATATAAACATATAATAATCTAATAATAACTATAAAACATTTAATTAATTAATAAAATTAATTTATATTTAATTTTTTATTTATTTAATTTAATAAAATTTAATTTAATAATTTTTATTAAATTTTTTATCATTTTATATTTAATTTTATGATGATTTAATAATTAATTTAATAAAAAATTGAAATAAATAAAAAAAAAACTACACCAACATTATTTTTTAAACTTTTTTTTTTTAGATTAAAACTAATAAATACTTAAGAAAAAATGTATTAAAAAACTTATTATTAATTTTGTTTTTAATTTTTTTTTTTTTTTTTTGACGATTATTTATACAAAAAAGATTTATAAATTTAATTTTTTTTATATTATTCGCATTAGGCAATATCTCGTAAGATCTGAGATTATATAACATATATCAACAAGTCCGTACTTACCTATTTAATTGGTGATTAGAAATCATCCTTTAGCCAGGACTGAAAAATACCTTCTTATACCATTCTTATTCCCTTTTACGCCTCTACACCTTTTGCAGGGAAGCACGTACATATTGAAATAAATTATTTTTTTTATTTTAATTTAACGATTGTGTCCTCTTTAACGCTGTTCAGTTTTTCTACTTTCATTTTTATTTTTTAAGTTGAAAAATTAATAAAAAAAAATTTTTAAATCTTAAAATTTTAAAATTAAAAAAAAAATTATTTCTTTTTACAACAAAAAAAAAAAAATAAAAAAATAAATAAAATAAAAAACAAGTTAAAAACAGGGATTGATGTAAATTTTAAAAAAGGTATTTGTTAAATATTAATAATAAAAACTAATTAAATTTAAGACAACAAAAATGTTGGAAATAATTGTACAGAAATTTAAAAAGAAAAAAGTTATTAAAAATAAATTTATAAATAAATACTTATTTACATATTTTAAGAATAAAAAAGAAAACTATTCATATACATTTAAAAAATTAAAAAAAAAAAAAAAAAAAATAAAAAATTTAACAAAAAATAAAAAAATTAAAAAAAAATAAAAAATTTAACAAAAAAAAAATTTAAAAAAAAATAAAAATAAAAAATTAAAAAATAAAAGAAAATAAAAACAAATTCCAATTCACAAACTATTTACACTTATTTACACGCTAACACAAACTAAATGAGAATTATAACAGGAAATGAAAATGTAACGAAAAAAAAAAGAGAAACAAAACGAATTTAATGAAAAAATTTTAATTTTTTTTAAGTTTAAATAAAAAAAAACATGATTTTTTTATTGCTAAAAAACCAAACCAAAAAAACGTCATCAAACGATCTACTAATTAAAACTACAGTAACCAGACCAGATCAATTAAGAAAATAAAATCATGATTATTTTTTACGCTTACAGAAAAAGGAAAAATAAAATTAAATTAAAAACAAAATCACATTTTATGTAAAAATAAAAAATAATAAAAAAATACATGTTAAAATAAAACAGAAAATATATTTTATAAAAAAAAAAAAATATAACCGCTTACCGTTTATCAATTTATAAAGTGAACCTACTACGACACCGGATCCATGATTATTGAAGCGTCACAACACTTTATAAACCTGAGGGTAACTAGGTATTGTGATAGCGACGCCTTGTACGTGAAAGAATTTAAGGCGTTCTTAATGATCCCCTTATTTGAATGCATGTTGTCCGTTCCGTAGTTCAAAGTCGCCGTAGCTTATTAGATGACTGGTGGTGATAAGTTCTCTTACATCTTATATGGGTAATTACAGACCTGATTATGATTTCCAATGAAGTAGCATTGCTGCTCGCTTTTATTGTAATTTTTTTTTTTATTCCTATATAAACTAAATATCGTCTAAAGGCAATGATTTAATATTTGAATTAATTATTTATTTATTTAATATTTTTTGTTTTTTGTTTTATTTTTAATTTAAATTTTTGTTTTGTTTTTATCGTATTAAATTTATTTTACACTTAAAAATTATGTCATTTCCTTTCTTTTATTAAACTTGAGGGGACTAAACTAAATTTTTTTAATTTTATTTTTACCATTAAAATTATTAAATCTTCTTTTTCTTCTTAAATTCATTTAGTTTGTTTTTTTTTAATATTTTTTAATTTTCTGTTATTTAAGGCCTTGAAATGTTTAAAGCCGGAAGCATTGAAAATGTAATTTCAACATTAAACGTTACAAAATAATATTAAAAAAAAATTTATTATTTAAATAAATAAATAATTTTCTTAAAAATTATTAGGAGAAGAACTTAAGTTATTTCAATATTATTATTAAATTATTAAAATTAGATTATTATTTCGAAATTATTTTTATTTTTAACAGTTTAAAAATAAAATTTTTATTTTTAAAAATATTTTTAAAAATTAAATTTTAAAAATTTATTTTATAAAAAAAAATTTATAAAATAAAATTTATAAAAAAAAATTTATAAAAATAAAATTTATAAAAATAAAATTTATAAAAAAAATTTTTAAAAATAAAATTTTATATTTAAAAATATTTTTAAAATTTTTTAGATATTTTTTAGATATTTTTAGATATAAAATAAAAATTTATTATTTTAGATATAAATTTTATTTTTAAAAATATTTTCCATTTAAATTTTAATTATGAGAAATATTTTTAAATTATAATTTTTATTTTCAAGAATATTTTCCAATTTCAATTTTTGATTTTAAAAATTTTGTGGAATTAAAATTATTATTTTCAAGATTATTTTTAAATATTTTTAAATGTATTTCTATAGCAAAATTATTATTTTTAAAAATATTTTTAAAACCAAATTAAAATAAAAATATTTTCCAATTCAAATTTATAAATATTTTTTTAAATATTTTTTTTTTATTTTTAAAATCATATTTATATTTAATTTTATTTTTTTAATATTTTGTAATAAAAATTTTATTTCCAATTTAAATTTTAGTTTTGAGAAATATTTTAAATTTTTAAATTAAAATTTTTATTTTCTTTAATGTTTTCAAATTTAATTTTAAAAATTTCGCTGAATTAACATTTTTTGCTCAAGAATATTTTTAATTATTTCTAAATTTACGTTTTTATTTTAAAACATATTTTTATAGCAAAATTATTATTTTTAAAAATATTTTTTAAACCAAATTTAAATAAGAATATTTTGAAATACAAAATTTTTATTTTAAAAAATATTTTTATATTTAATTTTATTTTTAAATACATTTTTAAACATAATTTTTATTTGTAAAGCCAAATTAAATTAAAAATATTCTCCAATTTAAATTTTGGTTTTGAAATTAATTTTTAAATGAAAATTATGAAAAATATTCTCCAATTTAGTTATTAGTTTTAAAAATATTTTTAAATTAAATTTTCTATTTCAAGAATATTTTGAAATACAAATTATTACATTTAAGAACATTTTTAAATTAAGTTTTCTTTCAAAAATATTCTCCAATTTAAATTTAAAAACATTTTTAAATTAAATTTTATTTACAAAAATATTATCGAATTTAAATTTTTATTTTTAAAAATATTTTCAAATTAAAATTTCTATTTTTAAAAATATAATCTAATTCAAATTTTTGTTTTTTAAAACAATTTTTAAATAAAAATTTCTATTTTCAAAAATATTCTGAAATTTAAATTTATATATTTAAAAATATTTTTAAATTAAAATTTCCTATTTTTAAGAATATTTTTAAATTAAGTTTTATTTTCAATATTCTCCAATTTAAATGTATGGTTTTAAAAACATTTTTAAATTAAGTTTTATTTACAAAAATATTCTCGAATTTAAATTTTTAATTATAAAAATATTTTTAAATTAAAATCTCTGTTTTAAAAATTTAATCTAATTCAAATTTTTGTTTTTAGAAATATTTTAAAATTAAAATTTCTATTTTCAAAAAGATTCTGAAATTTAAATTTTTTATTTTAAAAACATTTTTAAATAAAAATTGCCTGTTTTTAAGAATATTTTCCAATTTAAATTTTTAATTTTAAAAACATTTTTAAATTAAGTTTTATTTACAAAAATATTCTCGAATTTAAATTTATTATTTTAAAACCATTTTTAAATTAAAATTTCCTTTTTTTAAGAATATTTTCCAATTTAAATTTTTGTTTTTAAAAATATTTTTAAATTAAAAATTTTAAAAACAAAAATATTTTCCAATTTAAATTTTTTATTTTAAAAACATTTTTAAATTAAAATTTCCTATTTTTAAGAATATTTTCCAATTTAAATTTTTGTTTTTAAAAATATTTTTAAATTAAAATTGACTGTTTTTAATAATATTTTCCAATTTAAATTTTTGTTTTTAAAAATATTTTTAAATTAAAATTTCTATTTTCAAGAATATTTCCTAATTTAGATTTTTGTTTTGAATAACATTTTTAAATTTAAAATTTTATTTTTAAGAATATTTTCCAATTTAAATTTTTGTTTTTAAAAATATTTTTAAATTAAAAATTTTGAAAAACAAAAATATTTTCCAATTTAATTTTATTATTTTAAAGACATTTTTAAATAAATAGTTTTATTTTCAAAAAATATTCTCCAATTTAGTTATTAGTTTCAAAAATATTTTTAAATTAAAATTTTTATTTTCAGCAATGTTTTATTAAAAAAAAAATATATGGACAAATAAAATTTAAACACTTTTCAAAAGTAAATCAATTTAATTTTTAAAAACCACTTTTATTTTTATATGCAAAATTATTATTAAAAAATTAAATTAAAAAAACAAATTGATTTTTTATATTGTTTTTTACAGAAGAAATTATAAATTAAAAATGTTGTAATTTAAATTTAAAAATTAAATTATAAATTTAAATTAAATTATAAATTAAAATTCTAATCGTATTATACAGGACGGATAAGCTTAAATAAATATTTTCATGTCGCGTTTTTAAATATTAAATGGCGCTTATGGTTTTTATTTTATTTTAAATTAATTTTTAAAAATATATTCTATTTTAAATATTGTATTTACAACAAAATTAAATTAAATTAAATTTAAAATTAATAGTCAACATTTAAAGTCATAGGTTAATATTAATACTACACTAACATTACATTACTACGTTATACTTTCTTTTTTAATTCAAGTGCTAGTGTTAGGGGAGTATGTCCCTTTAAAATACAGGAAATTAATGAAAAAATTAAAACACAAAATTTTAGGGAACTATCAATAACAGAGGAACGATAGGTTGAGGTGTAAGCAGGCAGGCCATTATGGTATTATTCTTTCAGCAAATACTCAAAAAAGCCATTGAATTGGTTAAAGGTGTCATTAAGATTGTACTGAATAAGGACAATCACACAGAGTCTAGTAACTGACGGAACAATTCTTTGCTTTGCAAAGTAACGAAATGATTGTAAAGATAATTACCAAAAGGATATCAGGACACAGTAACATCATCTTTGAATCGGGGATAAGCTAGATTCCATTTCCACCAGCTAACATGTTATCGTGAAACAGTCTGTAGAATGCCGAAGTAACGCAAACACGTAAGCCTTATTGACAGTCTATACCGAAACGGATCCCTCCCCACCAATCTGCCATGGAACCATCTGACGGGTTTTTTAAGAAGAGTCTACAAGATGGCGTCCATCACTGTTGTCGTAAAACAGTCGGTAGAATGCCGAAGTAACGCAAACACGTAAGCCTTATTGACAGTCTATACCGAAACGGATCCCTCCCCACAAGTCTGCCATGGAACCATCTGGCGGGTTTTTGGAGAAGAGGCTACAGGATGGCGTCCATCACTGTATCTGTGAGTCATACACTGCGAGAAAGCCTTCGACAAACTGTATCGCGATGTGACCTAGAAGTGTACTGGCTTGTAAGAAAAACCCACGCATACTCGTAGGTCTTATTGGCAATCCTTACAAGTCTGCCATCTAGAGTGTTGTTACGGAAGAGTCTACAGAATGTCGTTCACAACTCTGTCTGTGTTTCATAGACCTTGAACTGCATTGTCCTGTAAGAATATCCTATGCATACTTGTACGCCTTATTGACAGTCTATACCAAAATGGATCCGTCCTCACAAGTCTGCCATGGAACCATCGGGCGGGTTATTATGGAAACGTCTACAGAATGACGTTCATCACTCCATCTATCTTTCATATACTGCGAGAAAGCCTTCGACAAACTGAATCACGATGTCACTTAGAAATGCACAGGCATCTAAGAAAATCTTACAAATACTCGTACGCCTTATTGACAGTCTATGCCCAAACGGATCCGCTCCCACAAGTCTGCCATGGACCACATAACCATCTATTGTATTATAGTCTACAGAATGGAGGTCACCACTCCATCTATCTTTCATACTCTTCGAGAAAGCCTTCGTCAGACAAATTGTATTACGATGTCACCTAGAAGTGCACTGGCTTGTACGAAAATACCTCGCATGCTCATAGGTCTCATCCGTAATAAGCAAAATTTATCAAAAAATATCACAAAAGGTTTCCTCTTTGTACAGATTGTTTCAGAACACAAAAGGCCAAAAGAAAAAATAATTCTCAAGCTTTTGATAGAAGATGAAAATGGGTTCGTTCAGTCACAAAAATCCTTCTAAATGCTAGCCGAAATGTGAAGTGGGACCTCTAGACCTAACCTAAAGTTCGGTCCTGTTCCCTGACAATGAAAATGCGTCGCTGTAGTATTGTTATATGAGCGTGGAACGCTCGGAAAATATTGCAACTTTCTCTACGTTTCTTAGGCAAAGTCTCCAAAATATTTGAAAAAATATTCGAGTAAAGAATGAAGCCCATACTGGCATAGGCATGATCCACCTCAGTAGGACTATTCCCTTTAATTTGGGAACAAAAAAAAAAATATTATTCCAGTGTATTGCAGGGAAGAGCAACAAGGTTTTAAAAAAAATGGCCTTGAAAACTTATTTACAAACAAAACTTTTTCGTTTTTCCTTAAAAAAAATAAAATAAAAATTAAAAACTTAATAGTGTGTGTGTGTGTGTGTGTGATTTGTGTTATTCCCTTACTTAAAATAAAACAAAAAAATAATTAATAATTAAACTAAATTCTCTTAATTTACTTGTAATTACTTGCCTTTTACTCCGTCGTCTCGCTCGCTGTATGTCTGCCTCCTTTTGCATACCCACTACACTTCAATACTGTTTAGACTACCCGATGAGATGTTATCGTTGTGACTGCCCAAACGGGAACGTTGTTTCATCATGGCGGCACGCGCTGGCATAGGTGATCTCTGGACTCTAGGGCTACCTGCTGCCACAGCAATGGGTATGCCAAGACCACCATTTGGATTTGTAGTTAAACTATTAACGCCACCATTATTCGTAGTACTGCCACCTGAGGTGCGTCGTGTTCTCCTTAACGAGGGTATGCGTGTATTTAAACCTTCCAAGTTCATGGCGCTATCATTGTGATTTTGCGTTACATTGCGTCCACCTCTATCCAAAGTACGTCGCTGTTGTTCTAAACAAGGCGTAACGGGGCCACTGGGAGGCAAATGATGATGCTGCTGCTGATGATGATGATTAAGACCGCCCATATTGACCGTATGATTATTGTTTTGATGCGGTGGCACTGGTGGCGGCTGTTGATAATCCCCCCTTTTAGCTATCAAGGTAGGCGTATTGGGTGTTTGATAATACGGTTGGGCATGATGTATGCCCTGTGTAGCTAAATGGCCCCCCTGTGAATTAGTCAAATTGTGGTTAGTGGTTGTTAATTTATTACACGCAGTGTTATTGGCTTTCATAGAGGTTGTATGATTTGTTAACTTTGTTGTTGTATTCTTGCCAGGCAGTGGGGGCAAAGGTTTCGATAGAGGTGAGTTAGGGTCTAAGCCATTGGCCAGCGAGATGCCATCAACAGCCTCTAAGGTTTCACAGGATGAAGTGGATCTTTGTGGTGTTGCATAATGACGTCCAGGGTTTAAGCATTCTTGTTCGCTATTAATGGTAAGCTTCTCCGAGCTATTGTGGCAGCTATTCTCACGACTACTGCCCGCTGTAGTTGTGGTGGTTGTTGTGGTGAGTGTGGTATTGTTGGCGTTGTGATGATTGCCAATATTAGTGGGGGGGTTGTTCGGATTGTTGACGGCGCTAGTGTTGGTCATAAAGCGCAGTTCCATAACATTACGATTCTAAAATAAATTATGCTGATATTTCTATATCTAAGCTAGTTTCATATTGTTTTTTTTTTTTGCTTAAATTTATAACAGGAAATAGGACTTTAGGAAAGGCTTCTAATTATTTACAGGCTTAGTTAAAGCTTTCTAAATACTAAAAGCATTGATGGTTTTAAGGATTTATTTCAAATGCATATCAATTAGTTTTATTTACACATTTACAAAATAGAAAAATAAGTTTTTGGAAATTTCGAAATTAATTTCGAAAATTCGAAATTACGGAATATGTTTTAAAATATGCTTTAAAATTATAAAGAATTCAAAAAGTATCATTATCCTTAAAATGATTTCAAAGATATTTAAAGAATTCAAAATTAAATTTGGAATTTCGAAAACAAGAAAAATACCTGAAAAACAGACCTATTTTTTATATATTTTATAAGAATGTTCTTAACATTGTAGAAAAAGTTTAAACATTAAACTTTGTAATATTTTCCAAAAGTTTCGAAAATTCGAAATTAAATTCGAAATTTAAAAGTTAAGAAAAATGCTTCAAAAACTAAATTCTTTAATAAAAAATAGTTTTCGGACAGACAGTATATAATTTAGAAAATAACTGTGTACATAATTTGCAAGAATTTAAGGAATTCGAAAACGTATTCGGAAATTCGAACTTAAGAAAAAATGCAAAAAAAATTTCTATAGGATTTCTTTGTTTCTACGCTTTTTTAATTATTTAAAAAATTAATTAATTAATTTCGGAATTAAGTTCGAAACTTCAATGTTACAAAACAATTAAGGAAAAATCAAAATTGTTCACATCATTTTTAAATGAAAGTATTTAGGAGTTTTAAAGCCGTTTTCTATATTCGAATTTAAGTTCGAAAATTAAAAGTTAGAAAAAAATTATGAAAAAAAAAAAAATTTTTTTTATAAATTTCTTTAATTCTTATAAAACTTAGTGCAATATTGATTTTAAAAGCTATTTAAAGCATTTATAGAATTCGAAATTAAGTTCGAAAATTCGAAATTAAGTTCGAAAATTCGAAATTAAGTTCAAAAATAGATATAGCGTTTGTGGAGAGTGAAAATTATAAAATACTTGAGCGAATTTGAAAAGAATATGGTCAGAAGATAAATAATATACTCAAAACACCATTAGAATACAACAGCCGTTGAAAGCAAAAATATAACAACAACATACAACCCCTTGAAAGATAGGAAAGGAAAACATATTTGATAAATTATGTGTGTGTGTGTGTGTGTGTGTATATATACATAGTATATCATCAGCTAAAGGTAGAAGAAGAAATGTTCTTCAGCTGAGAATACACTACTTTTAAGCATAAAGGCTTGTGAGTAAAAAAAAATTTTTTTTGGTTAAATTCTAATTTCAAATACCTTATCAGCCTCCTGGGCCAAGGGATTTGGTGTAATATTCATGCGTGGCAAGACACCATTTAAACGATGTGCAGTGTTTTTATGATGATTGTTAACGCCCAATACCTGGGGTGTTACAAAATCGGCTTGTATATGATCCAGTTGGGGTTTATTTTCCTCTGCAAGAAAAAAAGGATTTTTTAAGGATTTATTTTTCTAAAAAAAAAAATTTATTTTATTAAACCAACCTTCTGTTTGGGAATTTTTACGTTTCTTCATGCAAAGACACACAGTTATGGAGGCTATTAACAGTAATAAACCGCCACCAGCAGCTCCTGCTATTACAGGATAAATGGAATTGTCCTCTGCATTGGTTTTAGATGCTGGCAATACCGCTGTTAAGGCAGGAGCAGGTGTGGTGGGAGATTCTGTAACAAAAAAAAAGGAAATTTTTAAATTATTTTGGGAATCCTTAAATATCTTATTGGGTACTTACTTTTAGTATTGCCTTGAACTATGCTGCTAAATTCCGAGGCGGCCATTTCATTAAACGATTGTAATTTAAACTCATAGGCAGTGCCTGGCTCTAACATATCAATTTTGAATTTACGTGTCTGCATGCCATCCACAGTGGCCTTTAGATACTCACCAGCCGAAGAGGCTGGCCTATAGTAGGCATAGAATCCATCAACTAAAGCCAAGTCTAAAGTATCGCTTGGCAAAGACCATTGCAGTATAACAGCTGTTTCCGTTAAAGCCTCTACCCTAAGCAATTCGGGTACAGGCAAATCCGAACTCGATAAATCCAAATCCTCAGCTTTTCTTAGGAAAAATTTGGCAGATGTATTTCCCTCTTTATTATCATTGTTGGAGTACACGGCTATAATGCGAAAACGATAGAAACGATCAGGTTTTAAGCCCGTTACCGAAGAGGTAAAATTATTAAAGCCTTCGGTCAAACGATCACGTCTTTTAAAGGGTATATCTTCGTTGGTGGTTTGCCAAGTTTCTCTTGGTATGGTACGTGATGCATCACCCAGCATGCGATACTGCACTTTAAAGAATTGTATAGGCAAACCATCGTTTTTGGTAACATACCAGCGCAGCATGACTGAGTCATCCGAAAGTCGTGTAACATTCGGACGTGAGGGTGGTATCATGGTGGCTGAAAATAAATCAAAAAAACACACAAAAAAAATTATTAAAAATTATTCATTTATACTTCAAAACAAATAAAAGAAACACGTTTTTTTTTTTGGAATAAATTCCCGTGTAAAATAAATTAAAAGCCCCTCCTCTCTCAAACTCCTCCTCTAAATGTCTAAAAAAGGTAAGAAATTTTCCCAATTCTTTCCCTTTCTTTGTAATCCCAATTTTTTTTTTTTTCCCCCAATTTTAAATTCTTTCTATTCAGGCAAGAAAAAACCCAAAGAAATCGATTGGTCAGCCGATGCCAATTTTGATAAGAATCGTTCCATCATCTATATTGAACACTCGTTGGAGTGTCCCATCTTTACCATGAAAGCCGATGAATTTCTTCGTTATCTACAAGCCAACGTACCCGAACGGCAATTTGTTATGATTCGCAATCAGTTTGGTAAAGTTGAACCACGTCCAGGAGCCTTTGAAATTGAATTTTCACAACATGCTCGTACCTCGAAGCATTGTATATGGTCGGGTTTGGAAAAAGGTCCCCCTAGAAGGGATAAATTTCCAAATTTTGATAATATATTTCCGGAGGTGCAAAAGGTTCTAAAGAAATTCTATCCTGATATAGTGCCTAAAGACGAAGATGAGGAGGAGGACGAGCAGATGGATATGGGCATGTAAAGTAGAAAAAATAAATCCCGAAATATAAAGTACAATTCAACAAAAAAAAAAAACATACATTCTGGTCCACAAAACAACAATAAAAATAAATTCAAATTAACAAAAATAACATTCACACACAGTGTTGGTTAATGTTTCATATGTACAGTGTTGTTGAACGTAAGAAAAACATCAGTAAGGCAGACAGGCCATACACAACTTTCCTTTCGTTCGGTGGTAATTTAAAATCTCCCAACTACGAAAAATTTCCCTTCAATCTACTTATTCTGCACACAAACCTTCCGAATTCTCTGTGTTATTGGTGGGTGTCTACGATAGAAAAACTAAAGGGATGAATTAAATACTCAATCAGTTGGTTTTTTGGTGTTGCCACACTAATTTTTTTTTTTAAGAGTTTCAAAGTGAAAAAATAATACCTTTAACCCGAAATTCTTCATCTCAAGGAAAATCCCACAAATGCTGGCCCAAAAGTTCTAACTAGGGTCTTACACCTACAATGATACACTGGCTTTACAAAGCTTGTTAGCCTCACACTAACTTATGCTTCAGGAATATGGTGGATAGTTCGTATTATATTAAAATTATTCTAAGGATTTAAAGTGGTGCGATAAGAAAACTACATACAAGGGGGCTTTGGAAAACAATGCTCATTGGGGGAATAGATCAATCAGAGCCACAAATCGTATTACGTGAGAAGAATTGCGATACTGAGTGGATAATTTATCACTCGTGACCAACTGCGTCACTCTAATATCGGATTCTTGATCCGATGAATCCATGACACCAGAATAGATCAACCAGAGCCACAAATCGTATTACGTGAGAAGAATTGCGATACTGAGTGGATAATTTATCACTCGTGACCAACTGCGTCACTCTAATATCGGATTCTTGATCCGATGAATCCATGACACAGATGCCTGAAGAGACTATTTGCTGCAGGAATAGCTTTAAACATGAATATACGCTACCTACGGCTACCAGACCACAATACAACCTTTTAAACGAAGGTAAACATAAAACAAATTTAAGCAGACTGACAGTATAACAGAAATGTTCATTCATTGTCGAAAATATTGATTTTGTGTAGAGATAGCATAGACGCTAACTCCAATTTGACTATTCCACGGTTTTCTTAGAGACTGGTAGTATTATGCGGCTCATTGTGGCTTTATTTTGAATATAGATTTGCATCTCTACCCGACGGTACTATTACGTTATTAAGTGATAGACAAACTAAGTGATAGGCAAACTAAGTGATAGGCAAACTAAGTGATAGGCAAACTAAGTGAGAGGCAAACTAAGTGATAGGCAAACAGTTTTTCTATGCCAATACTAACTAGGAGTATTCAAAACGATGAGTAGATTCGATTTATACTTATAATTTCTGATACTTAAACGCATTGATACTTATATTACTCATACTCAAAGTTGGAAGTACTAATTGTTCTTATACTTAATAATACGCATGATATTATTGACTTTGACTCGTCTCTACTTAATATTTACAAGAAGCACAAAATAAGTATGATTCGCATACGATCACTGCAATACTCACAAGAAGATTTTATGTATGCTTTGCTTGTTGTCTTTGTCTCTATTTTCTTCTTTGTTTGTAAATGCAAACACAACTAAGACTGTAAATTTTGATGAATGATTCGAATCACTCCAATCATTCGTAATATTACAAGTATTTTTCTAATTATGAATCAGAATGAGATAGGCATATGAATCAAACATATTTTGAATGTTATAAGTTTGATGTCAACGTTGTACATTCATACTTATTGTAACCTATACTTATAAATCAATGTTCTAGGGAGTAAGAATGAATCAAAGTAGTTGAATTTCAATTCTGTTGATTCATTCATATTCAAAATTGCATGAGTACTTATGTGTAGTGGAAAAACGATTCATTGCTAATCTCTGATACGAACCTTTCAATCGGTAAACAAGTCAGCAAGCAAAATTGTAAAGTAAGGGACTCAGTGAACCCAAAAATGATTGAAGGCGTAGTATATAAACGTAAGGTTACGGTTCGAAATACGGAAAAATATTTCTACGCCGTCTTCCTCTTAGCAGATTTCTGGCATAAACTCTGAGAGCAAATAAAATTGCCATGAAAAGTTTTTCAAAAATCTATCATTCGCAATCGACTTTCAACGCCACATACATACATACATAATTGGCCTTTACAACCCTTCAGTCAGGGTTACGACCTAGCTTCTCACACCACTTAGTATGTTGTGTGCGTTAATTTTATACATGAGTGTCGGGGACCTACAGTTTAACGTCGACTGCGAACGACAGATTTTTAAGAAGCTTTTCATGGCAATTTTTACTCTCAGAGTTTTTGCCAGAAATCTGCTGAGAGGAAATCGCCGAAGAAATATTTTTCGTTTTAATGTCTGACCTGGGATTCGAACGCGGGCCTTTCGTTTAATAAACCAACACACTACCTACTAGACCACGGCAACTTTAAACGCCCCTCCTGTATGAAATTATCAAACATTACTTCCCCTATGAATTTTAATATTCCCCCCTGCTAATGTTGTGTAATTTGAAAAACACACAACATCTGGTAACTTTATTTTTTGTTGTTCTGGGTATACTCGTACTCATTAACTTACTATGTACGCTCTCAATAGCAGCAAGCGACAACACAACTCATTTGAATGCAGGGAAAAAAACAAACAAACACAAAGGCATACACACACATCCACACTCGTATACGACAAGGCAAAGTAGAGAACAAAAACAACGATATAATAAACACTTAAAAATGGCTGACTCGTTTAACAACGAGTAACTAACTCGACTTGAGGTAAAGCAAATATAAAAGCAACTACAATCAGTTGCTCATTGAAAGGCCGTGTGAGTGGAGTAAAGTAAAAAAAAAAAAATTCACTGAAGAGTAAAAGAATATTTATTTGGATTTGCGCGCTTTTATTTTTTATTATTTGTTAATGAAAGTGTAGAGGAGGAGTGCTTTTAGCTTGTTTATGTTTTTATGGAAAAAAAAAATAAAAGTGATTAAAGATTTTTAAAAGAAAACAGCAAAAAGAAAATAAACATTCACAATTAAATTGAAAATTTATTAACAACACAAGTATAATTGAACGAACGAGTGGTGTCTCATTCATTGTATAGATTTTTGTGTATTTTTACTCCGCTATTGAAAGAGTAAAAGAGTGAGCTAGACAAAACACAGCCACGAGTGGTTGGTGTATTGCTGCTACAACACGGGCAATGTGAGAATACAAGAGTGAGATAAAATTAGAGTGGAAAGAAAAAAATTGATTTTTTTTATTTTATTATTGTTGTTGTTGCAACTAAAAAACAAAAGAAGTAAAATAAATAAAATTTTTTACAATAAAACAACAATTAATATTGAGTTATAAAAGAGATTTGTTTTGTTTTTCGTAAATATTTTAAAGAAAATTTTGTGTGTGCTTTTGTTGTTGCTGTGTTGTGTTTTTTTTTTATAAACAATTTCTATGAAAAATATTATGTCGGCTGATGGTACACAACAACAAGCAGTTACGGTTACCGTAAAAGTGGACGAAAGTGTCAATTCAGCCGGTGGTACTACAACGGGCAAGTGTCAAATGTCGCTAACACCACGCTTCACACACGAAGAAAAACAAATTTTATATGCCCTCTTCCACCAGCATGAGGAGGTGATTGATATAAAATTTCGCAAGAAACAAAGATCCAAATATTCGGTACGCGATGCCTGGGAACAAATTGTACGGGAATTTAATTCAACGCCAGGTGTTAGCGCTATGCGTAATCTCAAGCAGATACAGAAATTTTGGTTAAATGCAAGGTACGAACGAATGAATGAACGAACGAGAATATGCGTTCATATTAAAATGTAAAAAAAAATTTTTAAATTATTTACACAAACACACACTACCATAATTAGAAACTATATTTATTTTTCAATTCATTTAAATGTTATGCACCTGTTACTTGTTTAATTTAAATTGGCTAAACAATGCAGCACCCGCGGCCTGCGGCCACCAACAAACAAACGGAAAGTCAATGAAATTTACTTGCAACACACCACACAACTAGAAAGCAGAGAGAGAGAGAGAGTGAAAATATGTTTGTTTTCATTTTCTATTAAAAGAAACAAAAACAAAACAAACAAGCAGAAAGAAAGAAATACTCTTTCAAGTGTTGCTACTAGCACTAGCACTTGTTTATCAATCATAATCTGAGTATTAAAAAAGGCAAGAGAGTGAGCCAATTTAAAATATTCAGCTCCAATTGAAATTTTATAATTAAACGACTCATAACAAATGACAAACAAACAAAAAAAACCCACTCTCTCTTATGCTTGTGCTTACAACTCATTACGAAAATATGTGCCGCCTATACAACAAAAACTAATTACATTTCACCACTAACCAAACCCCACCATCCTTAAGATTCAATTAGTCGTGACTTTATCATAACGCTATAGTCGTAACATAATCCATAACCGTAAATTTACTATTAGCAGCAATCAGTGCTGCCATGGCCATAAACAGCTGTTTACGTTAATTGCACATACAGTGTACAGTAAAAGTCTTAGTACGCCAATATATTTTGTTTGAATAAAAAATTAAAGTTTTTATATTAATTTTATTAATTTATTTCTGTTTTATTATAAAATAAAAAATTTTTTTTACGTTTTTCATAACATACATACATACATACATAATTGGCCATTACAACCCTTCAGTCAGGATTACGACCTAGCTTCTCACACCACTTATGGTGTGTGCGTTAATTTTATACATGAGTGGCGGGACCAACAGTTTAAAGTCGGCTCCGAACGACAGATTTTTGAGAAGCTTTTCATGGCAATTTTTACTCTCAGAGTCTTTGCCAGAAATCTGCTGAGAGGAAGTCGCCGAAGAAATATTTTTCGTTTTGATGTCTGACCTGAGACATAACACAAAAGAAAAATAAGGAAAAGTTACAAATGACTCCATAGGTACCCCCAAGGAGGAGCCTGAGTAAATTTAAAATTCATATGCCTAATATATGAAAATGTTATCCCTTTAGTAGAATATCGCTTAAGGTCAAGCACTCTATTTAATCTATTTTAAATTGAATGTCCCAGTTTTGTTTGGCGTTATCAGGTGGCACCATGAGCGAGCAAGTTTTTCGGTTGACTTTTGTTTGAGGTTTAGCGATCACGTAACCGTTCTTTCAATTGATCTCCTAAATACTCTCTTGAAGGTATATCGGAACTTTGTGCAAGAGTATTATGGCTGTGGTGAGATATTTCTTGTTAAAATATATTGGAGTACTAAGACTTTTGATGTCCACTGTATGTATTTTTCAAAAGTACAAAAGTAAACAAAAAAAAAAAAAAATGTGTATACATGTAAGTAAATTCAGCAAACAGCTGTTTAGGTTATGGCAAAAAAACCAAAATTCAATTGGTACATATGGTTATCGTTATGACTATGGCATTATGGTAAAAGTCACCTATAATCGAAAACAGTGATGTCCATAAAGTTGGTTAAAACAGCTGATTTATATGGTTATGATTAAGTCACGACTAATTGAACCTTTATTTAGTACAAATATATTGTATGGAAACAATTACAAAACTGTGCTCTTGATATTCTATTCCTTTTGTTGTTATTTGTTGTTGTTGTTGTTCTATATAATTAAACACTTTCCTTCCATAATTTCCTGTTAATAATTTCTCTACAAGTTTTTTCTGTTATGCGGCGAATTGAATATTTTTGTTTTGTTTTTGCTTTTGTTTGTGTGTGCGAGTGTGCCTACATTTCTGTTTACCTAAAACGAGTACAGTTGTGAGTGAGAAATTTAATGTAGGGTTTTTTTGTTTTTGTCTTTCTTTTTTTCTTCTTCATAATTTGACTCTCCTTAAGTGGATTGCTGTTTTTAGCATTTCTTTTGTATTGAAAAGAAAAAAAACAAAAGAAATAACGAGTGATTGTAGAAAGAGTATTTTGGATTTTTATTTTATTTTCTTTTGTGTTGTTAAAATAACGAGTGACTGTAGAAAGAGTGTATTTATCAAGAAATGAGAAAAATAATGAAAAAATACCATTTAACAGTTGTATATGGAAGGTAAGTCAAGTTAACCGCAAAATAACAACAAAACAAGTGATGCCATACGGAAATGTTTACAAAAGTTAGGTTAACTTTGAAAAATAACAGTTATTTTTGAAAATAAAAAAGAAATAGGGGACACCTTAAATAATTAATAAATTAAAAATTAAAATGGGGGGAAAAAAAGAAAATTGAAAGTAAATTGGTTTCAAAACCAATTTTATTATCAAAACTATGAATGTACCCTCTTGGGTACAGAGGAAATTCAGTGTTTTATAGAAGTACAAGCAAATACATTTCTACTACAGGTAGTCCCCCCAACTTATCTCGTTCGTAAGTCAGGGATTAAAGGCCAAAGCTAAGATTTCTTCTATTACGACCTTCCCCTTACCGTTTCCCTGTAACCGTGGCTTAAAGGCTGTGCTCAATTCTTTAACATAAAAAATTAATTTTTCCTTTTTTTACTTTTCTTTCAAGGCTCCGCAAACAATATCCCTTTCGGAGCATACAACAAAAACATCAGAATTCGAGTACCGATGATGAGGGTAATCATTTGATGAAAGATGATGAGCATCATGTTATCAAAGATGAACCTGAATTTCATATGACCAATACAGATAATTCAGAGCAAAATGATGCGACCGAATCGTTTGAAGAAATGGAAATGGAAACGGGTGGAGTTAATGAAATCGATGATGATCCTTTGGAACAGCAACAGCAGCAACAACAACAGCAGCAGCAGCAGCAGCAACAACAACAGCAACAACAACAACAGCAGCAGCAGCAACAACAACAGCAGCAACATCAACAGCAATTGCAACAAGTGGCCCAAACAGCCACCATACATACACAACAAATAAGTGTCGATCAAATATCTGCAGAGAAATTAACCCTCAATGATTTGCTGCAATTCAAGACGACACGACCCAGAGAGGAGATCATATTGCAGATAAAACATCCAGCCGATGCCACAGGTATGGGTAAATATTGGCAGAGATTTTTTTCTGTATTGATTTTGTTTGTAATGACGTTTGTGTTTTATACGTTTCTAGGAGCCCAAATTACAATACCATCACCCACACGCATTACCATACCTACACACCATCAGCCGCAACAGCATACGATGGCAACCATTACGGCCAATGGCTTTAATCAACAGATTATTAGTGAAATTAAACCCCAACAGATAACTTTGGCTCAATATCAGGCACAACAACAGCTGCAACAACAACAACAGCAATTGGCTCAACAGCAGCAACAATTGGCCCAACAGGCCCAATTGGCCGTGTTGCAACAACAGCAGCAGCAACAGCATCAACAGCAACAACAACAACAGGCAGCAGCCGCTGCAGTAGCAGCAGCAGCTGCAGCACAACAACAACATCAACAGCAGCAACAGCAACAACAGCAGGTTAAAATGCAAATACAGGCACCCACAGCAACAACACAATTTGCCACCGCCACGCCCACATTTACCTGTACCACCTTCAGTGCCTTGCCAACGGCTGCCCAAGCAGCTGCAGCGGCAGCCGCTGCTAATTCGAATCAACACAATAATAGTGTCGCTACCAATAATAACAATATCACCACCATTACCACACAGAATCCCACTTTAACAGCGAATTTAGTTAATACCACACCAACAATAGCAGCCGCCACTACAACTACCAGCCACCACAATAATATCATCAATACGACGAATGCGACTAATATTGTGGCGCATAATCCTTCGGATGGTTTTGAGGAGAAAATCAATTATTTTAAGCTAAAAGAAGCCGAACTACGCTATAAGGAGCAACAGGTATCGTTGGAAAAGAAAAAAATCGAATTAAATCATGCCCAAGATCAATTGAAACACTTAAGGGAGGTCCATCGCTTGCAAGTGGAAGAGTTGAAAATGAAAATACGCATCTTACAGGAGGAGGAGAAACAATTGCGTAAAGCCAGCTCACCTTTGGATTCGTAAATAAGGGGGATTTGGATGGATGATTTAAGCAGCAACTATCACACAGAATTTTTTTGTATTTTTAAATTATTTTTAATTATTAACAATACAGTTGAACTTCGATAAATTGAATCACCATTATTCAGAAAAAAAACTTCAACTTATAGAAACTTCAAGTTAAAGAAGGAAAACCTAATAAAATTTCTCTCCAAGATGCTGTTGCTGGGCTTTAATTTATAGAAAATTCAAATAATAAAAGTTCAAATTATAGAGGTTTGACTGTAAAGTACCTATTGTTCTGTTAAATGAAACGACCGATCGATCAACTGATCTCCTATCATAGATTTGGACGAGAAATGAAATTTAACAGCATCAGGAGGGATTTACTTAAGTTTAAATTTAATTTTTCTTTTTAATTAAATAATATTTCAATTTAATTTTAAATATTTATACAATTATTTATATACTAGAGTATGTATAACAGTGTCTTTTTGTTGTTATTGTTTTATTAATTAACAAAGGGATTAACAAACTGACCCTCTCTCTCCTCTCTTAGTAGTTTAGATTTCCTTTTTAAATTTTTAGATTTTTTTTTTCTTTTTAGAAACTTATATTTAACAATATTAACATATTTATTAGTGTTATATATATATATTTATATTATATTATATACAAATAAAATATATTTTTAATTATAGTCAACAACAAGAACAACAAAAACAAACAAACAAACAATTTCTTTTAAGAAAACCTCATTATTATGTAATCATTAAGCCAATAAAAATGAAAATAAAAAGAAAACAAATGAAAACCTTGAAAAACAAACAACAAACCAAATAAAATGGTGAAATGAAATTGAAAAATAAGAAAAGTAAACAAAAAAACAAATCTTTTAAAGAATATTACACCAAAGCCCAGGCCCAGAAAGCAAAGCAAGTAAATCTGTTGAGACTTACAGAATCAAAACAATCGATGCTTTCCTTATATAAAGTAGACTTCGAATGTGTTCAACTCCTCTTTAATATTGGAAACCTAGCCTAACTTGTATCGACTCCTCCATTCTATAACGTTCTAAGTGTATTTAGAACGTTTTTAATGTTCTTGCATTTTTAAATTCTACATTCTCTAACTTAAATACAGTAAAACCCCGCTTAACGCGTAGCGTATTCCCCTTCCAAAAAGTTGAAGCGTTAAACGATACTTATGTAGACACCCAGTAACGTTTATGACAACTAATGAATCAACTGTGACGCAGGAAAGATACGTTCGTACTAGAGGTGTGCACAAGACATTCTACTAGCTTACCCTTCACCGAATGCAATACTGTAGTGCACTCTTTTCTGTTGATCTTGATTTTACGAGTGCACTGAAATGTGTATTTCTCATTTATTCAATGTATACAACAGCACTCGTTTGCCTGTAAAGTAACGGAACTATGCTTTGTATTGTAAGAGCATATTTTACTACTGAAGCTACATTTTCAGTATTGCCATAGGAATATCAGTTGTTTAAAAAAAGGTTTTTTCCCAAAAAATAAAAAGTTTAAGATGTTCGGTTGCCCAGAGCAAAAAAAGAAATGCACGGTGTGACTCTATGAGGAGTACAATATTTTTGGTTAAGATGCGCCGATCCGTTCCGAAGTTATAGGGAAAAATCTATTTCGAATATACATATAGTCGTATGTCTCGTGAAACTTTGAGTGGTCATAACTCAAAATACACTTTTTCGACTTAGAATGTTATAGAACGGACATTCCCATTGTCATTTATATTTGTAGTGTTATTGTTTACCAAAGCCCTATTATTTCTAGGTAAAGAACACATACTAACTATATTATCATACATAATCATTTACCTTCAGAAAACTAAAGACGAGTATACTCGTCGTTGGCAATAGAAAGGCAGAAGGACTCGATATTCTTTTTTGTATTAGCGAACGTTTAAATAGAAAGAAAATAATAAATCACGCAGATGGATAAAATAAAGAAAATGCAATAAAACGAGACACATTACGAAGATTGGCAACACTTAACTTCAGAAAACTAAAGACGAGTATACTCGTCGTTGGCAATAGAAATGCAGAAGGACTCGATATTCTTTTTCGTATTAGTGTACGTTTAAATAGAAAAAAAAAAAATAATAATAAATCACGCAAATGGATAAAATAAAGAAAATGAAATAAAACAGGACACATTACGAAAATTGGCAACACTTAGAAATTTACTATTGTCGATTGGCAACAAAAAAAAAATTGCTAATTTATGCATTGCCAAGACGAGTATACTCGTCCTAATTTAAATATATTATAACATGTAGGCATTTAAATTAGCAAATTTATTAAAATTAGGGCGAGTATACTCGTCTTGGCAATGAATGATACCCTGCCAAAGACGAATATACTCGTCCTACTGTAAATATATTATAACATATAACATCAAAAGCCTCTATGTTATAAAAAAGTGATCCAATATTGGCTTTAGTTAAGACAACAACCTAGCTTCTCACACCACTTATGTTGTGTGTGTTTATTTTATCCCTGAGTACAGTTTACCACCGACGACTCTGAATGACAGATTTTTGGGTAACTTTCCATTAATAGTTTTTACCTGATCTTTTCTACTACTTCACCTAAGAATTTATTCTAATTTCCTGTTGTACCGAATTCCGTATCTAGGAACCCGTATCCCATACGGATAATCGTTGAATGTCTTAGATATGTGGTGGCATGAAGGCTGCCTTATGAAATTTTTTTTTCATATATTCTTGGGTTTTTGAGACATCTAAGCTGGAGTTTGAATCATGCCTCCTTGTCTAATTAGCCAATCTAGTAGACTACGACGGCTTTAAAACATTGACTGGCGCGCCAATTTTCAGAGAACTTGCCAAAAAACGGCAATTTGAATTTTTCACATTAGTGAGTACGAGATAACTCGTAGTTTGTCACCTTAGAAGGAAACGCAATCTACGAGTTATCTCGTAGCCGGCAGTCCATATGTTAAATTTAATTTTAAACCGAAAAATGGACTAACAATTCTACTTGTAACTGGTTGGCGTAATATTGATCAACGGGTTCAATTAAAACAAAAATTTTTTGGAATTTCTATTGTCCAAATACCACCAGCAGTGACTTTCTATCAACAATGAAACGTACAAGACATGGTACTTTATTTCTTATGAAGCATTACGGTATGGAACCTAGCCGGACTATTGCAAAGTATGTTGTGATGTGGAGAATTTTTTTTAACATTTCCAAAACCTAAACTCATAGTGCCTAATAATGCACTGGTGAAGAGTGCTGGACTTATCCCACTCCAGTATTAAGTCGATTCTACATTCTTTAATAGGTGGCCAAATTCAGTTGAACGCACCGCAACCCAATCTAACCTCACAACGGCCCTACTCCTTTCAATGCCTCATTTCCCGATGGGACCTTAGAAGTAATAGGTTGGAAGTCGAGGCAGAACGTACGAAGAACACAAGACAGTGTTATAAGCAGAGCCTCAAGACCTCAAGAGCTTTAGATGCGACCTATTTTGGGAGCCAGAGGAAGAAAACTTGGACAATCGCCTTTGAATGAAAAAGAAAACGCCTGACACTCTTGTAATTCTCTTAGTACCTGAATATGTAGGACTTAAATCGGAAAGATTCTCAGAATTTATAAAGTGCTTCAGCCTAGACTCGGACTTTAATCTTAATTTAAGATATTTTAGTAAAGAAAATATTTAAACTCACCTTTGGGTTGCTTCTTACTTTTGCCTTTCGTTTTATGATTGCCCACATGCTCGTAGACCTTGGTGGGTACATTACCCAGAGGCGTTGAAGAGCCATGGATTTGTTTGGGATTAACCTTCAACAGATTGGCTTCACTGGTCTGAAAAAGAGAGAAGATTGGAAACGGTTTTAATCTTTACTTCTAAAGATTTTTTGGAGAGAGAGAGAGAGAAGGAAAAATAACTTACCTCTCCCACTTCATTTTTGGCAAAACACTGCACTATGCCGGCATGTCTTTTCTGGACATGTTGTATAACTAAACGACGGCCATCGTGTAACATTTCCTTATCCATGGAAGTGTCTACGCCATTGATAAGCCAAAAAATATCCGGATAAGGATTACCCGTTGCCGAACATTCCAATTCCAAGGTATCACTTTCATTCGTTAAAGAGCTGGCGGGGCCCCGTAAAATGGTGGGTTTCTCTAAGACGGTAAATTTTATTATGTGCACCAAGGCCGGTGCAATGCCATTATCCAAACGACAAACATAGGAACCTTGATCCTCTACCGAAACATCCGTAATTTGTAGGCCATAGGCTAATAAACGTGTACGATTATTATTATTGATGTTGGCTATGTTGGGGGAACTCCATACGGCCGCGGGAGGCGGTGAACCTACACCAGGGCATTCCAAGACTACAGTGTCACCGGGTCGTGCTGTTACCTGGGTAACAGGTGGTATAAGAAAATAGGGAGGATTACGATCACTGTAATCTACACGCAAATCCAAACGTTGTGGCAATTTTACCTCTGCACTGGTAATGGGATTCATGGCAGAGCAGGTATAATTGCCGGAATCCTTTGTGGTTACGGTATTTAATATTAAAGCGCCATTGGTGGGTATAATATCGTTTTGGATTAGCTTTTCACCATCACGATAAAAACTCCAAATGGCCGCTGGATTTGAGGTTACTGTACCACATCTCAAGACCACACAATTCTTAGGGGCAACATTAAATATTTTTCCATTACGCGAGTAACCATTGGCATTGTCTATCGAAATGGAGACCAAAGTAAGGCGGGCCGTTAAAGAGGCTATGGCCGCCGAGCCATACCATGCCACACACTGATAATCGCCTAAAGTTTCTGGTTGTACAAAAATACGCAGCATGGAAATGCGATCCTCATTGGTGATATTATAGCCAGTCTGTAATAGGGCGGGGGAGGAAAACGAAATAAAGAGAGAATTGGTTTAGCAAACAGGGCGGATAAAGGTTAAGGTTAAGATTTACAAGGGAATGTGTGTTACCTACCTCTTGAGTTAAATATTTAAATTTACTGCCATCGGAACTACGATTACTCGAGTGTCTAAACTTCCATTCCAAACGATCGGGTTTCAAATTCATTTCACATTCGAACACTACCTCATCGCCTTTAGGGGCCACTGCCGATTCTGGTGACCTTTCAAAGTGAACCCCCAAGGCCGAGGCTTGTGTTTGCAAGGGTAGTGTGGAGGTTAATAGTGTTAGAAGTAGTAACGTACACGAGAGTGATAATGATGTTAAGGCCCTTGATAATACTGTTGCTACTGTACGTAGTGGTTTGTGCAGTGGCTGTAAGCAGCAGCAGGTGTTTCTTTCCAATAGCCAAGGAGTTGACATGTTTACTTAGGTTGTTTTTCTGTTTTACTGTTTTTTATCTTTGTCAATAGCTGGTAAAAAAATTCGTTGATTTTTTTTAACCGCTTTAAAGCCTTTGTAAACTGCAATGATAGGAAAAAAGAAAGAAAAAGATTTTGGAATTTCATTATCAGAGTTTTATTTTTAAATTTAAAAATAAAAGAAACAAGAAACCTGGAAAATAAAAAAAAAAGAAATCCTTGCAAGCAGATGTTAAAATCGGCTTGGAAAACTTGCTAAGAAAAAAAAAAAACAACAACAACCATGGTATTGATAAGCGTTGTAGGCTGGCCTTAATGAAAAACTAGATCTGTTTGGTTGGCTTTTCTTCTTATTGAGGAACCGCACGGCTACGAATCCGCAAACAACCATCATAAATCAAATGAAATGGTCGAGAGTTGTCATTATAAGAGAAATAAATAAATAATAAATAAATGAAATCCAAAAAGAAAAAGAAAAACAAAAACTAACTTCAAAGTAAACGTTCGTTATTCGCCTTGTTTAAACAGGATCATAATCGCCATCAAATGCCATGGCAATGTCTTAAAAACCTGCACAAATGTAAAGATAAATTCGTATTGAAATAGTAAAGACAAGAACCAAACATGTTTTTTTTTTACGCCGAGGAGGGGCAAATGTACCTAACCGCACCATAGAGGAAGTCGTCACGTCCTCCGTGTGCGGGGCCCTCACCCACTAAATCCCCCCCTTCCTGCCGTGGACTACTCCAGAACTACGGTGGTATTACTATCATGCTCACATCCGCGTCCGGACTGCGTAATGAAGGTTGGGGAGACTTCTAATTGTCTCCACTATTCCTTCCGTCCAAGCTCCCAACTGAGACCTCGTTTGACACGTGAGCTAGTGTCATCTATGCCGGCGTGCCCACTTGCTCCGTAGCCTCTAGATCTTTCTTCTTCAGTCTCAGAATGCGCTCCACATAATTCGCCACTGAGGCCCAATTCTCGCTGCTTGCAGTCATAACCCCGACAATGTTAGCGGCCGTTATCGTTCCGATCATCAACGTCAGTGCAGAGCGATAACTCTGCCAGCGTGCACATCCGAAGATAGTGTGTTCTGCGTCATCTATTACCTCCCCTTCCTCGTAAAGGCAGTAAGGGGAGGTGGTCTTGCCCATTCTGTTCAGATATTTCCTAAAATATCCGTGGCCCGATAGCATCTGTGTAACGTAATAATTTACTTCTCCAAATTTCTGACAGATCCATGGCTTTATTTCCGGAATGAGACTCGCCGTCCACCTTCCTCTATCCTCGTCGTTCCATCGTCGTTGCCATTCTGAAATGGTGTTTTCCCTGAAGTGACCGGTTATGTGGTTTCCAGCCGATTTCGCCTCATAAATCTTCATCCGCTCTGCTGCCAGTAGATCGACAGGGATTGTACCTGCTATCACAAGTACGGCTGGGGCGTACACCGTACGATATGCCGACGCGATACGTAGTGCAGCCGTTCTCTGTACCGATAGAAGTAAGTTCGCCCGTTTTCCAACCTCTAGCGTTACGGCCCAAATTTCGCTCCCATAGAGCATAATGCTGCTTCCAACATCCATCAGGAGTCTCCGTCTCGCCGGTAGAGGGCCTCCAATATTCGCCATTAATCTGCTGAGCTGCCCGACGATCTTCTGGGCTTTGTCAGCCGAGTACTGAATCTGGTATGAAAATTTCAGCCTGGGATCCAGCCTTATTCCCAGGTATCTTACCGAGCTCTTGGTCCTAATTACCTCGCTTCCAATACTCATGTCCACCTGTAAGGGGATACGGCGACTAGTGATCAGCAGTAATTCCGTTTTATGCTTGGCCAGGTCTAGGCCGTGGGAATCCAGACATCTTTCCGTCCTTAGCATGACACGTCTCAGTTTTCGCTGAGCGTCTTCCGTATTCCTGGCCGTATTTTGGCATAACCAAAAGTAGTTTAAGGTTAAATAGAAGAGACCAACCAACAATAGGGTTCAAAGTCTCATGCCTATCAGTATATATCTAAGCTATCAACCAAGTAAGCTTGTTCTGTGATGTACCAACAGTACTTTTTAGTTAGTGTCTTCATAAATATTTTGGGATCTCGAGCTTAAAAAATTGCTAGACGTTGTCTGCACCACATGCCCTACATTCTTCACTGTCAAACATATCCTTACGTGTAGGGCAGAGTAACTCGTAAAGACGCTTAATAGTGTCTTTAATACTCAAGTTGGCTTAATGCACGTATGGTTTTCCTTAGGTTAGGTTAGAGGACGTGCCCCTGTCGGTCAAGAGAAGCACTGTACCCGGAGGTCGAAATTGACCCATTGTACATTGTCCTTAGGGGAGGAAAGAAATGGAGGATATAGGAATGTAGGGAATGGGAGGGAGAATGGGAAACGGAGGAATGAAAAGAAACAGACACAAAACAATAGAGGTTGAGAGTGCGACTACACTTATGAAGCCCTAACACCTTTCAACCAGTCCAAGCTGCTAATGAATCTGTGGAGGGCCTTGATGTCGGCTCTCGACACAGAACTCAAGTTCTCAAAGAAGGCCCTGCCAAGGGTCCTCAATCTCAAAAATAATAAATGTAAGTCCATATAGGGGTTCTCATTTGTCCGCTGTATATCGAACACTTTAAAGATTTTCTTACTCTTAGCCAAATAGTAAATCGAAAGTCATAAAAATAGATGGAGCGGCATTTTTATTGTACAAGAAAAAAAATGGGAAAATTTATTACCAGATTTATCAGGGATAACATAGAGAGAGATGGATGTTATTGATGATCATCGTCGCCAGCGGTTTATAAAAAAAAACTATTTTTATTTTTCCGACTGCCTAACTATCTGATTGCCTATCTGTCTGTCTGACTGTCTGTCTGTCGGACCATGTGTTTAATATTTGATTCCAATAAATTCTTATTTGTTTAGTTTGTAAAAGATTTATTTTTTGTTTTCGATTTGATTTAAAATATTTTCGTTGTTGTTTTTTCTACTTTTGCTTATATTGCTACATTTTGTTGCAAGGATAAGGCCACACACACTCTTAATATTCGTGCAATATGTGGATTTTGGTTTACACAGTGGCACAGCATGTGTCCAGTAATGGATTTTTCCTTTTCTTGCGTCTTGAAATTGTGTTTCCATAAGATTTACGTTCTTTTGCTAAACGTAACTTTAATCTACTCGGTTTCCTCTTTTTTTTTTGTGTTCCTTTTTCTTAAAGAAGGTAGACAGACAAGAGAAGAACAACAAACAACCTGTTGTTGGTGTTTTTCTGCATAAGAAAACTGGAACATAAATTATGTATACCAACCAAGGAGCCTTAAAGTAAGGCAAAAACAAAAAAAAAAAGGAAAAGAGAAACCAATTTCTTAAACAAACAAAATTCCAAAAAAGTTTCTTGTCTTGTTCTTTACATACGATTGTAAAGAAATATGAAGAGCATCAGTGAGCTCAACAAGTTGTCCATACGTTGAGTTATCGAGCATTCATAAAATATGTTAGCCTTCTTGAAGAGCAACCAAATACACTCCATTATTTGAAGCACAATCTTGAAGTTGTAATTCTTGGAATACAACCTATTTGAAGTCAATCTCAAACACTGTTGCGCGGGATGCAACTTCTTTCAAAGTTTATTTCAAACACTGCTGAGTTGGATGCAACTGCTGGAAGTTGCAAGCTTTAAAATACAGCATCAAAGCGCAATCTTAAAGTTGTAAATCTTGGGAGTCTTGTAATATAACCAATTTGAAGTCCATTTCAAAGTTTATTTCAAACACAGATGTGTTGGATGCAACTTCTGGAAGTTGCAAGCTTTAAAATACAACATCAAAGCACAGTCTTAAAGTTGTAAGTCTTGGAGTCTTGCAATACAACCTATTTGAAGTCAATCTCAAACACTGTTGCGTTGGATGCAACTTCTTGAAGTTGCATGCTTTAGAATACAACATCAAAGCACAATCTTGAAGTTGTAAGTCTAGGAATACAACCTATTGGAAGTCAATTTCAAAGTTTATTTCAAACACGGCTGTGTTGGATGCAACTTCTTGAAGTTGCAAGCTTTAGAATACAACATCAAAGCACTATCTTAAAGTTGTAAATCTTGGAATACAACCTATTTGAAGTCAATCTCAAACACTGTTGCGTTGGATGCAACTTCTTTCAAAGTTTATTTCAAACACTGCTGAGTTGGATGCAACTTCTGGAAGTTGCAAGCTTTAAAATACAGCATCAAAGCGCAATCTTAAAGTTGTAAATCTTGGGAGTCTTGTAATATAACCAATTTGAAGTCCATTTCAAAGTTTATTTCAAACACAGATGTGTTGGATGCAACTTCTGGAAGTTGCAAGCTTTAAAATACAACATCAAAGCACAATCTTAAAGTTGTAAGTCTTGGAGTCTTGCAATACAACCTATTTGAAGTCAATCTCAAACACTGTTGCGTTGGATGCAACTTCTTGAAGTTGCATGCTTTAGACTACAACATCAAAGCACAATCTTGAAGTTGTAAGTCTAGGAATACTATCTATTTGAAGTCAATTTCAAAGTTTATTTCAAACACGCCAGTGTTGGATGCAACTTTTGGAAGTTGAAAGTTTTAGAGTACAACATCAAAGCGCAATCTTAAAGTTGTAAGTCTTGGAGTCTTGGAATACAACCTATTTGAAGTCAATCTCAAACACTGTTGCGTTGGATGCAACTTCTTGAAGTTGCAAGCTTTAGAATACAACATCAAAGCACAATCTTGAATTTGTAAGTCTAGGAATACAACCTATTGGAAGTCAATTTCAAAGTGTATTTCAAACACGGCTGTGTTTGATGCAACTTCTTGAAGTTGCAAACTTTAGAATACAACATCAAAGCACAATCTTGAAGTTGTAAGTCTAGGAATACAACCTATTTGAAGTCCATTTCAAAGTTGATTTCAGACACTGTTGTGTTGGATGCAACTTCTTCAAGTTGCAAGCTTTAGAATACAACATCAAAGTTCTTTCCTAACTGACCTACCGAGCACGGGTAGCCTTTTCAGTACAGAAGAAAACAAAATATTTTGAGAACCTGAGCTATATTTCGATCTTACTGAACGTTGTGTTAAAGAAGCTGGTCGAGTATATTCTTGCCTGAGTATATGACTGTTAAAAGCCTGATCTGCGATTATTTGACAAATTTAGTGGCATACACAGATTGAAGTCGTGTTCTTAGGTTAGGTGCATTGGATAGAGACATTTGTGAACCTATCAATCGAATATTCTGGGGGTTATGAATTTCAAAAAGTTTAGAAGACAAGTATCCCGCTATAACAGTGTTAAGATTCACGATTTTTGGAAGCCACTAATTTTGGAACCCTATGTACGTGGTTTCAAATGTCGGATTTCTTGTGTTAGCAGGTTATTGGATCAAATACGCTATGATTGCTGCCTTTAAAAAGTCTCGCAATCTAATCATTTCAGAAAATAGCAAAAGTTGTGACTGCAGTTGCTGTAATAGAGTTATTATTGGAGTGATTTATCAGAAACTAGGGCCGGTTCCCTATGAATAGTGACTTTTTTCAAATTGCCAGCTGTCATAGATGTATTTGTAAAGAGCCTGGTAAACTGGGACTGATTCTACAGGCAATAGGAACCAAAAATATTGGGGTTGAGAGCTACGGGGGTCATTATTTCTCAGAAACTAGGGCCGATTCCTTGTGAATACTGACTGTTTTCAAGTTGGCAGTTGTCATGGAGATATTTACAAACTGGGACTGATCTTACAGGCAATAGGGAACAAAAATAATGGTGTTGAGAGCGACAGTTTCATTATTATAAAGGCTGCAGTTGCTGTGAAGTTATTGCAATGAGTCTTATATGAGCTGGTAGTGAAGTGAGCGCCTAGTGAGTGACTCTTTAGGAAGCTAGGGAACAATTTTAGTTATGGGATTATTACAAAGATGCTTGGAAATTCTTGTAAATTACACTACTTTGTGAAAAGCTGGTTCGGTTTTATCAGACAAGTTATCAAATTCGATGAGGAGATAGGGACAGAAAAAATGTGGAAGACAAGACTGAACGTTTGGTTTTTGTTTAGAAACTGCAGTTAGTATGGAATTGTAAGAATGTGGTCAATGAAAGTTTGTAAGTAAGACGTGATAGGGTCAATTGTACGTACTATTTATGAGGTTGTAGTGGGTGGGTACAGAAGTATGGTAATGTGCCGGATTATATCTGGTGGTGATCTAACCTTTCGGGAAACCATTTTAATTTGGAAAACCCAGATAAATATTATCGATTTGAATGGGGAGACAGTTATAAAGCAAAAAACTAGGCTAAGACCGAAGATTTGTTTACTTTTAGCAACTGCAAGCAGTATGGCCGCCTATTTTAATGCGGGCTGCATGTCCTCCTTTAGTGGTTTCTGTATTAACCGCAAAGAAGTGAATAAACGTTTGGTTAAACCTGAAATAAGGGAATAAAAACTGAAGTGTATAGGGAAAGTTGAAGTCGCCGTGGTCTAGTGGGTAGTGTGTTGGCTTATTAGACGAAAGGCCCGGGTTCGAATTTCTTCGGCGACTTCCTCTCAGCAGATTTCTGGCAAAGATTCTGAGAGTAAAAATTGCCATGAAAAGCTTCTCAAAAATCTGTCGTTCGCAGTCGACTTTAAACTGTAGGTCCTCCCGCCACTCATGTATAAAATTAACGCACACAACATAAGTGGTGTGAGAAGCTAGGTCGTAATCCTGACTGAAGGGTTGCAATGGCCAATTATGTATGTATGTATAGGGAAAGTTCTAGCAATGCCATCTTTCGCCTGTGGCACTTTTAATAACCTACCGCCCTTAAAACTTTACGCCGCCATTTAACACTGGACGACAATTAAAGTATGATTTGTAAATAATCAAACCATTTTTACTATTTCAACCAAGTCATCATCATCATCACGATCATTATCATAATTGCTGGCCATCTAATGTAAGGCAATATGAGTCAAAGAGACAGGTTTTGTTGTTGTTGTTGGCCCTAAAGGCAGGCTTAGCGAGCGGCATTGGTGATAATACGGCTGAAAGTATGATTTCTCATCACTCACACCCCAAAGGAATTTCAAGGCATTTAATTACTTGAATAGTCAGTCGTCTCAGCTCATACAAACGAATAAAAGGGTGTTAAAGGCGATTTCTTGGTAATCATATTATGCATCTCGTATAACGTTTTTTATGCCATAAAGTGAGGCAAGTCAGTGCTGTAAGTAAGCATAAGAGACAGACAGACATACATACGTACATAATTGCAGATACCCCATCTGAAATACAATCATATTACAAAAGCAATAAGATCTGTAACGTAAGACGATTGCATATAGAAATCTTGCTTATTCTTGGCTGTTGCATACCATCACTATCTGGCCCTACGTTTTGTTTGTTCCCTGACACCTTCCCCCTTCCCCCCTGGATAGGTTAAAGCAAAAAAGCAGATTTGCTGCACTTTAACGCGCATAAAATTTAAACGTTCCTCTCTAAATGTTGATTGTTGTCAAGATGGTTGTTGCTGCTTTATTTTTTCTTTTCCTCTTTTAAGCTTGCTTTAGCGAGGGGGAAACGTCCGTTCGAAGCAAGCAAGGCAGGCAAAGCATTAAAATGTGATTTTCACAAAACCAAAGCGTATGATGAGGTGAATAACGATTACAAATGCCCGTGTTTTTCGTTTTTTTCCTTCGTTTCCTTTCTTTTGCTTTGCAGTTTTCGTTTCGATTGTTTTGGGGCAGCAGCAGCTCCAGCAGCAGCAGCAACAGCATCGTCAGCAACTATTAAATGCAGACAAAAAAGATTGTCGGCTTAAATACAAAAGAAATGAAATTCCATTTAAACTGGAGCTACTTGATCATGAATTTTGAGCACACAAAAACGTTTTAAAGTAAGCAAAGCTTGAAAGCTTGATTAGAGGGTAAACGAATTTGAGTTTCAGCTACCTGGGTACCCTACAAGAAGAGATGCTTTAAACCATTATACTAAAGAGGCATTACTAGATTCCACTTCCAACTCTCCAAGTTGAATAGGAAAACGGGGTGTTGTGTATCAGGAACTGATACAGAGTCCCGGCTTATTGAAGTGTATTGCTGGCGGATGTCATGGCTATTACTCAGAATCTGCCATTAAAGTTGCCTGCTTTCCCGAGAAATCACAGAAGTTGTTCCTTATTTAGGTCTCCCCATAGTCATCCGTGCGGGATTACGATGGAAAATGGGGAACAATGTGACACCTTGTGTAACGTTTGAGGGGCAAAAAATAGGATCTGTTCGTTGAGTGGCCTCTTTCCTTACGAGACATTGCTTAATGGGGAGGCACGCCCGTCGGATATTTTTAAAGTCTTCCTTATTTAGGTCTAGCTAGAACGGTTATATCCCCACAGTCATTCGTGCACGATTACGATGGAAAATGAAAAACAATGTGACACCTTGTGTAACGTTTGCGAGGCAAAAAACAGGATCTGTTCGTTGAGTGGCCTTTTTCCTCACGCGACATTGCTTAATGAGGAGGCACGCCCGTCGGATGTTTTTAAAGTCTTCCTCATTTAGGTCTAACCAGAACGGTTATATCCCCACAGTCATCCGAGCACGATTACGATGGAAAATGAGGAACAATGTGGCACCTTGTGTAATGATTGTGGGGCAAAAAACAGGATCTATTCATTAAATGGCCTCTAACGTCACTAGACATTGGTCAATGGGGAGGTACGCCCATCGGTTCGGTGCACCCTTGTGAATCTGTCACTTAAAGTGCCCCTGTCCAGCAATGGGAACAACCCCCGCCTTAACAATCCACATGGCACTGTCCAAATTTAAATAAAAACAATTGCACTCCGTAGTTTTTTATACTAGATTAAATGGTGGGGAACTGTTTCCACTTTTGACATCCTTGAAATGAATTTCTAAAAGTCATGCCAGTTTTCTAAAACCCTAGACAACATTACAGCGAAAAGGGATTTTTCTGAAATTTTAAACCCGATCTTTAGCAGAAGCGTGTAAAACGGCAGGAGTTGAGAATATTTTGGTATTTCGGCGTTTTCGGAGTTGAGTTTGCAAATTTTTGACCTGTTACCACAGTTAGAGCCTTATTAATCACTTTCTAAGATGGGTTTTAGTTTTGTGGAACCCAAGAGTCCCTAACAGCGAGAAGGGTTTTTTAATTTTAATACCTTTTGAGTTTTAGCAAACTGCTTGCAAAGCATTATGGAAGGAATTTTTCGACATTTTTGCGTTTCCAAGGGAATACGAAAGTTTTCTGGGCGTGTTTATGAAAGTAGGACCTGAATAAGAAATGTTATTACCTCGATTTAGTTTTTTAAACCCTGACTTTCAGCGATAAGGGTTTTTCAGAAAATGGTATGAGATGGAAATACTTCATTAATAGCCACGTTTTTAGAGAAATTTATAGAGTTTTGCGAACTGTTTCTCAATTTGAAGCTTTGATATTAAATTTCTTTGACTGTTTTTCGATTTCTGGTAACCTTGGCTTAAACTTAGCGAAGAGAATTTCCGAAGTTTACAGAAAAATTTCAGAAAGAACCCTGCTTTTCTATGTAGGTCCCAAGGAGAGTCTGAGATGTAATGAACCTATTATAGAGGATTGAGTTTAAAAAATGTCTTATGCGACGAACTGATGACGTTGATTTGATGATTTTAGGAAAGAAAGAAAGAAAGATAAAAAGGAAGACTAAAGAACAGAACAACCTGCATATATGAGTGACAGCAGACGGTTAAATGTATGGACGCTGGAAAGAATGGCAAGAAACAAAAGAAGTTGGACAGTGAAAAAAACGAAAAACGATCATTTGAATTGAAAAACTAAAGCAAAAAAAAAAGAGCAGAAAACAAAACAAAATAAAAAAAAAATGTTTTTATTCACTTCAAACACCAGCAATTGAATGGCCGACATCAACCTGCCACCACAATGTAGCCAGAGAAGCGAAATCAAATCATTATGATCAAATCGATCAGTTGATCGATCGAATTTATTTTTCTTTTTACGGTTGAACAGAACAAGATGGCAAAATAATCTTCAACGATCAACTGAAAAAATGTTGGAAAAACGTAACTGAACTCAAGCCGTGAAACAATTTAAGAAATGTTTTTTGTAGTTGTACGTTGGCTAGTGTGACAATTGATGATGGGGCTGCCGAAAATTGATGTTCTTTTGGTGTGACTTTTAATATCCCCTCCCTTTTTTTTTTGGGAAATTTGATTGGTTTTAAACCATGTTGATTGCTACCTTTTTTTTGCTTCACATATGGGTTTATCGATAAGAGTTTATTAATGGCCTTTAGTTTGAAAGCAGGTAAAAGGCATCATCGTAAAGGTATTTGAAAATTCCATGCCAAATTGGAAACCATAAAATTATTTTAGGTTTTAGTGAAAATTAATGCGAAGAACACATATTGCTTTTAATTAGGGTAAGGTTCAGATTCATTAGATTAGGGTAAGGGCAGCTTAGAAACCTTTAAACAGATTACCCCATATAATTACTTTCTCATTTTCCTTGTTGAAGGAACACATCCTTCCTGGCGCCTCTGATTCTTGCACGCCTATGCCAACTTTGACGGAACTGCAGGAATTGCTCAACGTCAGTCTGCATAGCCTTATCAGCTTCGCAGGTATACACGATCCCTTATGGGGCTATCGAAAGCAGACTTGTAGTCGACAAAAAGATGGGAGGCACATACCTATATAATTGGCCATTACAACCCTTCAGTCAGGATAACGACCTAGCTTCTCACACCACTTATGTTGTGTGCGTTAATTTTATACATGAGTGGCGGGACTTACAGTTTAAAGCGATTCCCAACGACAGATTTTTGAGAAGCTTTTCATGGCAATTTTTAATCTCAGAGTCTTTGCCAGAAATCTGCTGAGAGGAAGTCGCCGAATAAATATTTTTCATTTTGATGTCTGACCTGGAATGTGTCGACTTGTTTTCCGTAAGTCTGTAGCCGCACTGATATGGTCCAATCAGTGTTTTGTCAATACGCCTATAAGAACCTTATATGCGATAGAAAGAAGGCTTATACCCCTGTATTTGGCGGATATCTTACTCATTACATCCGATTTAAACAATTCTGCGGGGAGGCCAACAGGACCTGTCGCTTTTTTGTTTTTAATACGCATAATCGCGACCAGGGCCAACCTTACTTAATTGTTCATTACACTTCTGCAATTGGGATTGCAATCTAGCTTACAGCACTACTCATGTTATGTGCGTTAATTTTATTTAAGGATAGGGCGACATACGACCTAACGACAGATTTTTGAGAAACTTTTAACGGCAATTTTATTTATTCTCATAGTTTTTGCCATATTTCATGCGAGATATCTGAGATAGGCTTTTCACGATACACGGGTTCTTGCCTAATAAGACACCATAATACCTTCCAGACAGACTACGGCGTCTTCTAGATTAGATTAGGTCAGAGAACGTGTAAACTGTGGCAAGTACAGTACCCGGAGGTCGAAATGACCGATTGTACAACGTCCTAGCTTCTCACACCACTCGTGTTGTATGCGTTAATTTTATTTAAGGATAGGGCGACATACGACCTAACGACAGATTTTTGAGAAACTTTTAACGGCAATTTTATTTATTCTCATAGTTTTTGCCAGAACGCGCCGCTGTGGGGAAGTAGCCGCAAGAAAATTTTTTCTTTCCATATTTTATGCGAGATGTCTGAGATAGGGTTTTCTCCACCCACGGGTTCTTGCCTAATATGTCACCATAATACCTTCTAGACTACGGCGTCTTCTAAATTAGATTAGATTAGAGGACATATAGACTGTGGCAAGTACAGTACTCGGAGGTCGAAATGACCCATTGTACAACGTCCTAGCTTCTCACACCACTCGTGTTGTGTGCGTTAATTTTATACGTGAGTGGGGAGACCCCTACAGTTTAAAGTCGATTCCAAATGATAAATTTTTATTTCATTTTGAGAAGCTATTCATGGCAATTTTGGAAAAACTGAACTGAGATAGGAACCCAGACCTTTCGTCTAATAAGCCAACACATTACTTACTAGACTACGGTGACTTCTAAGGTGGCTTCTAACAATGAAACAACACACATACGAGGAACCCTACATAGTAAGGGGAGCCGTTGGGACCACCTTATATACCTTAAAGTAAAAATTGCTAGCACCAAGGGGGGAATATGTTGGGGATAAACATCGAAATTATTTTACGGAAGAACAGTTTACCTAACGCTAGCTAGCCAGCGAGCTAATCACTCGATACCAAAGTCTCTTTCCGGAGTAACACGTAAAAGGGGAGGGAGATGTTGGCCTAAATGGGGATACATCAATATTCTTGATATAAGATAAGAAACGTTGGGATTATGCAAGAGTTAAGGACGACAGAACGCAGTGTACGTATTAAACTCGAAAATCCTGAAGGAATTTCAGAAAGTAAGAGAATTAAACAAATTTGAATATAATTTCCTGTAAAAACTATCGCTTAATTACTTCAATTGTTTTAAAATAAAACTGAACAACTGTAGAAAGACTGTCAACTCTGGGCATTCTTTTAAGATATTTGACAAGAAAAAAGAAACTCGAGTTATTTGGAATTCCTTCATGTTCCTTTCTCTGCAGCCTAAACTTGTTTAAACAAAATATTTACATACACCAACCATGCCGTCGTCCGTCCGTCTTGTCTTGAATTGAATTGCCATGTCGTTCGTTCGTTCGATTTCTTTTTTCTTCTTCTTTTTCTTTTAAATTCAAATTAAGCACACGCGTAGCAGAAAATATTCGTGCAATAAATCCACCACTCACTGCACCACTCACTGTTTACGAATTATACGAAAAAGGATCACAACAACAACAAACAAACAAACGAAATGTAAATCATGTCGATGAAGCATTGAAGCGTAGGGAAAAAGACTTGAGTTTCGTTGAGTTTCATTGAGACTCCAAAAACCAAAAAAAAGTTTTGTTTGCCCAAAAGCTCACGTCTCATTAGTAAGCAATTGAGCATTTAAGTTTGAAATGTTTGTTGCACCGTGTTGTCAGTATCTATAGGAAGGTGAGAAGAAGGTGGGGAGGGGGCTAAGGTTTTTGTTTTTGCAAAATGTATGTGAAGTTAATTAAGTTTTAAGGTGGCTCATGCAATTGGAATTTTGTTACGGTACCAAGAGAGATGGAGGCTCTCTTAAGCGTTTACACTGAGAATAATAACAGTTTGTAGGGTCTTGGTCGTGATAGGCTAGATGACGTGAGCTGTTGTCTTTCTTATGATCTGCTTTACAGTGAAAGTCAGTGACAATCGTACAGTAAAACTGTATGTGATGTAATGAACGAATCTGCAGTTTTTTCTAGTTTAAAGCATAAGGAATTGCTGTTGTCGCTAGTCTTTAACATATTCGCTGCCAAGCCCCAGATTATATGAAGTCATTCCCATTGCCGTTTTTATTTTGAGTATTATTGTTTACCAAAACCCTGTTATTTCTTGGTAGGAGCACATATCTTATCAAACATAAGCATGAAGTCGCCGTGGTCTAGTAGGTAGTGTGTTGGCTTATTAAACGAAAGGCCTGGGTTCGTATCCCAGGTCAGACATCAAAACGAAAAATATTTCTTCGGCGACTTCCTCTCAGCAGATTTCTGGCAAAGACTCTAAGAGTAAAAATTGCCATGAAAAGCTTCTCAAAGAATCTGTCGTTCGGAGTCGACTTTAAACTGTAGGACCGGCCGCTTATGCATAAAATTAACGTACACAACATAAGTGGTGTGAGAAGCTAGGTCGTAAGCTTGAAATCTTTCATAAAACCAAAGAAAATATTTCTTCAATACTTAAAGCCTTTTAAGCGAATTTATAATTAAATTTGGTATCGGGTATTGAAAGTATTTTCATTTCAAAATTTAATTACTTTGACCCGCAAAATAAAAGCAGAAATCAAATTATTATGATTTATGAGCGCAAATATTTGCAAGACATAAATTTTTAAAGCGAAATAAAAAGAGAAAAAGCAATTTAAAGGAATTCACCAAAAAATTTTGTAAGAAAAGAATGTTTAATTATGCCATGGAGAGGCTCTTTTAACAGTCTGCACGCTACATACAAAGCATAGGTATTTTAAAATGGAACAAGAGTTGGAAACAGTAAATGTAATCCACATCAGCGAGAGCTTTAAAAATGTGGCTTAAAGCTCTCGAAAATTGTGCGCCATATTGTACAAAACTTGCTTGGAAAATGTTGAAAAAACCCAGTCGCTGATTACCTAAATATGGTCCTTCCTGCTAAGAAAAGTGAAATAATTTTACTCTTCTTGCTAAAGTCTTGGAGGTGCAAACTTTTAATAGTTGCCAGATGTTATAGCGTATGTCGGGTACTTGCGTAAATCATCGCTCATCTTTCCACCGTAGGTGCTCAACGTCTTACATTGTATAGTGTGGGCTATATCGCTACTGCTACGATAATATTGTAGGGTCCGATTTTTTTCTCGAGCAATTGCCTGTAACTTTTTTTCGCCGTGGTCTAGTGGGTAGTGTGTTGGCTTATTAGACAAAAGACCCGGGTTCGAATCCCAGGTCAGACATCAAAACGAAAAATATTTCTTCGGCGACTTCCTCTCAGCAGATTTCTGGCAAAGACTCTGAAAGTAAAAAATTGCCATGAAAAGCTTCTCAAAAACCTGTCGTTCGGAGTCGACTTTAAAACTGTAGGTCCCGCCACTCATTAATAAAATTAACGCACACAACATAAGTGGTGTGAGAAGCTAGGTCCTAATCCTGACTGAAGGGTTGTAATGGCCAATTATGTATGTATGTATGTCAGAAGAAAACTGTAAAAATTTCCTTGGAGAATGAAGAAAATTGTGGAAATTTCCTTAGCGAATATAGTTCCTCAGTAGAAAATTGTGGAAATTTCCTTAGCAAACGTGGAAAACCGGAGAAATTTCTTTAGTAAACCTACTTCAGCAGTAGAAAACTGTTTAAATTTCCTTATTAAACCTAGTTCATCTGTATAAAACGAGGGAAAGTGTGGAGATTTCCTTAGAGAATGAAGGTAAAGGGAAAAATTTCCCTTTTAAACGTACTTCATCAGTAGAAAACTGTGGATATTTCTTTAGATTACGAAAGAAGCTGTGGAAATTTCCCTCGCAAATGTAGTCTATCTCTAGAAAGCTGTAATAATTTGCCTAGAAAATGTGAAAAACTGAGGAAATTTCCTTAGCTGATGATGTAGTTTATCGGCAGATAACTGTGGGCATTGTCAAGAGCTCGGTAAGCTACCTGGGAATAAGGCTGGATCCCAGGCTGAAATTTTCATACCAGATTCAGTACTCGGCTGACAAAGCCCGGAAGATCGTCGGGCAGCTCAGCAGATTAATGGCGAATATTGGAGGCCCGCTAGCGGAGAGACGGAGACTCCTGATGGATGTTGGAAGCAGCATTATGCTCTATGGGAGCGAAATTTGGGCCGAAACGCTAGGGGTTGGAAAACGGGCGAACTTACTTCTATCGGTACAGAGAACGGCTGCACTACGTATTGCGTCGGCATGTCGTACGGTGTCCGCCCCAGCCGTACTTGTGATAGCAGGTACAATCCTTGTCGATCTACTGGCAGCAGAGCGGATGAAGATTTATAAGGCGAAATCGGCTGGAAACCACATAACCGGGGTCACTTCAGGGAAAACACCATTTCAGAATGGCAACGACGATGAAACGACGAGGATAAAGGAAGGTGGACAGCGAGACTTATTCCGGAAATAAAGCCATGCATTTGTCGGAAATTTGGAGAAGTAAATTATTACATTACACAGATGCTATCGCGCCACGGATATTTTAGGAAATATCTAAACAGAATGGGCGAGACCACCTCCCCTTACTGCCTTTACGAGGAAGGGGAGGTAATAGATGACGCAGAACACACTATCTTCGAATAAGCACGCTGGCAGAGCTATCGCCTTGAGAGTATTCGAGAGAAAAGTCCTACGTAAGATCTTCGGTCCAGTGCGAGTTGGCGATGATTTCCGCATCCGATTCAACAGTGAGCTGTATGAGCTCCTCAACGACATAGACGTTGTACAGCGCATTAATAGATGATGCGGAACACACTATCTTCGAATGTGCACGCTGCACTGACGTCGCTGATCGGAACGATAACGGCTGCTAACATTGTCGGGGTTATGATTGCGAGCAGAGAGAATTGGACCTCAGTGGCGAATTACTGTAGAGCGCATTCTGAGACTGAAGAAGAGAGATCTGGAGGCTGCGGAGCATGTGGGTACGCCGGCATAGATGACACTAGCTCACGTGTCAAACGAGGTCCCACAGTCGGGAGCTTGGACGGAAGGAATAGTGGAGACAATTAGAAGTCTCCCCAACCTTCATTACGCAGTCCGGACGCGGATGTGAGTATGAAGGCGGCCAAAAGGACTCCACTCCGAAGTAATACCACCGTAATTCCGGAGTGGACACAACAGTCCACGGTATTAGGGGGGAATTTAGTGGGTAAGGGCCCCACACACGGAGGACGTGACGACTTCCTCTATGGTGCGGTTAGGAATATTTGCCCCTCCTCGGTGGAAGTTGCCTTGCCTTGGGATATATAGAAAACTGTAGAAGCCTGTTTAGAAAATGTCGTTTATCAGTAGAAAACTGGAAAGAAATTTCCAAAGCCAAATTATAGAAATCTTCAGTCAATGGTCCAATATTTGTAAAACGCCATTTTCACTTCGCTATTGACTGACAAGTTTTTGCTTTTTTTTAATTCGCCCAAATACCAAAGCCATTAAAAAAAAAAACAAATTTAAATGAAGTGAATGCTGGTGAAGCATCATAATCAACGCTTTTTTAAACCGGGTTTTTAAATATTTTTTTAATGGTACCACCATCATCATCGTCATCATCATCACAAAACCACTATAACGATTACCAGGCAACAATAAACAGCCACTTCATACATCAGATGTTCCAAATTGCTAAACGCAGACAATGATTTAAAAAAAAAGGAAAACGGAAAAAAATTCAATCCAAATTATATATCGAAATACCACAACAGCAGCAACAGGCATCACCGGCAGCATGGGTCCAAAAAACAAAAAAAAGGGCACTATTCAAGCTTTTAAGCTTTACTTTACATTTTTAATAAGCAACACAGCAAAGAAACTAAAGACGCAGTCCGGGCGGCCAAGCGGCCAAGCAGTTACATTTTTAAGCTGCTCTTTTTGTGATTGTGATTGTTTTTTAAACTGGATTGGTTATGAGCGGGGGGGGAGGGGGTTGGTAAACTGCAACAATTCCAAGCAGCCACAATAATAACAAGTGGCATTGACTTTGGCCGTATGTATGCATGAAAGTATGTACAAATGTATTGGGCCAGGAACTATTATTAAAACATGGTCTCTGTGACGCCTCTAAATTTGCAGGCTTTTACTCTGTGCAACTCAACTCCTCGCAAAGAGAAGAAGGAAAAATTTTATCATTCCAACAGCAGTCAGCCAAAGTCAGTCAAATAGTCAGACACGAAGACAGGTTGCCAAGATGAAAAAAAAAAATAAAAAGAAGAAGAAAAATACCGTGTTACTCTTTACACTGTGTGGCAAGTTTAGGAATGATAATGACGATCAGTTTTAAGATGACGACAATAACAACTACAACTGCAACTGCAATAACAAGAACAAGAACAATGTTGCTGTACCATGTTGATGATGATGATGATTTCGCGTATGTGGCTGCCTCAGCAGCACTTCATCAATTTTTTTTTTTTGAGAAACACAAAAACGCAAGAACGACATGGCAAATCTTATTTAAAGAATTGCAAACAGCTGCTATAGAAATATAGAATGTTTTTATCCCTCTACAACAACGACAGCAACAACATTAATATTGGTGCCACAAAATAGCAACAAATTTAAACAACATACTTATTGGCAACAACAAGCTTGGAAAGTCATCGAAAAGCAAAAAAAAAAAATGGGGGAAAAAAAATTATGAAGGAATTGTGAAGGGAAAAAAAATTTCTCAATTACACTGGGAGAAATTGAAAATGAAGAAAATTTCCACAGCTTTGGCAGTCCAGCAATGGAAAATTTGAGAAATTTCCCGAAGCAAATGTCGCAATGGTCTAGTAGGTAGTGTGTTGGCTTATTAGACGAAAGACCCGAGTTCGAATCCCAGGTCAGACATCAAAACAAAAATTTGAAAATAATTTTTCGCTGACTTCCTCTCAGCAGATTTCTGGCAAAAACTCTGAGAGTAAAAAATTGCCATGGAATGCTTCTCAAAAAATGTGTCGTTCGGAGTCGACTTTAAACTGTAGGTCCCGCCACTCATGTATAAAATTAACGCACACAACATAAGTGGTATGAGAAGGTAGGATGTAGTACAATGGGCCAATTCGACCACCGTGTACTGTACTTGTCAGAATTGACCTAAAGATTTTTCTTTTTTCCATCCCCATTACTTGTCAGACAAAATGTAACACTTGCTGTAGTGCAACTTAACGTTCTGTTCTGCCAGTCAGTCCTGTTTTATGTAGATTCTATGTACAATTGATTGTGCCACGTCAGAAACCAAGTTCTGATAGGAGAAGTCCAGAAAGAGAACACTAGTTCCCTATAGAGAATCTATTTAAACTGTGCTACGCCTAATATTAAGAAATGGCTTAGTTTTAGGATACCTCTTCGCCTCTTATGACAGCTTTAATATATTTCAGACCGAAGTAATGACCCATAAATCGCGCTATAAAACTGTATTTGTATAAGGAACATCTTATCAATCACAACTCTTTCGTAAACATCTTTCAGTCTAATATGGCCTCCTGTTCACATATGTAGATATCCCGAGTAATAGTTGAACTGATGAACTTGCTACAATAATTTATTATTCCTAGAAAACGATCACATACATTACATGTTACAAACCTATTACTATTCGTTGACAGTCAGGCTGCCCTTAGGGCCATTGCGTATAAAATTAACACACACAACATAATTGGTTGTGAGAAACTGCGGGCTTCTTTGGAACGTTTGCTGTAGACTGTCTAATGGTGAAGGTATAGCACTGACCATTTTACAGTCACCAGCTGCAACTCGTTTCCTTACCGTTCGCATCTTCCCTCTTTCTACCTTTCCTAAAACCTGCACAATGCACTGCATGAGTAGGGGTCATCCCCTGAGTGCTGGTTTAAAACAAAAAAAATCACGGCTAGTTCGCGAGTGCAAAGCGTCGTTGAGGAGTTTTAGACCGGACCGTTTTCGTCTATGCTGGGTTCCGGGTCACAGCGGAATACTGGATAATGAGACGGCGGATGCCATCGCTAGGTTAGATTCGCTTTCAGGTGGCGATTTGACAGTTGGTCCTGACCCCCCAGTCTGCCACCTCTATGGCCTCATCGATGGATGGGTCAGGAGGGAAGAGCAGAGGCGTTGGGGGAACGGATCGGGTTGTTCTGTTTCTAGGCGTCTATGGCTTGCTGTGGACAGCAAGAGGACAGAGTGGCTGCTGGGCTTGGTTAAGGCCAGCTTAAGGTTGGTTGTCGGTTTTATCACGGGGCACTGCGAGATTAGGTCGCTGACGGGGATCTGGAACAGATCCCAGCCGGACTATTACAGGGTATGTTGCGATGAGGAGGAGTTGGAGACTGTCGAACATCTCCTCTGCAACTGCCCAGCCCTTGGTAGGTTGAGGTTGAGGACCCTTGGCAGGGCCTTCTTTGAGAACTTGAGTTCTGTGTCGAGAGCCGACATCAAGGCTCTCCACAGATTCATTAGCAGCTTGGGCTGGTTGAAAGGTGCTAGGGCTTCATAAGTGTAGTCGCACTCTCAACCTCTATTGTTTTGTGTCTGTTTTTTTACTTGTAATTCCTCCGTTTCCCATTCTCCCTCCTCTTCCCTACATTCCTATATCCTCCATTTCCTTCCTTCCCTAAAGACAATGTACAATGGGTCAATTTCGACCTCCGGGTACAGTGCTTGTCTTGACCGACAGGTGCACGTCCTTTAACCTAACCTAACCTATCGCCTAACCGACCACTATCGGCTGTAGCGTACGAATGCACTAAATTTTGTATGGAAAAAGTGCTCCAGAAACGCCATAAACACACTACTCAGGCTCTTTAGGAAGTTATCTTAGGATTACTTTCAGTTATGCATAGGGAGTGCTTAAGAGGACACAACCTAGAAGCCTATCCAGCAGAAGAAAGACAAACTAAAATAGAAACTAAGGAACATTCAAAGATTTCGTTCTTCTCGTTGAAGTATTGACTCCTGAAGACGTTAATGTAGTTAGCTCTCATTACATGTTACAAACCTATCGCATAACCGACCACTACCGACTGTAGCGTACGAATGCACTAAATTTTGTATGGAAAAAGTGCTCCAGAAACGCCATAAACACACTACTCAGGCTCTTTAGGAAGTTATCTTAGGATTACTTTCAGTTATGCATAGGGAGTGCTTAAGAGGACACATCCTAGAAGCCTATCCAGCAGCTGAATGATAAACTAAAATGGGAACCAACGAACGTTCAAAGATTTCGTTCTTCTCGTTGAAGTATTGACCTGACGTTAATGTAGTTAGATCTCAGGGTATACATCCGGCAGCACTGTGTGTCTGTCCAGATTTGGTTCACCTGCATAGCTATTGCTCTTGCAAACATATTTCTTTCAGTGTATTTAAGCTACTTCAACACTATGTTGCACAGTATTTTTCTAGTTCTTTATCGATATTGTTACTGCTGCTGTTGTTGTTGTTGTTGTTGTTGTTATTGTCGTATGTTTGATTTGAAATTCATGTTGCCACCTTGAATTTTTTTTTTCGTTTTTGTTGTTTTTATTGTTGTTTGCAACATGTTATTATTGTTGTTAAATCATCTTCTTTACAATATTGCAAATATTTTTTGAATTTTTTTCTTTTGTTGCTGCTGTTGCACACATTCGCTCATATCCCCATTCATTACATAGTCAAGAATCGCCATCGTTAGTTAGGCTATGGCACCGCCAGTTTATTTTTGGTCCATCACCATCCCAAGCTGTTGGTTCACAATACACACACACACATGCATACGTTTGCATTGATCTTATGCGTCTCTCGCTATTATTGAAAAGTCATTAACAACTCGTCATTTTAAATTATTATTTAAAATAGAAATAAAAACAACAACAACAAACAAATAAGATAAGAAAAATAAAATGAAAAATCATCACGTAAGACTTTGGAAAGTAAAAGAAACAAACAAAAAAAAAACTCTAAACTATTCACAGAGATTCTCAGAGATTTTCTGAATAGAATTCCAATGTTGTGAAGCAAAGAAATTCCGATAAAGAAAAAAAAAAAGAGGAGGAAATGTACGTTTGAAGATTGCATGGGAATTTTAATTGAACGGCGGATTTAAGCAATTCATAATTCAGCAATCGAAAGGTGACCTTATGCTATAGACTGTCTGTAAGTCAGTCTCAATCACCCACCAAAACTGCTAGATCCTTACTTTACTGTATACGGACTGCCTGGGCATATGACCATTTGATCGAATCTGGTTATCTTCTTGAAGGATAAGTTGCATTGCGATACTATCAACCAGTATTCATGGCGATCCAGAATTTTCTATAAGAATCCAACTCAAACCAAAATTTTATCCTGCATTGCAGTTACTCTTACTTTGAAGAGTTCAGTTAAAAATTTAAAAAATAAATTATAAGCTTTTGCTGCTTCATTGCAAGAAGTTTAATTTTAAAATTCATCAACACAAAAAATAAAAATCATCCAAAAATACAAGTTATCGATAGAAAAATGCAAGTTATCGATAGAAAAATGCAAGTTATCGACAGAAAAATAAAAGTTTTATTACAAAAAAATGCAAGTTATCGGCCTGAAAAATGCGAGTCATCGACCAAATGATTGCAAGTCATCGACCAAGAAAAAAAAAACAAGTCATCGAACAAAAAGTGCACGTCATCAGCCAAAAAATACAATTCATTGACCAAAAAATGCAAGTTATCGATAGTCAAAATGCAAGTTATCGGCCCAAAAAATGCAAGTCATCGACGATAAAATACAAGTAATCGATAGACAAATTTCCAGAAAATGCAAGACATCGGCCCAATAAATGCTAGTCATCGACCAAAAATGCAAGTTATCGATATAAAAATGCAAGTTATTATTATTACAGAAAATGCAAATCATTAACCAAACACCGCAAGTTATCGATAGAAAAATGTTAGTTATTATTCCAGAAAATGCAAGACATCGGCTCAAAAAATGCGAATCATCGACCGAAAAATGCAAGTTATCAATATAAAAATGCAAGTTATTGTTATTACAGAAAATGCAAGTCATTAACCAAACACTGCAAGTTATCGATTGAAAAATGCAAGTTATTATTACAGAAAATGCAAGTCAGCGGCCCAAAAAATGCGAATCATCGACCAAGAAAAAAAAACCAAATCTTCGAACAAAAAATGCAAATCATCGACCAAACAATGCAAGTCAACGACCTTAAAAAATGCAAGTCATCGGCCCAAAAATCGCAAGCGAACGATCAAAAAAATGTAGGCACTCGTAGCAGACACTGTAACCTGTAAGTTTTACATTTCGGTGTTCAGTTTCACATCAAAGTACGCTCTATAACCGACAAAGGCCTGAGGAATTTTTTAGAATATTTGAGACCTTTTGGTGTCACTCTAATGGAAACTTAAGCGGCTTATTAAATTCCTCGCTATTAATTTGTCTCAATTAAAGAGGTTTTCACAAAAAAATTTAAAAATTGGTTGCCGCGCGGCTCCTTTTTCCCTTTGGCTTAATTAAATTCTTGTATATGTTTTTCATGTTCTTGAATTTGTTGTTGTTGTTGTTGGCGTTCGATATCTTAGTGTGGTTTTTTTTTGCATTAAAATTGAGTTGACCAGAGCAACAAACATCTGCCAAAACAAGTTCGATTTATCACAATGCACTCACTCTGCAACAATTTCAAATGAAAAGTATCGCCCGACCTCTCTGTACAATAACCAGAGGAGCGATACGCCATAACATAAGAGGGGAAACACTCAAGTCAAGTCATGGATAGACACGGACGGACACATGGACAGACAGACAGACAGACGAAGACATTCTCTTCATAACAATATTAAATTGAAAGTCAAGCCTTAAAGTTATTGAACGTCAAGGTATTGCCTTTTTTGTCGTTGTTCTTTTTTTATTTTACTTTTTCCTCTAAAAGTTTCAAGCTGGTAAAGGAAAAAAATTGTAAAGTTAGAGATGTTAAGAAAACGAATGAGTAATCGATTATGTTTTTATTTCATGGCATGAGCTGTGTTCTGCTGTGCCCAGATCATCCAATATAGGCCAATGGAAATTGATAATCATAGGCTTATTCTTTATTTCACAGAGGCGTGGAGCCTCTTAAGCACTGATTCAGCAGCCTTGAAAGTATTCGAGAGAAAAGTCCTACATAAGATCTTCGGCCCAGTGCAAGTTGGCGATGATTTCCGCATCCGATTCAACAGTGAGCTGTATGAGCTCCTCAACGACATAGACGTTGTAAAGCGCAAACGACGAGGATAGAGGAAGGTGGGCAGCGAGACTTATTCCGGAAATAAAGGCATGCATATGTCGGAAATTTAGAGAAGTAAATTATTACGTTACACAGATGCTATCGGGCCACGGATATTTTAGGAAATATCTGAACAGAATGAGCAAGACCACCTCCCCTTACTGCCTTTACGAGGAAGAGGAGGTAATAGATGATGCGGAACACACTATCTTAGAATGTGCACGCTGGCAGAGCTGTCGCTCTGCACTGACGTCGATGATCGGAACGATAACGGCCGCTAACATTGTCGGGGTTATGATTGCGAGCAGAGAGAATTGGGCCTCAGTGGCGAATTTCGTGGAGCGCATTCTGAGACTAAAGAAGAGAGATCTGGAGGCTGCGGAGCAGGTGGGTAGATGACATTAGCTCATGTGTCAAACGAGGTCCCTGTCGGGAGCTTGAACGGAAGGAATAGTGGAGACAATTAGAAGTCTCCCCAACCTTTTTTACGCAGTCCGGACGCGGATGTGAGCATGAAGGCGGCCAAAAGGACTCCACTCCGAAGTAATACCACCGTAGTTTCGGAGTGGGCACAACAGTCTACGGTACCTGGGGGGGATTTAGTGGGTGAGGGCCCCACACACGGAGGACGTGACGTGGTGCGGTTAGGTACATTTGCCCCTCCTCGGCGTCAAAAAAAAAACAGCGCATTAATATCCAGCACCTCCCCTGGCTCGGCCATGTCGTTCGAATGTAGGAGGATGCTCCGGCGAGACTGTTGTTTGATGCGGGGATCTGCGGAAGTCGGCGAAAAGGACGACTTTGTATCCGTTGGAAGTACCAAATCGAGGAAACTCTGTCATCGATTGGTGTGACGAACTAGCGTAGGCGCCCAAGAACCAGAGGCGACTGGAAGAATGTGTTGCGGCAGGCCGAAAGTCGTGAAACGGGTTGTTATGGCCAATTAAGTAAGTAAGGCTTATTCAAAATGCTCTCAGTTGCTAGCAACGATCTGGCAAACATGGTTATCAAAGAACTATCGCCAGATGATGTCATCAGTCCTAAACCAACCACCAAACAGTAACTTTTTCGAAATGATTTGTGAGATTTTGGATCTCATCTGGACTTATTAGCGACGCAAATTCAATGTTTCATGCAGAAATGGGCTTCAATCCTAAACGTGACTTTTCTATGAAAATAGCCGTAGAGATTCGCAATTAGGCTCTCGAAAACAATAGAGTAACTCCGTATTTACACGATGCGGCCACCTTTTGCCCTGAAAATCCCGCTAACATTTTCAGAATAATTCTAAAATCTTCAAACGATTAATCGTCAAGCCTGTGATTTCTTTTAAGATTCAAATACTGTGCGCATCGATCTTCGATTTAAAAGAAAAACACACTCAAAGGAAAAGCAATAAAAAAAAAATCGATTTTTTTCTTCTTCTTCTTCTTTGGCTTTAAAAGACAAGCCACCAATACATTGGTTGTAAAAGAAAAAAATGGAAAAAAGTTGTGCATTTGGGGGCCTCCTTTCTTTGGCAGCGGCGCAATGGCGTGCGTTGCAAGAACACCAACAACAGCGACGTAAATGACTGAGTTTCAAAGTAAACTAAGTGAGTGAGCGAGTGAGTGAGTGAGTGACAACAACGAAGACAATATCCACAGCTTTAAAAAATTTGAAAAAATAAAGAAAGAAAGAAACATTGACTTTGGAATGCAGTTCGGTAAGTTTTGAGGAAGGCCTGGAACATACAAATAATGTTGAAAATTGAAAGAGAAAAAACACATAAGAAAACTTTGCTCTGACTTTTGTCGTTTTTTTCTTCTTTTTTTTCTGAAAAAGAAAATTTGAAAGTTCAAAATACAAACCAACCCAGGGAATTTTTGCTTTGCTTTCAATTTAAATAGTCATCCGAATAAAGAAAGTTTCTAGAAAATTTCCAACCTCAGCCTGTTTGGTTTTTTTTTTTTGACGAATTCCAAAACACGCCGGCGGATACGTTAAAACTGGAGCGTACCGGCTTTGGTCAGTTCACTAGTAATGCAACTTTCAACGATATCCCTATGTCCCAGACCTCTTAAAACAGTTGCCTTTGAATGATGCAATTTCTCCGAGAAATCTTCCGCCGTCATGGAAAAAGAGCGACGTCGAAACTATGTTCGTTAGGGACTTATTCGCAGCCTCTCTGTTCACGTAAATCAATAGATTTTCAGGAAAATCCCACCTCCGAAACTCCTCCTGGAAACCACTGCAAGCAGGCTCTTAAAAAGTTTAATATCAGAATCCCTTTCAGCCATCAGTATAGATTTCAAGGGTCCCATCAATCCTAAAGTTGATCCCTAATGGGAATTCTAAAATCGAATGTTTAGCTGAAGTCTAAGCCATCGAAAGATGTGCTCAATTCAACTTGAGCAGAAAGTACAAAGGGCAGGATATAGCAATACAGCCAAACTGCCATTTAAGCTCTCGGCTCGCCTTAAGGTATCTCTAAAATAGTACGGGACTGTCTAGGAAAACTGAAACAGGCAAGCGCAAGTTCATCAACCGCCACTGAACCCTAGTTCATATAAGAATGGTTATCTGAAGCTCACTTCCCCAGACTCTGAAAGGGTCTAATCTTTTTTAAGGAGTAGAAAATACGGTATTGAAGGGTGTACTAGGCAAAAGCGATGATACAGAGACGCACAGACTCTTTCCAAGACAAATGAATTTGAAAAATCCAATCAAATTATTGAAACCGTTTGCCGTTGGTGTCCAGATCATCCAAATTCAGGTCAAAGGAAATTGATATTCATCGAGTAATAGTGCTCAACGTTGACAGTGATGGCTTTGCCAACGTTGTTCTCAAAGAAATGTGAAGAGTTGACGACACTAGGCCGAAATTCATACCAAATAATGGTGGTTTCGGAATGCAATACTGGATCTCTTCTGCTTTGGTAACATCCCGAATTCGCTAATTTTGTTTTTTCACGTACCCCTTCATTCAGAACAGAGGCTTATTGCCCCAGAGCTTTTAGAGCGAACTGAATTTGTTGCATATCTAAGCTGAACGGAGCTATTGGCAGTGGAATTTTTTCGGAATCAGTTGGAATAGTCCAGTCTATAAGACTGCCAAACCATTGCAGTGTCTTTCAGGCGGAGGTGGTGGCAATACAGGCTGCGGCGAGTATCATTAGGGACGGAAGGGTCTCCAACTGGGACGTCATTATACTTTCTGATAGCCAGGCGGCTATCAAGACTCTAAATTCTAATCGAACTCTCGGATGAATTCTCGAATTTGGCCATCGCTATGAGGACCTGCAAGCTCATAATTGATAATGCGATCGTCGATTCCGTCCACGACAGGTGGGCAGCCTCGGACACGAGTAGAGAACGGTTCGTAAAATATGGTCAAGGCTAGATGAGCGGCGAATAGAGTCTACTTAAACTCTAAAGAGCCGCGCTCAGTGTAGTTGTCTATGGCATTCTGGGATCGCATGCGAGATGCCGTGGTCTTAGATACCTTCCTTAGATACCAGAAGCTACATAGACGAGGAAGAAGAGGAGACTGTCCCTCACCTGCTGGGTACATGCCCGGCTCTTTGCCAAAGGAGAAAGAAGTACTTGGGTACTCACTACATGGATGATGTGTAGGAACTGTCAATGATTGACATTGACAGCCTGAATCGCTTCATCAGGAGTTCCGAGTGGTTTCGAGATTAGGGGATAACTGATGACTGTGGTAGCACAATGGGGCCAATGCGGCCTAAGTGAGTCTCTTCAAAAATTTTTCTTGGATGACCTGTTAAAGGTGAGTCCTTTTGAGCGACGTGAAGTCGACTGCCCTGCCCTATCTAACGGAAAGCGGTAATGTTTTCGGAAATCTTAAGTTTTGTTGATGTACGGATATTGGTCTATCGTTTCACCACAACGTCAATAGTCCTCTCGACAAAATAGGCAAAGAGAGCGGTATTTTAACAGAACAGAATGCCTATTTTTATAAAATAATTTTTTTTTTGCATGTGTCCATGCCGTTTTGGCAAAACAGATTAAATAAATGACAACTAATTTGACAGATGACAACAGCTTTGTTCAAAGTCACAAACTTTGGACACCCCAGTTGTTCTAAACGTCTTCAAATTGCTTGAAACTGGCCTTTTAAACCCTGATTTTATTTTTTATGTGTCAAGATACTCTTCGAAATTATCACCACAAAATGTCATGGCCATGATAAACAACAACAAAAAAAAAAAAAAAAAAACAAAAGGTGGCGTCGTCATACTTTAACTATTTTTAATGCGAGAATTATTTTCCTTTGGCTTAATGCAGCACATTTCGTTTAATAAACACAGATTTGTGTGTGTGACTGTGGCAACATTTTTTTTTTTATTTTTGTTTTATATTTCTTGTCGTTGTTGTTGTTGTTTTAACAAACATGGCACGCGGCAGACAATAGCTATGTGTGTGATGCTGCTCTTTGCTCAAGATCATTGCCATTTTTGGTGATTAAATTTTTATAACGACTTTAACAAACACAACCACAACAACGTTGTTATTGTTGTTGTTAAGCTTAAACAAACATTATTTGAAACCACAATAAAGAGACGAAAAATAAAACTCCAAAACAAGAAGAAGAAAAAACTCTCTCCCAAAAACTTGTTTTGAATGGTTAGTGAACTAAAGAGAGAAAAAGTAAATATTTTGGAGTTGTCTACAATAGAATTGCGGGACACTAACAAGTGCTTGTGTCGTTTTGAATAGAATTTTCTAATGGAACCAAGAGAGTTTTAAATAAACAGAGAGAGAGAGGGAGAGAGAGTGAGTGAGGTACATAGTTAATTTGTAGTTGTAATAACAACATTATTATGATTATCATTATCAATGATAAACGCAAAAAACATAAACAAGCAAGAAAGCAGGCAGACAGGCAGCCAGGCAGTCACTATTATGTTTAAAAGTTCTGTTAACAACTGCAATAACACAATTAAACGATTGGGGCTACTTTATTTACAAAATACAGCCACAACACTGCGGCTTAACGGCTTAACGTGTAACTAATAACACAGCCAATTAATAAAAATCAAGTGTTAAATATAATAAAACGCTAAAAATATAATAAAAAACAAAAAACAAAAAAAAAAAATAAAAATGTGGGTGCTTAACATTTGTATTTTCGTTGTTTTTTTTTTAATATTATTTTACACACCAAATAAGTTGCATGAATCATGTTTTATTTTAACATGTGCGGCAACAATACACAACACAATATAATCAAGTGTAATGCAATTTGGCATTTGAACACACATTTTAAGAAAATAAAAAGAAAAAATTTAGTATTGCGTTGCCAATTGTTAATCTTATTTATAAAATATGTATTTTTGAAGGCTTGCAAACAAAAAAAAAATAAGAAAAAAATTTTTAAAAAATATATAAAAAAACAAATTGAATGCACAACTAAAATTAATGAGAATTTTTATTTTTTTTATGAATTTTTTGTTGTAAAATTTGACAATAGAATGGCTTAGACATTAAGGGGTTTAAAAACTATATGATCAAGAAAATTTGGAGAGACTAGACATATAAAAAATCCGAATTAGGTCTGAAAGATTTTGATTTTATTGCATAATAAGTTTCCAGAAAAAAAATGTACGTTCCCTTGACGTTAATTTGTACCTAAGATGCTGTCATTTGATATCGTTGGACTTTGATTACGCACCTACGGTTAGTTCCCTAACGTTGAAAGGTTTGAAAGCCAACATTTGACAAGTTTTCGTTGAAGTTACTATTCGACATTTAAGATAATTTGGTCAAAAACTATTTCAAAATGTTATTGTTGTTCCTACAAATGTGCTTTAGGTTTGGAAAGGCCACAAGTCTCACAACACATCGGATTTTAATTTTATTGCATAAGAAGTTTCCAAAAAGAGTAATTTTACGTTTCCTAGACGTTAATTTGTTTCGAAGATTCTGTCATTTGATATCGTTGGACTTTGATTGTGTCTATGCGGTTAGTTCCCTAACGTTGAAAGGTTTGAAAGCCAACATTTGTCAAGTTTTCGTTGGAGTTACTATCCGAAATTTAAGAAAATTTCGTCAAAAACTATTTCAAAATGTTATTGTTGTTCCTACAACAGCGCTTTAGGTCTGAAAGTGCTACAAGTCGTATAACACATCAGATTTTAATTTTATTGCATAAGAAGTTTCTAAAAAGAATAGTTTTACGTTCCCTAGACGTTAATTTGTTTCGAAGTTTCTTTGATTACGCAGCTGCGGTTAGTTCCCAAACGTTGAAAGTTAACATTTGTCAAGTTTTCGTTGGAGTTACTATCCGAAATTTAAGAAAATTTAGTCAAAAACTGTTTCTAAATTATCAAGGTTCCTACAGAAAGGCAAGGCCCTAACAGTACAAGCTTTATGTGTGTTCCATATTACACATTGTTTTATTATACAATTAAAAAATTTATTGCAGATTCCTGGAATATTTTTTGAACTGAAATTTGAATTTTTTTCTTTTGCTTTTTTTTGCTGTTTAATCTAAAATCTCTTGTTAATTTAAGGCTTAAGTTTTGATATCTTATTTAAGCGCGTTTTTTTATTTTACTCCTGCTACTTCTTCTTTATTTTTTTAAAGCTTTACTTTATGCCAAAAAGACCACCTCTAGGATGTTTTATTTGTTCACTTCGCTTAATTTTTTTTTTTTTGTATTTTCTTAAGTTTAAAGTTTCATTAAAAACCAACTATTGAGGCCATGCCATGTAGGAAAAGCGTACAGAAACAAAAACAAAAACACAATGATTTCGGGCAACGTTAAACATTCTTTAAGTTTTGTAAAGAGATGCCTAAATGATAACCTACACTACACACACACACATACACACAACACAACTTCAAACAGAAACAACAACAACAATGTGAACCTTTTTTTTTACTAACCAAAGGTTTATAAATCGTTCATCGCATCTCTATTTTAAATGAACTGCATAAGCAAAACGAACTACAGTCACAGAAACACAGCAACATTTGTAGTCAATAGCCAGGCAGAGAGAGAGGCTAGCCCAGCAAGCAGGGCATTCAGTTAGTTAGGCATGCATGCATGCAGCCAGCCACACACCAAGAAAAATAAGTTGCTTTACACACAAGAAAATCATGCATAACAACACAGAGTTGTTTTGCTTTTTTTTCTTGTCTCTCTTCTCTTTCTCTCTTCTTTGTTTATAACAATGAATGTTTTCAGGGTAAAGTTATTGTTGTTAGTATAGGGTATTAAGGCATGCAATATATGTTAAAAATATTTGTAAACAAACAAGTTCAATTGGTACACACACGTGTGTGCATAGTTGTGCAGTGTTTAAGATTTTGTTATTGTTTTTATTTTAATCACTTTATTCCTTTAAACTAAGCTCAAGCAAGTTAAAAAGATCGCTCGTTTTGTTTATGTTTTGTTGTTTTAAATGAAACGAAGGAGTTTGTACCCTTCGTTAAATTATAAAGAATTTGTTTGCAATACTGGATCTTTCTCTCTTCGTCGTTGTTTTGTTTATTTTTTAGTTGTTTTAATGTGTGTGAAGAAAAAGGGTATTAAAAGCCGTTACATTCTATGCAATTTGTTTTGAATACCAAGAAAAATAGTAGCACATTGAGTGTTTACAACTGTTACACTGGGTTACAAAATGCAAGTATTTGTAGGGAATTTTTTAATTCAAAAATTTTTTTAATTAAAAGTTAAATATTTTTTTTTTGTTTCTTACCTTAAAACATTATTAGAATAATTGAAAATATTCAAATTGAAGAAAATATAATCTGAAAATAAAATAAAAAAAAAAATTTTAAATAAAATTTAAAAAAAAAGAAATTTTTATTTAAAAATGGAATTAATATATTATATTATAATCATTTCAAGGCTTTAACTAATTAAAAAGGCTTCTAGGAGTTTAAACATTCTCAAATTATGGGAAAAACCAATTTATTTTACAAAATTTTTTTAGATTTTTTTATCTCATTTGCTTTTGTTCCATTTGTTAATAATTTTTCTCATTTTTTTTAATGCAAATGTAATCTCACTGTGTAGGCTGTGTACAAACTAGAGTTTTATGCAATTTTTTTTTAATTCTGTTTAAAAAAAAAAGACCGTACATGTGGGCTTGTTTTACTTAAAGAAAGTAACAAAATTTGTGGACATACATGGCCAAAGTTGTAAATGAAGTTTCTACAAAATAAAACGCCTTCTTAAGTTAAATTTTGAAGAGTTTTATACAAGAAAACGTAAAAGTTTGACATAAAGACTCCACAAAAAGTATATTTTTAAAGGAAAATCTAGTTCAATGGGTCGTTTTGGGTCATAAAAGGAAATAAGAGAAGAATGGTCCCATTTGGGGCACCAAGTAAAGCTCTACAATTTTGAAATTGTGGACTTAGCCAAGTAATATTCGCTTTAATTATTTTTAATGTTGTATTAATGGCACTAATCCTTTAATAGGCATAAGCAAAAATATAAATTGACCTAAGTCAGAGCTGCCTTTAAATTTTAAAGTTTAAAATAATGTTTAAAATAATCATAAACTTTAAAATAATCATTTTGAAATATACACATGTAATCTATTTTTGATTGGTTGACGTACTGTATTTCGAGCCCTTTATTAGTTTATATACTCAGGAATACGGCCTTGCCATTTTGCTGGGCAAATAAGACTACAAACTCTTTTTTTCCCTCTTAAATTACTTAAAAACCGTAGTTTTTTATGAAAATATAACTTCTAACACTTTAAAGCCATTTCATTATAACTCCTTACTCACATTAAAATTCAAATTAAGCATTATTTTTAATAAATTTAACAAAAAGAGGCGTAGCAATAAATTCCCATGTATTTTTCAGCTACTATTTCTGAAATTTTATTAAAAAATAAAAACTTCCCAAAACAAAAAAATGAAATTATGCATAATTAACGTTAATAAACAAATTAATATTTATTAGACACACCCTATTGTCATTAAAAAATAAAAAATAAAATTTGTTTAAGTCATTAAACTTTCAAAATTTGTTAAAATTAACATTCGAAAACAATAAACACAATTTAAAATTTATTTAAGAATAGTTACCATAAAATATTTTATTTTTTTCCTCCTTTTTTTTGGTTAACAACTCTATTGGTTATTAAATAAATAAAAAAAAATAAAAATAAACGTTATGCTTGAACAAAATCTATCATAATTTATTAGGATTTCTTTGCTTATTTAAATATGTATTTTTAAAAATTTTTTTATTTAAATTTTTTCATCATTTGTTAAATTTACATAAAAATTAATTAATTTAAGATTTAATTATTTTAACACACAACAAACAAAAACAAATTATTTATTTAACACTTAATATTTATGAATAATTCATAAATAATTGGTTTTTAATAGAATTGTTTCATTCAAGTGTTAAAAGAACATAAAAAACGTATGACAACCAACTTGTAGTATTTATTGTAGTAACATAAAGAAATTACTCTCAGTATTAATGTAAACATAATAAAACAATAACAAAAAAGAAAGCTTTTAATAACAACAATAACATTGCGATATGATTTACATTTGCTATTACACAAATAAGAAAGCATAGGAAGAGAGAGAGCTACTAAGCAGCAACTAAAAGTACTACTACGTCATTAGAAGAAGAATTACTCTCCAAACACATATACCAACACACATAATACTGTAGTTAATAGAGAAAGGGAAGAGCAATCAATATAAGAAGCCATTAAAAGTAACGGCGAATTTCTTTTAAAAATATATTCACTTACTGAGTACTCACCATCATAACAGAGCTCAATTTCTGAAGAATGTAAACAAAAACAAACAATAATAAATATAACGGGAGTTTTCCATTGTGCATATGTTTTTGTGTTTCAAATCAATTTAAAGCAACAAAACTACATAGAAACACTTTGACAGACAGAAAAGAATAAAAATCACCGACATTAAGATCTAGAAGTTATCAAACGGATGGTTAACAAAGAGTTCCTACTGTTGCACATGAAAAAAGTGAAGGTTTGGTAAGTATTACGGTGCGCTAGGAAAATTATGCGATATTTTTCGGGGACAAACCATTATTCTTAAGTAAATCAGAGCACTCTGAACTTTTTTTGTTCTACAATTATAGGATGGCAAGGCCGTAAAAGAAAAGAAAGTTTTTGAAAGTTCTAAATAAAGAATTTCTTCTTTCTTTATATTTATTTTGCATTAAATTCCATTTTATTTCAGATCTTTAGTGGCCTAAAATAAATTTTTAAAAGTTCAAATTTTTTTTAAAATTTAACACAGCCTTTCTATTTTAATTTTTTTTACGAGTCTTTAAAAATATTGGCAAAATGTCAATTAAACTGCTTTAAAGCTCAGCCATGGAGCCCCGTAACAAACAAACAAATTCTTAATGGCTGAAAAATAGCGACAAAGAACAAAGGAAAGATAGAGAGCGTGCAGCAAAGGCCCGGTTAAAGTTGAAACTAGAAGAAAACCTATTAAAAAAAATTAATATTTTCGAAATTCTTTACATATGTATGTAGAACAACAATAAATGCAAATTACGCTAAATGTTTAATTGTTTTTGTTGTTCTTTTTAACATTGTTTTTGTACAGTTTGTTCACGTCATCGTACTCTTTATTAGAACGTGAAAGTTAATACAAATACAACTGGAAACTCAATTTAAATGGACGATTTCATGTACATGTGAGTGTACTAATGTGCTGTTTATGTAAGACGAATGTTTTATTGGATGTTTTCCATATAAACAGACGAACTTGTGAAACCATTTGTCTTACAGAAATAGCACATACCAAGTGTACGAGTGTGTGTTACTGCTGTATGCAAAAATTATTTGCGGGTTTATTATTAAAATGCATTATGAGTGCAAATATAGTTTAAATATGTAAATATGCGTGTGTGCATAACGGAGGATGCATTGGGAACATAATAACTAGAGGCTGTTTAACTGAAAACAAGTCTATTTTATAAGCATAAATAATTATGACTTTTAGTTGTCTACGTACACTCAGCCTCAAAAGTATACATACAGGTAACAAATTTCAGAAATTTCTTAACCAATTTCCATTGAAAATCTTTATAATTGTCTGATTACTTTCCTCGATTTTAAGACGGTCTTTTGCATTGGTTGAGAAATTTGTTAATCGTATGTATATTTTTGTGGGCCTTGTGTATGTGTTCTAGAAGTGCGTGCATAATAGCTATTCTCTATATGTTAATGAGAGTTGTTTGGTTGCCTTTGCCTTTTAAATTAATCTACAATTTGTCAAATTAAATTTTTCTTTTTTAATATAAAATCTCTTATCTTTTCTGAATATATTTTTGCATTAATTAAAACATGTTTTTTTTTTCTATATTTTATATAAAATTTCGACAGTTATTTACAATCTAAACAGAATTGCAAAATATGTTAAAAAATAATAATAATAAACGCGATTTTTATTAACCCTTTCGCAGCGCCGCACCTTCGCCCCACTTTGCAACTTTTTGCGATGGCACGACTGACCATACATTATCGTCATTGGTTACGAAAACGCAAGTGAATAAATAAATAGGTTAGGTTAGGTTAGAGGACGTGTACTTGTCAATTCTGACAAGTACAATACTCGGTGGTCGAATTGACCCATTGTACTACGTCCTAGCTTGTTGTGTGCGTTAATTTTATACATGAGTGGCGGGACCTACAGTTTAAAGTCTACTCCGAACGATACATTTTTTGAGAAGCATTCCATGGCAATTTTTTACTCTCAGAGTTTTTGCCAGAAATCTGCTGAGAGGAAGTCACCGAAAAATTATTTTCAAATTTTCGTTTTGATGTCTGACCTGTGATTCGAATTCAGGTTTTTCGTCTAATAAGCCAACACACTACCTATTAGACCACTGCGACCTCTCAATAAATAAATAACTGCCGCATAATATGCGGTATGTAGCCTGCCTCGAAAGACTTAAATGTAACCAGCCCTTGAAGAAGTAAACCCTAGCGGCAGTAAGCGGAAAAAAATGTCAGAAGGAAATATGGGGTAAATTTAGTAAGTAGATCCAAGCGATTAGGAATCTACATATCGTCGGTCTCATGTAGAAAGGCCCTAACTCCCACTTTTTTCCAAGTTGATTTTTTTTGTGATTCCAATACATTCAACACAAATACATACACCTCGTCACCTCGTCAATTTTATAAAAAAAAATATGAGAGTTAGGGCCTTTCTACATGTGACCAACGATGCATGTTTATGTAGTTACGCACAAAAAATTTTTACCGATATCCTGCCTCGTATAAAACAAAAATAAAAAAACGTAATTAAGCTAGTCTTTGGCTTTACATTACTTTGTAAAGACGTGAATAACATTTACAGTATAAACATTCCCTTACAGTGTAGACATAATGACGTAAATGAACTTTAGTACTCACCACTAAACATGATCCACAAATCGCTGTGCTTTATTCTGAAAAACAAAAAAAATATTCATTAAAATAAAACAACAACTACGTTATAGCTGTAAATATACCGCTAATCAGTACTCACCACATATTATTTATTTTCAGTGCAACTACTTGTAGCCTTAATCAATTAAACCCTCTAATTCATAAATTTTGTTTAGACACGCTAAAATATTTTCTGTAATAAAACAACAACAATCATTGAAGAAATGTAGACAATAACACAATACTTGAATACTCACCCCTAAACGCTTGATTATAACGTGGTGAACACAACAAAGCGATATTTTCTAAAATAAAGCAAAAACTTCATTAAAAACAAGAAGACATCTCCATGCAAATGCTTAGACTCACCATTAATAAACACGATTAAAAAGGCTAAACAAAAAACACGACACTTTTTTGCTGAAAATAAAACAACAATTGCATTACATAGACAATACACTTATATATGTATATTACTACTAACCACTTTGCATCCAGATGCATCAAAAGCCCACGCTAAAACAATATAGAAAGACCATTTTTACGAACAAAAAGAAAAGAAAAAACGCTACCTATTTGCTGAAAATAAAAACAACTTTATTAAAGAATAGAAGACAACAAAACGTACAATACTACTCACCATTAAACGTGATTAAACGGGCATCTTTCCCCATTTCAAAAGGCAACACTTTTGACTAAAAATAAAACAACAAAAAAAAAAGAAGACATCCATACATACATATATGTACATACATTAATACTAACCACTATGTACGTAATTGCTTTGGAAATCCGCGTTAAAAGAACATGCACAAGCAAGACCATTTTTACGACAAAAAAAACACTCTTTTCTGTAAAAAAAAACAACAACTTCATTAAAGAGACGCCGTTATCCAAGTACATATAGATTTATACTCACCACATTCACAAAAATAATTGATTTTATATCGTATTAAACCGTATTAAATAACCGCAAATAATAATTAAAACTAATTTTAAAACAACGCACAATATATTTTATTTATTTTAAACACACAAATTAAATAGCTTTTTTTGCTTTCATTTAATTTAAAAACATACAAACATTATTAAAAAATATACGCACAACTTCACTAGACAAGCGAACGCAACCGATCTCAAACTCTTACTAATTTTTATATTCACCCCTATGCTTTTACTTGTTTTAAAATCGTTTGAGCTTATCCCTTACTCTCTTAATTGCTTTAAAACTCCAAGCAACAAGTAATAAAATATACATGCATGCATATATAAATACACTACATACCTACATGTATGTCAAAGCTTATAGAATATTATACCCCCCCACACCTTCTTAACAAATCAAAACATTGATGCTTTGACTCTATTTCGTTTCGTACGTACTCATCCTTTAATATTCTCACTCTCACAAAATTTCTCTAAAACCAAAAGCAACAATAAAATATACATGCATGCATACATAAATTCAATACATACCTACATGTATGTCAACGCATATTGAATATTACACCCTCCCCCCACACGTTCTTTCCAAAAGCTTAACATTGATGCTTCGATTCTATTTCGTTAAAGAAAACAACAGCACCAGCAAAAGAGATTACACCTCGAACCATTAGTTAATCTTAATACTCATCCTTTAATATTCTCCCTCTCACAAAATTTCTTTAACAACAAAAACTACATGAAAGAAATACTTGTGGCTTGCTCTCATATTTCTGTTTACATAAAATCTAATAACAACAATCAATTGCATAGGCCCTTTATAGCAAAGAAAACAAAAACAACACCCTGACAAAATTTGATACCATAATTACTCTCAGAGCAAAAATAATATTTGTTCACCTCTTACTCTCAATTCAAGCATACGATGAAGCAAATCAATGGAATTGCAACAACAATTCATAAGAACATGATGTAACATGTTAAATTTGCATTGAAGAAAATAGACACACCACTCTCCCTACCCTTCTCCTAAAGACTTTCATTTATTCCGATCAAAGCATGAGTATACTAGCATTAAAAAATCATAATTATTTCATGCAGAGCATTCATGTATCGCCAGAAAAATGGGCAATTGTCAATAAAAACTAATAATGTGGCTAATAATTTAATAACAAATTTATTACGATTGGTAACAAAACCTATTATATTTCTTACCACAACCCTAAAACACAGTAAGAGTACAAACAGAATGCGACTGTAACTTCAAAAGAAGAAAATTTAATGGCCGTTCATATTTTACTGCTTACGTTATTAAACAAGCAACAACAATATGAGCTAGACATCATGCTAACAGAATAAAGACGACAACTACCAACGTTTTTTAAATGTCCACTTGTATGTAAAAGAACTTCTTTTCTTACAGAAAACTTACCTACATACATTCACCACTTTGATGCCTTTTGTGTGCAATGCTTATAGGTGTTCAAGAAATATTGTTGTTGTTGTTTTTTTTCCTTGTCTTTTCTTTGGATGGTTACACCACTCACGCTAACTGCAAATATGAATGACCGGAAATTCATATTTTATTTGTTTAATTTTAAAGTTTATTAATTATTATTTTTATTTACCCCATTATACTGTTGTAATTAATTAGAATTCTTTAGAAAATCTTTATATTTCATTAACAATCATCTATTATTTAACAAAAGAAACACTTTCACACACAAAATTAACACTTTTACACTGTACGGCTTTTGGTAGAAACTAAAGCAAAAAGGGTGAGAATGAGAGTCTGCAGTGTGGTGTGGTGTGTTCTTTGATCTGTTTATTCATGTGCGTGTGTTTATTTTCAATGCAGGTGTGGTGTAACCTATTAGATCATGTTCTTATGTTTTGTTGTTACAATTCCATTGATTTGCTTAATCTTATGTTTGTTTGCTTTTGGAGTAAGTGGTGAAGAACAAATATTATTTCTACTCTGAGAGCAAATATGGCGACATGGTGTGGCAGGGTGTTGTTTTTGTTTCCTTTGTAATAAAGGGTTTTTTGCAATTAAATGTTGTTAGTGGTTTTCGGAAGAAATACCCATGAGTGATTTCTTTTATGTGGTGTGATTTTTAAAGAAAATTTTGGCAGAGCATGAATATTAAAGGGTGAGTGAGTAATAAAGATGAGATTAATTGATGGTTACTAAGTGCATACTCATCCACACAAATAGAGTTGTTGTTTTATTTTGAATGAAAGGAGAAGTAAAGCAACAAGTTTGTGTATGAAAAAAAGTCTTGTGGGCGATGGTACTCAATATATGTTGACCTACGTATGAGAATATTTTTTTTTATGTGAAGGTTGATTGGAGTTTTTTAAGCATTGTAAAGAGAAAGGTAGCATAGAAAAAGAGTTAAAACAATTAAATGCGTTGGGGTGAATATGAAAATTAGTATGAATTCGTGTCCGGTTGTGTTAGCTTGTGTAGGGAAGTTGTGCGTATATTTTAATTAATGTTTGTATGTTTTTAAACTAAATTAAAGTGAAAAGATCATCATATTTATGTGTTTTAAAGTAAATAAATTTATTGTGCGGTGTTTTAAAATTAGTTTTAATTAATATTTGCCGGTATTTAATGCGGTTTAATGCGATATAAAATCAATTATTTTTGTGCGGGTGGTGAGTATAAATCTATATGTACTTGAATAACGGCGTCTCTTTAATGAAGTTGTTGTTGTCTTTTTTTTTTACAGAAAAAAGTGTTTTTTTTTTCGTATGCAAAATGGTCAGCATGAATGTGTGTATGGGTGAATGTCTGCATCTCTTTAATAAAATTGTTGTTTTATTTTCAGCTAAAAGTGTCGGGTTTTGTTTGATGAAAGAGGCCTGCTTAATCGTGTTTATTTTTGTGCGCGTTTTTAAAGAAATCGAATAAGTATATAAGGGTGAGTATTGTTGTATGTCTTGATGTCTTTTAGTTTTTAATACAGTTGTTGTTTTTATTTTCAGCAAAAAGTGTTTTTTAGTGCGGGTTTTTGTTGCATCCGGATGCATAATGGTGAGTATTAATATATGTATGTGCAGTTGGCTTTACCTATGTAATGAAATTGTTGCTTTACTTTCAGCAATAAATGTCGTGTTTCGTTTAATTAAAAGGCCTATTTAAAATCGCGTTCGTTTATGGTGAGTATAACTATAAGAGTGGGTGGAGATGTATTTTTCGTTTTAATGAAGTTTTTGTTTTATTTTAGAAAATAATGGTTTATGGTGTTCATCGTATTATAATATATATAGTGGTGAGTATTAAAATATTATGATATTACCTACATATCTTCAAATATTGTTGTTGTTGTTTCATTACAGAAAATTAGTGTGTTTAAAAAAAAATAGAAAAAATAAAAAAGCAAAATGTTGCTTGATCAAGATTACGTGTACTTGGATTGGAAATAAATGCATAGTGGTGAGTAATTACTGTTTAGCGGTATATTTACTGTTATAACATAGTTGTTGTTTTATTTTAATGAATATTTTTGTTTTTTTTTGTTTTTCAGAATAAAGCACAACGAAGGTATTGGTGGATGGTGTTTAGTGGTGAGTACTAACGCTTTTTTACTCCATTTTGTTTATATATTTACGTATAAATATTAAAGCTTAGCTAAAGACTTGCTTAATCATTAATAATTAATAATTTGTGTTCTAAACTGGGGATGAAAATCCCGATATTTGTGCGTAACTAATCACGTAGATTCCTTATCGTTTGAGTCTATATACTAAACTCACCTCATAGGTATTTCCGTTAGATATTTTCCTTTCCGTTCACTTCCGTTACGTATGATGTACTTCGAAAAGGGCTGCTTAGTTTTAATGTTGTCTGATCAGAAATTTGATTGTCCTACCACTGAAGTTTCTAAATAACAACTGCAGTCATATGCTGACTGCTCTCCCGTTTCATTTTATTTATGAATTTAACATTTCACTGAAAAGCTGGAGTGTATTCCTTTATGCTTTCTGTGGCCATATAAATTACGAAAAGTGAAATAATATGCACTCTAGATCTTTATCCATACGGTTTGGTCATATAGGGACTCAAAAATCCCAAAACCTGTTCAGATATTTTTCCTAAAGAGTCATGACCAGCTAGGCCAAGTTGAGTATTTACATACATACATACATAATTGGCCATTACAACCCTTCAGTCAGGATTACGACCTAGCTTCTCACACCACTTATGTTGTGTGTGTTAATTTTATACATGAGTGGCGGGACCTACAGTTTTAAAGTCGACTCCGAACGACAGATTTTTGAGAAGCTTTTCATGGCAATTTTTACTCTCAGAGTCTTTGTCAGAAATCTGCTGAGAGAGGAAGTCGCCGAAGAAATATTTTTCGTTTTGATGCCTCACCTGGGATTCGAACCAACACACTACCCACTAGACCACGGCGACTTCAAGTTGTGTATTTAGCGGTTTAAAACCCATCTATCTGTTAACACTGTCAGCTGTAAAATATCTTCCACTGGAAAGTTTCCATTTACGATTATTTGAGAATTGTTTAGCAATGGAAGAATGTCTAGGAGTAATTAAAACTGGCCACAGAAGTTGGCACCAAATTTTCAGCCATTAGGGAGTGATTCTAATCGGTTTAAAAGACCTGCTAAGTGAGGAATTTCGCATGTCGAGTGCGTGACAGGTCGGTGTTGTACAGTAGATAGTGGGTTAGCTTAATAGGCGATGGCCCAAGAGACCCAAAAGAGCTCTGACATATTAAAAAATAATTATTTTCTTTCGACAACCCACTCTTGATAGGGATTTAGACGGTCTCGGTTATACGGCTCCCGTCATGTTTAGAAATTTTTCAAAACCCCATCACACTTTGTTTTATTGATTTTGTTTTATTTTTTTCTTCTTTCTCATCGTTTTTTTATGGCTTAATCATCTCAATATTAAGCAAAGTTGTGACGCTTTCTTTTATAGAAACTTATCATGTCATGTTTCGTTTTTATGTTAATGGATTTTAATTTTTTATTTATTTATTCTTCATAAAAAAACAAAAAAACGAGGAAGAAAAAAATCAATTTAAAATTCAAAAAGATAACAACAGTTATTCAACAAATAAGAAACGGTAAGTGAACGTTTTGCGCTTATGAAGTGACAATCGATAGAATCACTTTGATTGATCAATTTAGAATATAATGATCGGAAAAGGGCCAGTTCGGCAGCAGATAAGTTAAATTTTAACCTTTTTATTCACCAAAATCCAGTTCGCGGATAGCTTAACGTATCTATCGCACTTTAATTGATCAATCTAGTACCCAATGTTAAGAAAGAGGACCGGTTCTGCAGTAGACAAGTTAAATTTTAACCGCTTTATTTACTATTAAATATTAACCATTTTATTTACCAATATCCCGTTCGTGGATAGCTTAACGAATCTATCGCACTTTAATTGATCAATCTAGTACCCAATGTTAAGAACGGGGACCGGTTCTGCAGTAGACAAGTTAAATTTGAACCGCTTTATTTACCATTAACCCGTTTGCGGTTAGTTTAACGATTCTATCACAAATATATGTGAATTCAATCACATTTAAGCGCTGGTCAAGTAAATCACGATCAATCAGATAGTTCACAACACTCCTCTCATAAGTTTCCCGAGATGGTATTGATAATTCTGTCACTTTCAGCCAATAACACATAAATTTCATGTGGTTGCCTTAAGAAACAATGCTCTCCTGACAAATCCTATGAGATTCCATAATGGCGTTACTATTAAGTTGGTCCACGCCACCAGAAAACCACCATCAGCATTAACGTTTCATTCTTTTCATCAGAATAGTTCCTAGAAGATGGGCGTATCTAAGTCCAGACATTCGATTGAATTCCTGCTAAGAGCTTTGGTTCTCTTTTTCACTAGATTAGGCTACAGGATGCATAATGAATGTTCTGCAGCCTACAGACTACAACAGCAATGGCAAAACATGTTTAGAGCTTTTTTAGGATTCATGACCCGGTCATTACTGTTAAAAAATGCTGTCAAAATGTAATACCATGTCCCCCCCTATTTTGTTGAATTTATTGTAGTTGGCAGTCTAATTAGGATCCTTAACGGGAAGGGACTTATTGATCCAAAAAGGCTGATGGATGGCTCATATCACGAACAATGTTGACAATGTCTGGTCAGTCGCGCCGTCGTGAAAAGTTGCAAATTGTGTTATGGATGCCATTTAACGAACCAAATCATTTCTTTGAAGAACTCTGGCTGTAATTGTTTTGTTTTTTTTATTCCCATCTTAATGCTTGATTTTGGTTTTGTTGACTCTCCACCACACCACACCACACCACAAAAGTTTCGATATCATTTACACACTTAGGCTCATTGATAATTGTGGACTGGTTGTGGGTTAGTTTGCAAAAAAAAACTCCGCATCTACTCCAACTGTTGCGGTTTTCAATATTATTAAACCGCCACAATAGCATGTGGCTGTGTGAGCTACTGTTGGTAGCTCATGACACTACACAACACTGATAATACAGTCGGCTTACAGACAGAGGGACAGACATTAACTGCACCCATAGCTGTTTAGCTGGTTGGCTGCCCCTTTGCAGACAATTTGCACAATTATTTTTCAGTGAAATTATTTATGTGGCATGCAACATACTGTATATGTAGTACATGAACATTTTATTTTCTTGTTTTCTTTTCTCGAGTGTGTCTGTGTGTTTTTTTCTTTCTTTCTTTATTTTATCATCAACAGACTTCATGTCTTTCTATCTGGCCACAGACAAATGGTTTTTACGTACCACAGTAGCTACTTAAAATGCCTGTTTAAACAAGCGAAAACAACAACAACAATAACCTTTTGTGGCTACTTTTGTTAGGCAGTGTAACATACATAAATAAGTGCAAGTACATTATATGAACGATGCTTTTGCTTTTTCTGTTTCTAAGATAAAAATTTTTATTGAAAAAATCAATTTTTTTTGCTGTAGTTTGTAGTATTTTTGCCTGCGGTTATTATTTGTTTACTTACTCTCATGTGGTAAATTTAATAAATTTTGACCACAATATTTAAACTGTGATAATTTTTTCTTTTCTTCTGTTACAAACATCCATATGAGCCTTGAGATTATTAAAAAAAAAATGTTTTTATTTACATTGTGGTTAAACGTAAAAAAAGTTATTTTTGTTTGCATTTGTTTTATTTTTTTAATAAAATTTTATGCTCAATTTAAGTCAATCATAAATATAGGGCTGGGGATAAGGTTTTCCTTAAACTGATATCAATTAAATACATATTTTAAAACAACAGTTTTATTTAAAAATTTTCAAATTTTTTAATAACAGAAAATGCACGATATTTAATTTTTTTTATATTTCTGGTTTTGTGTCACTTGTCATATTATGACATATGGCATAAATTTGTAAAGAAAATAGCATTAATTAATTGAAAAGCTTAGTTTTCAAAAGATTAAGGCACTATAAACAAAATAATATCCTATTTTTGTAACTTTTCATGTCATGTCAGGGCATTTTATTAAATAATTTACATTTTTTTAATGATTTTTGTCACATGTCATATCATGTCATTTCCGTAAATTTGTAAAAAAAACCTCAATTAATTAAAGGGTTTAATTTAAAAAATTAAAGTACTCTGAACTATTTTTGTCTCTTGTCATGTCATGTCACATATCATATGTTTTTAATAAAAATCAATACAGGCTCAGTTTAAAGACTAAAGAATATTAAGTAAACAATTTTTTTACGTTTGCCATTTATTATGGCATTTCATAGATTTTTCTATTTCTTTATTCAATTTCCTATTTTTGGAACTTGTCATGTCATATCACATGTCACATATTCTATTACAAACATTGATCAACTGAAAGGCTTAGTTCAATACATTAAAGCGCTGTAAAATAAAAAATGTTCTATTTTTGTAATTTGTCACATCATGTCACATGTCATATGTTTCAATTTGAAAAACTAATTGCGCTGCAAATCAAACAATATTCCAAACATAAACTAAAATTAATAACTTGCCATCATATCATTCATACATTGACATGTCACTTATTGACATAAAAAATTTACAAAAATGACAAAAAAAACAAACATTTTATTTGAAATATACTTACATATTTAAAATTAGAAAGAAAACAAGTCAAGAAATTGGATTTACAAACTGTTTTATAACACAGTAGTTTCAATACTTTTTAATTTTTAATAAAATTAAGTTATTGTCATGTCACACCACTTAAAAAATTTTCAAAAACTATAGTTTAAATATGTTTTTAATGGTTCTAATTTTCAAATTTCATAAAATTCTAATTTGCTAAAACTACATGACAAAAATTGTATAATTTGTCATAATATGACATGTCATTAGATATGTTTCTTTAGAAAAGTTTTGGAATTAATTTTACAAAATGTTATAATATTTGAAATTTGGTAATATTTTAGTTATTTAGGAGTTTAGGAATTGTCATCACTTGTCACTGTCATTTTTTATTTTTGTGAAAATGTAAGTTAGTCACAGATAATAATTACTATTAGAAAACTAAAGGGAATTTACTTTAACCATACAATATTTCAAATAAATATGGCAATTTTGTCATATTTAGTGTGATTTTAAAAATTTTTTTTGACACTTGTCATATTATGTCATGTAATATAGTAGATTTTTTTTAAAACACCAATTTTTCGTTTATAAAAAAAATTCTTTCAAACTCTAAGCTTTTGAATTTATATTATCGTAGGGATTTTGGAAGCATTGTCATTTGTCATGTCACATTGCTTGTTACTGTTTGTAGTATTTCTATTTTCATAAATTATATCGCTTTAATATTTAATGAAATTTTTTGATGCATGAAATCAATTTTTTTTTCAATAAAAACTATGCTTAAATGCTGCCTCCTACTCCATTAATTTTACAATTTATTTGATTTTAAATTCTTGAATATTTTTGGTATGAATTTGTGTAATAATTTAGTCCAAATTTTAATGGGTACTGTATATGCATTTTTCATTAAATTTTATTGAGCATATGAAATTGGCTACACGCTGTTTAAAATGAAGCCAAATATTAACACCCACAAGTGTTTCCATAAACAGAAAACCAAACCACCAACCAACCACTCACTACCATTCAAAATTCATAATAAAATAAAGAATTCGATCAAATTTTTCTACATTTTGTTTTTTTTTTTTTGTTCTCTTATCTTGTAAATTTAATATTCGCTTGGGCTTATTACAATTTCATGCCAAATTACAAATGACAACAACGGAAGAAAGTGGGTTGAAAAAAACAGAACTGCTGCAGCGTGTAAAAATCGCAGCTAAAAATACATTTTTTTTTCACTAGACACACAATTTTGGAGGTGGTTTCCAATAAGATATTAACACTTGAAATTAGCTAAGTTGGCTGGCTGGCTGGCTGCAGGCAAGCACTCTAATGTATCCCACACACATGCTTCAGTATTAAAGTATTTATGAAATCTTAAACAGAAAAAAAAAAAAATTATGAAAAATCATTTAAGACACCTGAGTTAACGGAAATGGCATTCTGTAGTTTATTATTAAATAAAAAATTAAGTCAAATATTTCCATTATAAAATCTAATGAAACCACCGAAGAATCATAAAATCTTTACTCACTTGCTGTGTATATGATTGGCCATAAACAGACGCCTAAAATCTTTCACGAAAACAAAAAAAAGAATTTTTTTAAATGCATCCGATATTTCCACTCATGCATAAAAATACAAAAACAAACAATTTATTTAAAAATAAATTCCCTTTAGATTTATTTTTCGATTTAGAAAAATGTAATATGCAAGAAAAGCATTAAAAAACAAATTTAGATTGAAAAATCTTCAAATTTCACTAAAAAAAACAATAAAGTGACACAATAATGACAAAAATCAATGACAAAAGTTTTTTTAATTCAAAAATATTAGCAACTAGCGCCTAATTTTAGCAAACATAATAATAAAACACCTATAAAATTACAATAATGACAAGTGACAGTGACATAATCAACAATATATACAAAAAAACAATTTTTTATAGAAAAAAATTTACAAAAAAAATTTCAATATCACTACGAAAAGCAATTGTAAATAGAAAGTGACAATGAATAATTATTATAAGCCTACAATTGATGCTGTAAAAATGACAAACAATTCAAATTCGCAGTTAAAAATAACCAAAAATAACTAATTACAACGATAAAATATGAAAAAATGTCACAATGTGACATTTACAACATCAACTGGTTTCATGCATTGAACTATTCCAAAACAAAAAGTATGAAAATATGTGACATGACAAATTGCTTAATCTTTCCCTTTGAAGTGATACGATTTTTGGTAAAAAAAAAATATATGACATGAGATATGACAAGTGCAAACTAGCTTTTTAATCATGATTTGTGTTTCTTAAAAATATTTGACATGTGACATGACATGACAAGTGACAAAATATTTTAAACTTAGTCGTGCAATTAATTGATGTTGTTTTTTTTTTGATATATGACATATGATATGACATGACAAGTGATAAAAGTGTGAAATTGTTTATTCCGTAACGGTTTAATCATTTAAACATATGTTTATTTCAATTTATGACATTTGACATGTCATGACAGGTGATAAAAGTGCGAAATTGTTTAGTTCATGATGTTTTCTTTAATATATTATATAACATGTCATAATATGACATGTGACATGACATCACAAGTGACAAAAAAGCGAAATTATTTAGTTGATAGCGCTTTAATCTTTTAAGCCCAGCCATTTAATTAATTTATGCTCTTTAATATATGACATGTTACATAATATGACATGTGACATGTCATGTCATGTAACATAACAATGACAAGTGACAATATTTTTCATTTCATTAATTTTATATTCATTTAAAAATTGAATATTACTAGAAATTTATTACAAGATTATGTGACATGTCATGTGACATTTAGATTTTAAAAGCGTAGGGCATTTAAAATTTTATTTTTTATGATTTTTTTTATATAAATTTTTGGTATTATTTTTAGTAGCGAAGTGAAATAAAATTAAAAACTATTGTTGACAGACATACAGAGCCATAGAATATTTTAAATCTACATGTTGACAGTTCCAATTCTTTACTCTTTTTTTTTTTGTACGTTTTCTGTTTGTGCTTTTTTTTTGCTCAGTTGGGCAAAAATGCATTTTAAATCGCTATGTATGGCAACGTGCTGGCATCAAATTTTCTATGCTGTGGCAATAGTAGAAGCATTTTAGATGGGCTTCCATTTGTTTTTTTGTTCATATGCTTTCGAGGGGCATTCAAATACGTGGTAATTATTTATAAGATCAAGTTGCAAATATTTGGTTTATTTTTAGATTTAAAAAAAAACAAAAAAAAAAGTTTTTTGATTCGTTTTAAAATAAAGTTTTCCGGTTCAGTTAGTTTGACATACATTTTCCAAGACTTTAACAAAGTTTTGTAAAGAATACTTTGGAATATTCTTTCTGTTTTGAAGGCAATGAAATTCAAAACGAAATTTTATATTTTAAATTTTTATATTTTATTTTAAAAAAATTGTCACCAATTTTTAGTTGACATCTTCAAGCGTTAATTTAACTTTTAAAGGCTAATTTAATGCCATATTTGGTCTGTATGGGCGGGTGAAGTTGTCAATCATGTTTAAACGCCTGTAATAAATTTAATAATTTTACGGCTTCCAATATTTTATTTCTATAATAAATTTGCATATTTTTTTAAAAAAAATATTCATAATTTGTTTGTTAAATAATTTATGTATCGTGTTTTAAAGCATTATGTTTTATTTTAATTTTCAATCATAAAATATTTTCGATTTTGTATAAATTATGCTAATGGCAGTTTATAAACAATTTTTAATAAATAAAAAAATTTAAAAAAAAAACATAAATTATTCACAAATATGGTTAAAAAATGTATATTAAAAAATTATATTTCAAAGAAAAAAAAACTTAAATTAAACAAAGAAAAAATAAAAATTTTTTTTTCGAGTCAAAATATTGTCAAAAAAATATTTTTTTTGTACCAAATTTTTGTCAAAAAAATAAATTATATTTGAAAAAAAATCTCAAATATTATGAAAAGTTTCCTAAACTTAAATTAAACAAAAAAATAAATAAATAAATAAAAAAATTTTTTGAGTCATAATTTTATCAAAAAAATATTTTTTTTGACCAAATTTTTGTCAAAAAAATTTATATTTCAAAAAAAAAAAAATCTCAAATATTATGAAAAGTTTCCTAAATTTAAATTAAACAAAAAAAAAAAAAATAAATAAATAAAAAAATTTTTTGAGTCAAAATTTTATCAAAAAAATATTTTTTTTTTGACCAAATTTATATAAAAAAAAAAATTTTTTTACCCAATTTTCGGCAGTTTAAAAAAAAATATAAAACAATATTTTTAAGTCACTGATTCCATGGAAATGGGGACAGCATCCTGGCATATAGGGCAACAAAGGCCCTATATAGGAGAGTAATAGGTTTTCACTCTAAGAATGCTACATTGGCTCTAAAAAAAATGTAATTTGACCCATACTAAGTGCGCTGGACATCGATGGAGAGGCAACAACAACATTTGAATAATTCAAGGGGTCTAAAGAATGTAATGTTTTTCGATAAGGGCCATTACAACCCTTTAGTCAGCATTACGACCTAGCTTCTCACACCACTTATGTTGTGTGCGTTAATTTTATACATGAGTGGCGGGACCTACAGTTTAAAGTCGACTCCGAACGACAGATTTTTGAGAAGCTTTTCACGGCAATTTTTACTCTCAGAGTCTGCCAGAAATCTGCTAAGAGGAAGTCGCCGAAGAAATATTTTTTCGTTTTGATGTCTGACCTGGGATTCGAACCCGGGCCTTTTGTCTAATAAGCCAACACACTGCCCACTAGACCACGGCGAAAAACCCAATTTTGGTAACAATACTCTTCCTCCAAACCAATATAGAGATAAGAGTTACAAATCTTATAATTAGAGTATAGTTTGCACAAAGGATGCTCTCTTACTTGGTGTGCAGTTATCCCACAGGTTGGCCATCTTGCTTAAACGAACACTCCCTTACTTGGTGCGCAGTTATCCAACAGTTTGCCTATCTTGGTCATAAGGATCAGCAGAATATAATTGCTACACTACAAGTCGTCTTTCCCATGATGTTTAGTTATCCGACAGGATGCCCAATACATCAATAACAACGTTCTACGTTCTAGATTAAAGGTTCTTGATTAAACGGATAAAAAATTTTATTCGAATAAAATTCTGGATTGTATTCGAATAAAATTCTGAATTGTATTCGAATAAAATTCCTAATTATATTTGAATAAAAACCCGGATTCTATTCGAATAAAAGCCTAATATTTTTTGACAGTGTCACTTGTCATTTTGTGTCATTTAATTTTGTTAAAAATTGTTTCATTATTCATCTTTCCAATAAAAAAAATTAAAAATTATTATTACTTTAGTTAAATTATTTACTTTTAATCCGGTTTAATTTATTACTTTATTTGATAAAAAAAAAACAAAAGCAAAGAAACCGTGTACCAGTCCATCTGCTGTATCAGAGTGTGTCATAATTTTTGTCGCGTTGGTTTTTTTTATCACACTTTTTTTTTTGTCTAATAAATTTATAATGTTTTGCCTATGAAAACTATTTAAAATATTTTTTGTAAATATACGAGAGACCGCTTTAAACACCCGGTAAAATACATGACGAACGTATTTTAAAATGCGTAGGTCGTATGATAATGTAAAGTGGTGTTCGTTTTGTTTCGTTTTTTTTTTTTTATAGTTTACATTCCATTTCAATTTTGTTTTTCATTAAATCTTTGGCCTCTTAAGTTGCTTTTTTAATGGGTTTTTAATTTATTTTTGGTCATGGGGAATATCCATTATTTGGTAGGTTTTCTGTAGACTTTTGCTTCTTTCTATTTTTTTTTTATTATAATTTTATGACAAATCAAACAGCTACTTATGAAAACCATAAAAATTGTATAAATTAATGATATGAGAGAAATAATTATGAAATAAAAAAATATTTATTTTAAGATTTTCGTTTTTGCTGTTGCTTAAGCGCGCGGGCCGTATTAATAGGCTCTTCAAACAAAATTTATTGATTTTTTTATACAAAAAAAAAATAATAAAAAACTACGTACTCCTCCTCCTGGTAATTTAATATCATATTTATAATATTGAATTACAATACAGAAAAAAAAATCGGTTTTTTTATATAAAAAAAATCCAGTTTTTTCGTCTTAAGAATTTGCAAATTGCAACCCTTTTCTTACATTCTTGGTTTTTTCAAAAGCTCACGCCTCTTTTCCTTTAAAAACAAGAAATTATTCCCTCTTCCCAAATGTTTTTTAGTTTGAATTTAATTGTGGTTTCCAAAACTCTTTTAAAACACTGCCACTAACAGGGGAAGAACTAAGGGTAAAGACCAGCTTTTTATTCATTTTATATCAAGTTAAAGTATTTTATTACAAAACCTGTTTTAAAACGAATAAAAAAAAAATTTTTTTTATTCGAATAAAAATCCGGATCTTATTCGAATAAAAAACCGGATTTTATTCGTATTAAAAAAGTTCATTTTATTCGAATAGAAAACTAAGTTTTATTTGTATATATAAGTAACGACCTGATTGTAAGTCTATAAAATAAATTAATTTTATTCGAATAAAAAACCGGATTTTATTCGAATTATAAATGTTGATTTTATTCGAATAGAAAGCAAGGTTTTTTTGTATATCTATGTAAATAAATATCTTATTACAAGACCTGATTGTAGGTCTGTACAATAAATGAATTTTATTCGAATAAAAAACCGTATTTTATTTGAATAAAATACCAGATTTTATTTGTTCATGTTACTTACATAAATATCTCATTACATGACCTGATTGTAAGTCTATAAAATAAATGAATTCTATTCGAATAACAAACCCGATTTTATTCGAATAAAAAAACAGTATTTTCATTCAACCAAAAACAGTTCCTTAGGAAAAACAGTTCCTTGGAAATATGTAATCAGAAATTCAGTTAAAACCCAGTATATATTGGTATAAAAAGCCAGATTTTATTCGTTTAAAAACTGATTCCATAACCAAAAAATATAAAAATTTTTAATCGAATAAATTTAGAAATCTAATTTGAAGTCTGATTTTAATCCAAAATTGAAACAACAAAGAAAACGATTTTCATTAAAACCGATTTTTGTTTGAAAAAAAAACCGATTTTTGTTTGAAAAAAAAACCGGTTTTTATTCGAATAAAAAACCCGATTTTAATACGAATAAAAACCGGTTTTTTGAGTTTAGTGTTTGGATATAGAGTTTTAAAACTTTTAATGAATTTCTTTTTAGAAAACCCTTTTCTATTTCACTGGCTACCCTGGTCTCCCTGTATAACGCCTTCTAACTGCGTTCTAGACTGCATTTTGAAATTAAAATTAAAAAAAAAAGAAAATTTATTTTGTTTAATTCGTATAATTTATGAAACATTTTCATGCTTTATGAATTTCTCTGTGGGCTTTTTATAAAACAAAAAAAATATGACGCTATTCGAATGAAATTTATTTATTTTATAGGCCTACAATCAGGTCTTTTAATATACAAATAAAACCTGGTTTTTTATTCAATTAAATTCCGGTTTTTTATTCGAATAAAATCTATTTTTTTATTCGAAAAAAATGCGGTTTTTTTTATTCGAATCATACAGATTTACAATTAACCATTATTGTGAGATACTTATTTACTTAGATTTATAAGTATTTATTTATTCGAATAAAATTCGGTTTTTTATTCGAATAAAATTTATTTATTTTATTTTATAGACTTACAATCAGGTATTTAAATGAGATACTTATTTACTTAAATATACAAATAAAATCTGTTTTTTTATTTAAATAAAATCCGCGTTTTTATTCGAATAAAATCCGATTTTATATTCGAATAAAATCCAGGTTTTTATTCGAATGAAATTTATTTATTTTATTTTATTTACATAACATACAAACAAAACCTGGTTTTTTATTCAAATAAAATCCGGTTTTTTATTCGAATAAAATCTAGTTTTTTATTCGAAAGAAATTCGGTTTTTTTTATTCGAATAATACAGATTTACAATTAACCATTATTGTGAGATACTTATTTACTTAGATTTAATAAGTATTTATTTATTCGAATAAAATTCGGTTTTTTATTCGAATAAATTTATTTATTTTATAGACTTACAATCAGGTATTAAATGAGATACTTATTTACTTAATATACAAAATAAAATCTGTTTTTTTATTTAAATAAAATCCGCGTTTTTATTCGAATAAAATCCGGCTTTTTATTCAAATAAAATCCGGGGTTTTATTTGAATAAATATATTTATTTTATTTTATTTACATAACATACAAACAAAACCTGGTTTTTTATTCAAATAAAATCCGGTTTTTTTATTCGAATAAAATCTAGTTTTTTATTCGAAGAAATTCGGTTTTTTTATTCGAATAATACAGATTTACAATTAACCATTAGAGTGAGATACTTATTTACTTAGATTTATAAGTATTTAGTTATTCGAATAAAATCTTTATTCAATAGACATATAATCAGACTTGTAATGAGATACTTATTTACTTAAATATACAAATAAAATCTGGTTTTTTATTCAAATAAAATCCGGTTTTTTATTCGAATAAGATACGGATTTTTATTCGAAAAAAATCCAGGTTTTTATTCGAATGAAATTTATTTATTTTATAGGCCTACAATCAGGTCTTGTATTGAGATACTTATGTATGTACTTAAATATACAAATAAAATTTGGTTTTTTATTCGAATAAGATCCGGGTTTTTATTCGAATAAAATATGGTTTTTTATTCGAATAAAATCTGGATTTTTATTCGAATAAAATCTGGATTTTTATTCAAATAAAATCGTTTTTTATATATATTTACAGTTAACCATTATAGTGAGATACTTATTTACTTAGATTTATAAGTAGATACTTATTTATTCGAATAAATTTTAGTTTTTTATTCGAATAAAATCCGGTTTTTCATTCGAATAAAATCTCGTTTTTTATTCAAATAAAATCGTTTTTTTAAACATTTACAGTGAGATACTTATAGTGAGATACTTATTTACTTAGATTTATAAGTAGATACTTATTTATTCGAATAAAATCTGTTTTTTTATTCGAATAAAATTCAATATTGGTATACTTATTTACTTAGATATACAAATAAAACTTGATTTTTTATTCGAATAAAATCCGTGATTTTCATTCGAATAAAATCCGTGTTTTTTATTCGAATAAAATTATTATTTTTGTTTGTTTTCAAAAAAAGGTTTTGTATACCAAAAAACCAATCAAAATGTCCTCCATCATCGGCTCATAAGCCTTTAAAATAATAAAATTGTTAGCACAAGTAAACCCACTCCCTCCATTGAAAGGCCTAAGGTACTTTCTATCATCGCAACCAGATACTGTTAATATAGGCAATATTTGAAGGCCGATATCTCAAGTTCCAAAAATTATTTGGGAGATGCGACTAATTGCGTTTCATTAGGGACACCTTTGGCTACAATTTGTTTATAGAGGGATATCCGCAACAAATCTGATTTCCCCATAATATTGATTATCCTACCCAGACAATCTAATACACTTTTTGTTGAAGAATTTTAAATTTTCCCAAGAATTACCGATTTACCAGAGCAGTTATTCCACTCAGGAATGTGTGAAGCACAAATTTAAAGGAAGGGAATAGATGTTCCATTCTCTGATATCGTATATTTGGGTGTTAACCCGTTAACCACTTAACATTGCTCTGTTAACTTTAACATTAGCTCTGTTAAAATTTTTTGGTTTTTGTCTTTGCTAAATTAAATTTGAATTTATCTTCACAATACATATGAAAAGTCGTCTTTAAACTTTTTAAATATTTTCAAGACATTAAAAAATTTATTGAAATCTTACCTTTCGTTAGACGTTAAACATTTCCTTTTTGTGTTGAAATGCTGGAAAATAAAAACAACAAAAACAAAAAATCAATTTATTAATATTATTAAACAAGAAAACAATAGAAATTCCTTTAATAAAATAGAAAAAAAAAACAGAATCGTTGTTAAAAATTGTGTTTATTTAAATAAATTATGCCAAAGACAACAACAAAAACAACAACAACAACATTTTTCTTTAACCCATCGAAAGTCAGTCTACCTGTGACTTTAAATAGAGCTAGAGTTTCCTTACTTAAGTTACAAAGATAAAAAGCCGCCATTGACTTGGAGACAAACAAACATTTTTTTTAAAGGAAATAAGCGCCTTAATATAAAGCCAGCCAAACACAAACTGTTTTTACTAATAGAATTTCAAATTTTTTCTCATATTTAACTGTGGGACTCTCTGCTTATGAAAGAAATTTTGTCAACCAAAAAAAAAAAAAAAACATTTTCAAAGTTGTTAAACAAACACCAAAAAACAACAGAAAAAACTGCCGTAAAATGTAGCAAAATTGCCTTATTTAGCAAACAATGGCTTTTTCGTTGTCAAAATATATTCAGCCCAAGTCAGCCAAGCCAGTCAGCCAGCCACCTAGTCATACCTATCGTCTATACCCTCCTATTCTCTACCCTGTTTTGCAACAGAGACGCATAATTTAATGTGATTTAAATTGTTTGGCTGTTTGGCGAAAAATGCCAATGCAAATGGAACAAAATAAAAATAGTAATGATAAGCCAGTGATGGAAAGAAGGGTATTATTGTGTTTAGAAAATTATGCAAATTATTTGAATTTCGTTCAAATATTTATTGTAATGATTAAAAATAATAATTCGGTAGGATGTTTGCATTAAAAAAAAACCCAAAACACTTAAAATATAGTTTTATGGGCCATATAAGCTCTTATCATTATTTGCCATTATTACCTCATTACTAGTGTGTAAAGATGCCAAACATTGTACTGCCCTCAATCAATGTACATATTCTCTCCCTATAATGTCTCTTCTAAATATTCAAAATGCTGTTGGATGGTTTTCTGCCCACCACCTGCTCTATAAACACCTCATAGTCCCAAAAATCGTAAATTATCGAAATAAAAATGCAAGTTATCGGCCAAAAAATGCAGATCATGGTTCAAAATATGCAAGTAATTCACGCAAAAAATTCAAGTCATCAATTAAAAAAATTGCAAATCTTTGACCAATAAAATGCAAGTTATCGACCAAAAAATCCAAGTCATGGACAAAAAAATGCCAGTCAGCGTCCAAAAAGAATGCAAAATATTGATCTAAAAAATGCCAGTCATCGTTCCATAAAATTCAAGTCAACTACCCAAAAAATACAAGTCATTAAAGCAAAAAATGCAACTTATCAACCAAAAAAGGCAAGTCATTGATCTAAAAAGTGCCAGTCATCGTCCAAAAAAACCCAAGTCATCTACCAAAAAATGCAAGTTATCGTTTCTTTTATATATAGACACATTAACTCAATGATAATTATTAAAATTTTATGAATTTTAAGAAAACAATTAGGTTTATCACCTATATCTCCGGTCCCAAGTAAAGCTGGATAGCATGGAATACTGTTTTGAAATCTTTAATACCATGGCTAGCTAGGACCGAGTGTGCGGTCCTTTTCTCCCAAAAGTCCATGGTTTATCCGATTTTATTCGATTTGTATAGAGCACTTTGTTTTGTTCATTTGAAAAAAAAAAAAAATTAGCGGTTTCAAGTAACCGGCCCGACCGTAACTAAAACTATTTTAGAACCTTTCATACCATGGCTATGCCGTCCACTAGGTCCATTACCCCCATGGCTCCAGTTTATTATAGATATTGCCCGATTTATTGTAGAGTTTTTCTTTGTTTGTTTATTTGAAGAAAAGGTTTGCTTCATCAACTACATTTCTGGTCCTAAAGCTTACCCTTCCATAACGAAAACTGTTTTGGAATCCATGATACAATAGCTATAGAACCCACTAAGCCCAAAAGTCGTACCTTTTTAAATTTTATCGAATTTCTCACAATTCATGGAGCATATATCGATACTTTTTTGTTTTGTGGTGCTTTTCTTAAGTCGTAGTTTTACCCCATTTCTCCCCTTTTTTTATGTACGTTCATGGGTTTTTTAAATTTCTAATTGAAATTCTTGGATTTAATTGAGTTGTCATTCTATAATAATTAATAACTTAATCAAACGCCTAGTTGATGACAACCATGACACGAGATACTTAAACATTTTTGTATTAAGCCTTCTTAAATAGCCATGGAAACAGTGGGTGTTATAAGTAAAACAACAATCTATAGAATTTTATAATTTTAAAGGCAGAAATCTCTTTTAAAATTAATTACTGGGCACAAATTTACGTTGATTGAACGCAATTATGATTTATAATCTGTTAAGTAAGGCAACACACCTCATGCTGTTAGGAAATCTCAATCAAGAAATTTTGAGGTACACTTCCTTGGATATTTTCTCATGCATTTTTAAACGTTTTATGTACATACTAGTTATGCCAGGCCCCATGAGGTAGCTTAACCTAACCCTTCAACCATATTTTGTTTTAAACGCTTAATAAAAGGGCAACAAAATGTTATAGTTGTTGTTGTTGTTGTACAAATAATGTTACACTTGCCAAGAAAATTATGCCATAAATATAGGACTTACACATGTTCTACAGAAAAATCTTCGAAGAAGAAAACAATCCCATGCCATTGATTTACAGAAAAGGGGAATCAGAAAAATTTGCATAAAAATGAGAAGAGAGAAGAAAAAAAACCACAGGCAAACGTAAGAAATTCTCATGAAAAGTAGAGAAAAAACAGCAAAAAGTACAAAAAAAAAAAAAAAAAATACTGTGGCTTGCATAAGTAACCAGACGGCGCTGTAAAATGGTTTTCTTCAAATATTTTCATTTTTAATCTTTTTTTTTTTCAATAAAAACTACGAAAAAAAATATTTTTTTCTTAAAATTAAAATTTTTTTATTCGTTCACTTTTGCTCTACACTGTATCTCCTGATTTCCTAAGAATTTGGTGTCATAATTTTCTTATTGTGCTTAAATAGTGTAAATTCATAACGCGTGCTTTTATGTGGATTTTCGTTGTTATTGTTGTAATTTGTAGACATTTAAGCGTGTTCACAAAAAAAATAACAGACAGACAGCCAGCCAGGCCATTCATTCATTCGATGGTTCGTTCGTCGGCTGTCAGTCACAGTCAGACGAAACACTCCAAAAACTTTAAACATGCATGTCTGGCCAAGCCACATGCACAATCATAAACATTTCAATAAAAACTTAATTTCTATTAATTGGGGGGAAGAACCCATTAAAAAGGAAACAAATGGCACATAATCAATGAAAGCAAAAGAAAGTACTATTTTTACTACTATTTTTATAGCTTAATTTAAAATTAAAATTTCTTAATTCATATGTTTTTAAAGTGTTTTTAAGCCTAAAAAGCAAAAAATTTAACAAAATAGAAAAGGTACTATTTCTACTACTATTTTTAAAAAGCTGCAAATTGTTTAAATTTCTAAAAGAAATTTAACTTTTACTTGCCTTAAATAGTTTCTTAAGCTTAAAAACTTAAAAATTTAGACTATTTAAAAATGGTAGTATATTTACTACTATTTTTTGAATGTACTAAAAACTTCAAATCTTTAGTAATATCATAAATTCTTGGTATTTTTAATAAGCTTTAAATCTCAAATGTTAAAAAATAGTAAAAGAAAAAGGTACTATTTCTACTACTATTTTTAAAAAGCTGCAAATTGTTTAAATTTCTAAAAGAAATTTAACTTTTACTTGCCTTAAATAGATTCTTAAGCTTAAAAACTTAAAAATTTAGACAAATAAAAATGGTAGTATATCTACTACTATTTTTTAATGTACTAAAACCTTCAAATCTGTAATAATATTATAAATTCTTGATATTTTTAATAAGTTTTTAGCCTCAAGTTATAAAAAATTAGTAAAAGAAAAAGGTAGTATTTCTACTACTATTTCTAAAAACATAATTTTAAAATAAAATTGGTTAATTTCTGTTTATGTAATGATTTTTCTGATTCAAAACAACTATAAATTTAACTTAAAAAAAAGTAGTATTTTTGCTACTATTTTTAAATTGCAAATGTAAAAAACTACTACTATTTTTAAAATGCTTTAGAAATTTTTAAAAATAATTTTAATAATTTAATAATAATTTTACATATTTTTCATGGGTTTCAAGCATAAATATTTAAAAATTCTGTAAAGGACAAAAGGTAGTATTTCTACTACTATTTTTAAAATCACAACTTTAAAATAAAATTTGTTAATTTCTGTTTCTGTAATGATTTTTCTGATTCAAAACAACTATAAATTTAACTTAAAAAAAAGTAGTATTTTTGCTACTATTTTAAAAATTAAATTTTAGCAGCACTATTTTTAAAATGCTTTAGAAATTTTTAAAAATAATTTTAATAATTTAATAATAATTTTACATATTTTTCATGGGTTTCAAGCATAAATATTTAAAAATTCTGTAAAGGACAAAAGGTAGTATTTCTACTACTATTTTTAAAAACACAACTTTAAAGTAAAATTTGTTAATTTCTATTTCTGTAACGATTTTTCCGATTCAAAACAATTTAATATAAATAATTTAACTTAAGAAAAAAAGTAGTATTTTTGCTACTATTTTTAAAATGAAATTTTAACATCAAATATTTAATCTTTTTATTACTAATGGGTTTATAAAAAACTAAATAACAAAAAAAAAATGAATTTTAAAAGGTAGTATTTCTACTACTATTTTTAAAATGTGATTTGACCTCTAAATTTCTTTACCGCCACAAATTTATTTAATTTCTAAGCCTAAAAATTACAAAAAAAAAAACTTAAAAAAGAAAGAGTATACTAACTACTTTTTTACTAATAATTTCAAAAGGCATTAGAACTTAACATTTTCAAAACTTCTATGATTTTTAACATTCCATTCTATTATTAAACTTTTTTTTTAATTTTATTCTCTGCATTTTCCCTGAAGATAAAGGTTTTTTTTCTTTTCTTAAACTAAAAAGGCGTTGTTATAATAGAAATTCCTTAGCCTCAGTTTCAGTTTCTCAGTTTCTTTTATTAATTTTTGGTTTTCGTTCATAGAAAAGAAAAAATATTTCGTTTTCTTCTTAACGGTTAACAAGAGTTAAATAAATTTATGCTTTTCATTGCTCTCCTTTGCTTTCTTACTTAACAATAGAAATTCCATTTCATAGGCAGCATAACTTTTCATTTTGGATTCTATGTGTGCTGCACCAGCACTCCATACACTACATTGTGTGTCTAATTATGAACGTGGTAGTGGTGGCGGGAATGGAAGTGCTTTACTCTGGTTATTGCTGTTGCTGACTGCAACACGGAAATGCAATTGTATTTAAAGCAACGTCAGTGGTTGCAGCAATCAAAGCAGAGCTACATAATAACGAAATAGTTGTGGTTACTTGAAGAAAGAAAATATGAAGAAAGAAAAACCAAGTTTCTAAGCATAGTGTTTACACTGGCAACAAATTTCTATCTTTCTTGGTTAAAACTATGAAAAAAATTGTGATATTTTATGACAAAATAAAAAGTTAGTATTTTTCAAATGTTTGAAAACTGAAGTAAAGCATTGAAATTTTAGTAAAATGTGCCTAAATTCTTATTATTTTGAAATTAGAAATAGAAATTTAGGTTTAAGAAAAAAGTAGTATTTCTACTACTATTTTTAAATATGTTAATAATACAAAATATTAAAATATTTCCTTAATTACACTTAATTTTCTTTGTATTTCAATCAGAATATTGAAATTGAAAAATAGAAAAAAAGTAGTAGAAATACTACTATTTTAAAATTTTTGAAAAATGTTTAAAAATTGAAATTGTTTTTAAATATACTAAATAATATAAAAAAAAATTAAAATATTTACTTAATTACAAATAATTTTCAACAAGAATATTGAAATTGAAAATTACACTTAATTTTCATTGTATTTCAATCAGAATATTGAAATTGAAAAATAGAAGAAAAGTAGTAGAAATACTACTATTTTAAAATTTTTAAAAAATGTTCAAAAATTGGTTTAAAAATTTTAAAATATTTACTTTATTACACTTAATTTTCAACCAGAATATTGAAATTGAAATATAGAAAAAAAAGTTTTAAAAAAACTACTATTTTAAAATTTTTAAAAAATGTTTAAAAATTGAAATTGCTTTTAAATATGCTAAATGGTTTAAAAATATTAAAATATTTACTTAATTACACTTAATTTTCTTTGTATTTCAATCAGAATATTGAAATTGAAAAATAGAAAAAAAGTAGTAGAAATACTACTATTTTAAAATTTTTGAAAAATGTTTAAAAATTTTATTTTATGTAAAATTTGATTAAATTTTTATTATTTTGAAATTAGAAATAGAAATTTAGGTTTAAGAAAAAAGTAGTATTTCTACTACTATTTTTAAATATGTTAATAATACAAAAATATTAAAATATTTGCTTAATTACACTTAATTTTCCTTTGTATTTCAACCAGAATACTGAAATAGGAAAATAGAAAAAAAGTAGTAGAAATACTACTATTTTAAGATTTAAAAAAAAAATGTTTAAAAATTGAAATTGTTTTTAAATATACTAAATAGTTTAAAAATATTAAAATATTTACTTAATTACACTTAATTTTCAACCACAATATTGAAATTGAAAAATAGAAAAAAAGTAGTAGAAATACTACTATTTTAAAATTTATGAAAAATTTTTAAAAATTGAAATTGTTTTTAAATATGCTAAATGGTTTAAAAATATTAAAATATTTACTTAATTAGACTTAATTTTCTATGTATTTCAACCAAAATATCGAAATTGAAAAATAGAAAAAAAGTAGTAGAAATACTACTATTTTAAAATTTTTGAAAAATGTTTAAAAATTTTATTTTATGTAAAATTTGATTAAATTTTTATTATTTTGAAATTAGAAATAGAAATTTAGGTTTAAGAAAAAAGTAGTATTTCTACTACTATTTTTAAATATGTTAATAGTACAAAAATATTAAAATATTTCCTAAATTACACTTAATTTTCATTGTATTTCAAACAGAATATTGAAATTGAAAAATAGAAAAAAAGTAGTAGAAATACTACTATTTTAAAATTTATGAAAAATTTTTAAAAATTGAAATTGTTTTTAAATATGCTAAATGGTTTAAAAATATTAAAATATTTACTTAATTAGACTTAATTTTCAACCAAAATATCGAAATTGAAAAATAGAAAAAAAGTAGTAGAAATACTACTATTTTAAAATTTTTGAAAAATGTTTAAAAATTAAAATTTGAAAAAAATTTTACAAAATTTTCATTATTTTGAAGCTAAAAATGCAAATTTATAGTTAAGAAAATTAGTAGTATAAGTACTACTTTTTTAAAAATTTTAAATTTATGGCCAAAAAAGGTAAAATATTTAAATGTTTGCATAATTTCATTTAATTTTCATTATTTTTAAATAAAATTAAAGAAATTGAAATTACAAATTCTTTCTAGATTTAAGCTTAAATAATAATTATGAACAAAAAAACTTGTGACATAATAGATGATTTTGAACTGAACTTGAATTTATTATAAGCAGAGCTTGGCTTAAAAATAAAGCAGAAACAGCTTTTTTTTAAAGGCAAGACAATTATTTTGTTTTCTTAAACAAACCCACATTCAAATTGTTTATTTTCTTTAGTGATTTTCTTTTTTTTTTCTTAAGCCTGATGCCAATGTTTACATAAAAATGTTGGGATCTGAGTATACTTCTTCTATATATGGAGAGAAAAGGGCTTCATTTTTAGTCTCCTGACAATTTTATTTATGATGGTGAAAATGAAACTAAAACTACACAAAAGCAGAAAATAAAAATGCATACTTGACACTATCTTAAGCGACGCTTTTTTTTTCTAAAATCTTAAAAATTTGTAGAGCAACCAGGCAGGCAAGAAAAAAACGAAACGAAACCAACCAACCCATGGGAATATGAATTTTTTCTTTTGATTTTTCTTTTTGTCTTCGTCATCATTATCAACATCTTGGGCTAGTAGGGTATCTCAGTTAAAGTTAAAGTGTATTAAAGAAGAGAGAAAGAAAAAACCCATTAAAGGTTTATTCTATTCGTGTTTCCCCCTCTCGTACTTTCGTGTTTTTTCTCTTTTTTTTTTTTATTCACTAAACCAAGAATTTCTTGAGTCAGCTTCGAAATGAAATCTAAAAAAGAAGAAAGAAAAACAAATTCCAAGTGGAAGAAACCCATCTAAATGCAAACACTCACATTCAACAGATCAATTCAGAATGGGTAGAACAAAAAAAAAAAAAAATCTCCGTAATAATCATAAAAATGCTTGCTTGCTTGCATTGTCTTTAGCCATGGAATACGAAGGAAAAAAAAAAGATAAAAACACACACACTTAATCGGTGCAATGGCATCATAAAGGTAAGACAACTTTTTGTCTCAAAAACTACACCAACCCACGCACTTTAGTCGCCAGCCAAAGAGAAAAAAAACCAAAAAAACAGGCTCTCAAAACAAAACCCGGCTTAAAAGTCTTGACTTCTCATCCTTTGCCCAAAAGATTATAATAAGGAACACCTACATTTTTTTGTAAAACAAACACAACAATAAAAAAACATCAAGCAATCAGGCTATCCAGTCACTAAATTGCCTGGCTAGTGGTCCTTTAACGTGAGATGCCAAATTCATTAAAAAAAATGCAGAGAAAAGAAAACCTTCCCGTACATGTCAACACCTCGCTATTAACAGCATAAAATTTATTTAACCTTTGAAGCTAATAAAGATCAATTGATATTGCTTTAGCAGAAACTAAAACAACAACAAAAAAACTACAAAAAAAAATACTTGGCAATGTCAAACCAAACCAAATTATTTTTACAACGAAGAAAAATAAAGAAAAAAAATTCTAAAAATAATTTTTTTTATCCTGGAGTAGCCTTCACGCTGAAGCCAAAGAAACACTGTCATACCTCATCCTAAGCCTTATAAGTCTACTTTTCTCTTTCTGTTAATAATATAAATATCATCATATATATTATTTCTAAAGCACTTTTTTTTTGTCGGTTGCAAATATCTCCCATACCACCGCATGAAATTTAATGAATGATATCTCATTTTAAAGCTTATATCTAACACTAATGGCGAAAAATAATTAGAAATCATATATATTATTTCTAAAGCCCTTTTTTTTGTCGGTTGCAAATATCTCCCATACCACCGCATCAAATTTAATGAATGATATCTTATTTTAAAGCTTATATCGAACACTAATGGCAAAAAATAATTAGAAATCATATATATTATTTCTAAAGCCCTTTTTTTTGTCGGTTGCAAATATCTCCCATACCACCGCATCAAATTTAATGAATGATATCTCATTTTAAAGTATATATCTAATACTAATGGTGAAAAATAATTAGAAATTGAAAAATTAATATTTTCATTGATAAAAATTATATTTTATATTGAATTGCATAATAATACTGTTGTCATTGTGATTACATGTTTTTGCTCAAGTGTGATAATACAGGGTCGCTTAATAGTAATGCAGTTCTACATAATATAGTATGTAATAAAATCTATTCTGGCAATACCGCTATTTACTATAATTAATATTAATTAATTATATATTAATTTTTCAATTTCTAATTATTTTTCGCCATTAGTGTTCGATATAAGCTTTAAAATGAGATATCATTCATTAAATTTGATGCGGTGGTATGGGAGATATTTGCAACCGACAAAAAAAAAGTGCTTTAGAAATAATATATATGATTATTAATGTATTTATTTTGTTCATTCTCAACCCTTGCTTTATACACATTTCGGATCGATCTATAATCCAACCAGGCTTCATCAGTATTTTCCAATTTCGCTTTGTTATATTTTCTAATTTTTTCCTGTTTTAATGACCGCAGTTCACTGTTAAACCACTCATTAACGATATTTTTCACATTTTCTTTTACAATTTTTGTAAATTTGTTAATATTTTCTTCCAAGCTCTTATCACTTATGTCCGACCGAGAATGGAATACAACATCAGGGGATCGCTTACTGCATTACAGACAGAATTCGTTTGTTAGCACTAAACTAGCCAACATCCTTCCTGGAGAGATCTTCCCTTTCACTTTCATAATGTCAAGAAATTCAAATCTAGTGTCCACAAACACTACTCCCTCTTTGCTTCTTCCCAAACCATATTTTTCAAAGCAATGCACTGCAAAAGTAACGGCCATTCCATGAGTATTTTCAAAAATGTTACAAAAAGTACTTTTTTGGTACTTTTTTTTTTGGAACAATTTTTGTTTCCAATTATTTTTGAATAAAAAATGGTTTAAAATTGTGTAGCTTTTAAGAATTACTAAGCTTTAGAAGTCGCCGTGGTCTAGTGGGTAGTGTGTTGGCTTATTAGATGAAAGACCCGGGTTCGTATCCCATTTCCTCGGCGACTTCCTCTCTCAGCAAATTTCTGACAAAGACTCTGAAAGTAAAAATTACCATGAAAAGCTTCTCAAAAATCTGTCGTTCGGAGTCGACTTTAAACTGTAGGTCCTCCCGCCACTCATATATGGTGTGAGAAGCTAGGTCGTAATCCTGACTGAAGGGTTGTAATGGCCAATTATGTGTGTATGTAAGCTTTAGAAATTTTTTTAAAGAAATTCGTATTTATTTACTAAGATTTCATAAAAAAAAATTCGAAAAATTCGAAAAATTTTTTTTAAAGTTTTCTCACTAATTATGTGCCTGACATTGAGTTGAATTCTGTAAATTCTTAAATAATTATTGATTGTTTAACTGAGGTAAACAAATATGTTTGCTGAAGAAGAAGAAGAAGAAAAAAACAATAAAAACGATTACAAAAGGTAACCGATTATTTATTTAATGATAACAGCACCGGGTAAATATAATTACGGCTTATTATTGCTTGTTTTTCTGTTTTTTTTTTGTTTTTTGCCTTACCATCTATAAACAACATTCATTAACGCAAAGTAACGCCTTCTAAATAATATTTAAACTAATTAAACGTACAAATAAAATCAAACAAACGAGATACCAAACCATAGAAGTAAAGAAACGAAAACAAATTGAAAAATATTAAAGACAATTGTTGTTATCGCCCAGGGTTTCAAATGGTATTTGTTTAATGGTTCAAAACAAAACAAAAATTAAAGCCATAATTCACTTACTTTTAACCAAAAAATAGTAACGAATTTATATTAAAAAAAAAATTTGAAAAATTGCTCTCACAAATTATTTTTCCTTGAAGGCATCTTAAAAACAATTTTTTTAATATTCTCACGACTTTTATTTAGGAAAAATTTAAGCCACTTTTTGTACAAAAAAAAAACATAAAAATAGTTACTTTTCTTTAATTACATAACGAAAATAATTTTTAATACCTTTTTTAAAAATAGTAGTATTTTTACTACCTTTTTTTATTTAAGTAAAATTAGTTATTTTATTAATATTGAAGCCCTTTGCCATTAATTTTAGCAAAAAAATTCATGTTTTACGTAATTTTTAAAAAAGTAGTATTTCTACTACTGTTTAATTTTTACAATTTATATTAAAAATTCTTACTTTTTATAAATTTACACCCTCTAAAATATTTAAAAATATAAAAAAACTGATTTTTTGAAAAGAATTTATGAAATTTAAAAAAGTAGTATTTCTACTACTATTTAATTTTTGCAATTTATATTAAAAATCCTTATTTTTCATGCATTTAAACATTCTCAAATATTTAAAAATATAAAAAAAACTGTTTTTTTGAAAGGAATTTATGAAATTTAAAAAAGTAGTATTTCTACTACTATTTTACTATTATGCAAATATTTTAATAATTTTATTTTTATAACTCTGCAACGTGAAAAAATGCAAATAGTAAAGAAGATACTAGTTTATTTATAGGATAGTACTATTTTTTAAAATACAGTATTTCTACTACTATTTTTCTATTATGCAAATATTTTATAAAAATTTTATTTTTATAACTCTGCAACGTCTAAAAATGCAAATGGTAAAGAAGATACTAGTTTATTTATAGGATAGTACTATTTTTTAAAAATGTACTACTTTTTACTACTTTCTTCCAAGAGTGACAGGAGCAATTTTTATAACTCTTGTAGTAGCTTTTTATCAGTAATTTTAGGCAAATCAAACCACATGATTTTGTTAAAAACTGTATGTTTATTTTGTGTTTGGAAAAATGTAGTATTTCTACTACTATTTAATTTTTGAAATTTATATTAAAAATTCTTATTTTTTTTCTTATTTGCATTTCCATATTCAAAAATATTTAAACAAATAAAAAAACTGTTTTTTTGAAAAGAATTTATGAAATTTAAAAAAGTAGTATTTCTACTACTATTTTACTATTATGCAAATATTTTATAAAAAAAATAATTATTTTTATAAATCTGCAACTAGTATTACTACAAATAGTAAAGAAGATACTACTTTTTAAAAAAGTACATTTTTAAAAAAGTAGTATTTTTACTACTTTCTTCCAAGAGTGACACTAGCAATTTTTATAATTTCTAATACCTCTTTTTTAGCCATAAAATCCTTATGATTTTATTAAAAACTGTATGTTTATTGTGTTTAGAAAAAAAAGTAGTATATCTACTACTATTTTATTTTAATGGTTGTTGCAATCAAAATCATTTTTAAAGGTTTTAGAATGTTTGCTTAAGCATTTAAAATTAGTTTATTTGAGATTTACAACTATTTTGAAAAAGGTAGTATTTTTTACTACCTTTTTAAAGAACCATATTTTTGCTTCAGAAACAATTTGGAAGGTGTTATTACACTAATTACGGTATTTTTTAGTATTTTTGAAAAAGTAGTATTTCTATTACTATTTTATTTTTTAGGTTTTTTCAACAAAATTTTATAATTTTATTACTAACTAACACTTTTAATAGTTAAATCAAAACAAAATATTTAATTTTGTTCCAAACAGTTTTGTTTTTACTCCCTGTTTATTTTTCAGAATTTTTTTCTTAAAAAAAAAAATCGAAAAAAAAGTCATGTTGTTGACATTTTAAATAAAATAAAGATTTCCGTTGCATGTCTAGAATTTGAAATGATTTCATTTATAATTTGCAACATTTCCTGTTTTGCCCGTTGAGATCTCCACCTTACTCTCCCTTCATTTTTACGATCTCAACGCAGTTTCAATTTCAGTTTCGGTTTTTTTCTTATTTCTGTTGTTGACGTCGTTTGATGATGAATTAATTTGTGTTGTGATTATAAAATATTTATGACATGTTATGTTGTCTCTCATGTGTTTGTCTCTCCCTTTTTTTATATTTTATTTCATTTTAATTTTGCTTTGATTTTTGTTGTTACTGTAGTGTAGTATTCGAAAGTGATAAATAAACACACAAAAAAAAAAAAAACAAAAAAAAAATGATTTCAACTGGCAAATGGCAGATGTTGTCAGGAATCGTTGGCTGCTCTTTTTTTTAATGAATTCTGATGGTGAAATGAAATCAACCTGGTTTATTTTCATTAAAAAAGAGTAAAGTGAAGGGTTTAGTATCGTATAGGCAGGCACATTTTAAAAGCCATAATGTATTCAATATGACGTTGTCTGTCCGTCTGTCGTCTTAAAGGGGGGAAATTATTGATGATTTGTGCAAAATATTTGCACGTTTTTTTTTGTTTAAGGAATTTTGTTTCAATTCCCAGAATTTGCAATAAAAATAAATTAAATTCAAGGCCGAAATCATCTTTAGAAAAAGCCATATTTTTGGTTGCAAAAAATCCAGCATTAAAAAAGAAGCAAAAATACTACGTTTTTTCAGATAAGTTTAATAGCAACATTTTCTATAGCTTTCGGGTTAATGAAAGGCTTTAGACTTTAAAAATATATCCAATATTCGAAAAAATTTCCCCAAAATGAACTAAGAAAGTAGTATTTAAAAAAAGTAGTATTTCTACTACTAGTCCACATTTTATTGAACTTTACTGTTGTTCACATACAACGAAAAGAATTTATAACATCTTGTAAAATGTATACATTTATTTACTTTAGTTTATAAGCTCCAACATTTAATAAAAAACAAATCTAACGCGTTTTAAGCATTTTGATAAAAAGTAGTATTTCTACTACTATTTCTGTTTTACAAAAAATGTAATAGTATTTACAAATTTCATTATGTAATCTTTTTTTATAATTAAAATCAAGAAAAAAGTATTTTGAAAAAAAGTAGTTTTCTACTACTATTTTTCTTTGGACGAAAATTTACAAAATCTTGTAAAATTTATACATTTATTACTTTAGTTTATAAGCTCCAACATTTAATATCAAAGTCTAATGTATTTTAAACATTCGTAAGTTTAATTTTGGAAAAAGTCGTATTTTTGGTTGCAAAAAATCCAGCATTAAAAAAGAAGCAAAAATACTACGTTTTTTCAGATAAGTTTAATAGCAACATTTTCTATAGCTTTCGGGTTAATGAAAGGCTTTAGACTTTAAAAATATATCCAATATTCGAAAAAATTTCCCCAAAATGAACTAAGAAAGTAGTATTTAAAAAAAGTAGTATTTCTACTACTAGTCCACATTTTATTGAACTTTACTGTTGTTCACATACAACGAAAAGAATTTATAACATCTTGTAAAATGTATACATTTATTTACTTTAGTTTATAAGCTCCAACATTTAATAAAAAACAAATCTAACGCGTTTTAAGCATTTTGATAAAAAGTAGTATTTCTACTACTATTTCTGTTTTACAAAAAATGTAATAGTATTTACAAATTTCATTAATGTTATCTTTTTTTATAATTAAAATCAAGAAAAAAGTATTTTGAAAAAAGTAGTTTTTCTACTACTATTTTTCTTTGACGAAAAATTTACAAAATCTTGTAAAATTTATACATTTATTTACTTTAGTTTATAAGCTCCAACATTTAATATCAAAGTCTAATGTATTTTAAACATTCTGTAAAAAGTAGTATTTCTACTACTATTTCTGTTTTACAAAGAATGTAATAGTATTTACAAATTTCATTAATGTTATCTTTTTTTATAATTAAAATCAAGAAAAAAGTATTTTGAAAAAAGTAGTTTTTCTACTACTACTTTTCTTTTCCAAAATTTTGTAAAATTTATACATTTATTTACTTTAGTTTATAAGTACCAACATTTAACAAAAAACAAATCTAACGACTTTTAAGCATTTTGTAAAAAAGTTTAGTTTATAAGCTCCAACATTTAATATCAAAGTCTGATGTATTTTAAACATTTTGAAAAAAGTAGTATTTCTACTACTATTTCTTTTTCATGAACAATTAATAAATGTTTATATAAATTTATTGTTTTTTCCTATTATCGCGGCAAGAATATATGATTTTAATGCATTTTGAAAAAAGTAGTATTTCTACTACTATTTCTTTTTCATGAAAAATTAATAAATTTCTATATAAATTTATTGTTTTTTTCTATTATAACGGCCAGAATATATGATTTTAAAGCATTTTGAAAAAAGTAGTATTTCTACTACTATTCCACATTTTATTAAATTTTACTGTTGTTCACATATAACGAAAAGAATTTATAACATCTTGTAAAATGTATACATTTATTTACTTTAGTTTATAAGCTCCAACATTTAATAAAAAACAAATCTAACGCGTTTTAAGCATTTTGAAAAAAGTAGTATTTCTACTACTATTTCTGTTTTACAAAAAATGTAATAGTATTTACAAATTTCATTAATGTAATCTTTTTTTATAATTAAAATCAAGAAAAAAGCATTTTGAAAAAAGTATTTTGAAAAAAGTAGTTTTTCTACTACTATTTTTCTTTGACGAAAAATTTAAAAAATCTTGTAAAATTTATACATTTATTTACTTTAGTTTATAAGCTCCAACATTTAATATCAAAGTCTAATGTATTTTAAACATTCTGTAAAAAGTAGTATTTCTACTACTATTTCTGTTTTACAAAGAATGTAATAGTATTTACAAATTTCATTAATGTTATCTTTTTTTATAATTAAAATCAAGAAAAAAGTATTTTGAAAAAGTAGTTTTTCTACTACTACTTTTCTTTTCCAAAATTTTGTAAAATTTATACATTTATTTACTTTAGTTTATAAGTACCAACATTTAACAAAAAACAAATCTAACGACTTTTAAGCATTTTGTAAAAAAGTTTAGTTTATAAGCTCTAACATTTAATATCAAAGTCTGATGTATTTTAAACATTTTGAAAAAAGTATTATTTCTACTACTTTTGTTTTCCATGAAAAATTAATATATTTATATATAAATTTATTATTTTTTTCTATTATCGCGGCAAGAATATATGATTTTAATGCATTTTGAAAAAGTAGTATTTCTACTACTATCTTTCTTTTCATAAAAAAAAAATGAATTTTTACATAAATTTATTGTTTTTTTTCTATTACAACAGCCGGAATATATGATTTTAAAACACTTTGAAAAAGTAGTATTTCTACTACTATTCTTTTTCATGAACAATTAATAAATTTTTATATAAATTTATTGTTTTTTTCTATTATAACGGCCAGAATATATGATTTTAAAGCATTTTGAAAAAGTAGTATTTCTACTACTATTTCTTTTTTTATAAAAAATTAATGAATATTTATATAATTTAATGTTTTTTTCTATTATAACGGCCAGAATATATGATTTTAAAGCATTTTGAAAAAGTAGTATTTCTACTACTATTTGTTTTCTATGAAAATTTGAAAAATTTGAATTAAATTCAGTGTTATTTTGGTTATAATAACAAGATTTATACATTTTCAAAAATTTTGTAAAGTAATGATTCTACTACCTTTTTAAATTGGGATAAATTTTAACAAATTTAGACAAAAGAAAATTTTTCAAAGTCATTTAAAAGAGATTTTCATTGATAGCATACTTTTGTCCTATCAAATCTTCGAAATTCTTAAGAAATTTGACAGATTTATGATGTTAAGTTGGTTGGTTTTACCTTTCAATGGGTTCTACTTTAATATTCTTTTGAGCAAAACCTTTAGAAAATTGGAGTAATTTTTTTTATTGTTTTCTTAGACATTTGTAAAGCAGGTAGTTGGAGAACAAGTAGGGAAACGTTTTCTTTGTGTTAAGCCAGGTAGTTAGTAGATTTAATTGAAGCTGTTAATTTTTTTTTTTTTGTGTAGAATTGTTGGAAAAATAAAATGAAAAAAAATATTTTTTCTTTCATTATTTTTGTTTTAACATGATTCCCACACTATTTTTAAATCACGTTCTATCTGATATTTAATAAATAAGCATTCTTCTAACGCCATTACATACTGCATTCATGCACCACGTTTCTTAAGGTGTTTAAAAGCTGTTTTCGAACACAATTACGTGCTTAAAGTGCGATAATCGTAGAAAAGTTTTGTAAAAAAAACAACGTTTTCATTCAAATTTAAATTGAAATTCAAATACGAATTGTTTGTCCATATGAAAAGCAAGAAGAAAAAATAAAAGAGAAAAATGCTCATCAATTTTCTTTTAAAGTGTTGTAGTCATCAATTGTCATATTGAATAAGGCAGAGAAAAAGAATGAATGAGTGAATGGCGTCTTAGTGTCAGACGCCAATTAACAAGCATACCAAAAACGCAACAACAACAACAACAGGCCTTAAAGCAACAATAAAAATCAACACAATATTTCTTAATAAAAGAAATGACAAAAACACCAATAACAACAACAACAACACCAGCAACATTCATTTCAAGTTAAATTTAACTCTCTATTATTAGATTAATTAATGAAAACGTATGCCTACATTAAACGCAGAAAAACTATTAAGAATTATTGTCTTGGTCACCATAATTAAGAAAATATCAAAGAAATTTAAACGTTAAAAATATTTAAAAAATTAATTTTTGCCACAAGCAAAGCTATAAACTATTTAGATTTCCATTTTTTATTAATTAAACAATTACGGATTTTATGAATTTCCGTTTTTGAAATGTTTTTAAAATGGTAGTATTTCTACTACTATTTTAAAATTCAACATTTTTATACATTTTTAATATTTATTTAAAACATTTAATGGCATTAATTACATAATCAAATAGTTTTAAACGAAAAATTTCTAATTTTCAATGTTTTTCTAAAAGTAGTATTTCTACTACTATTTTAAAATTCAGCATTTTTATGCATTTTTAATATTTAAAACATTTAATGGCTTTAATTACATAATCAACTAGTTTAAACGAAAAATTTCTAATTTTCAACGCTTATCAAAAAGTAATATTTCTACTACTATTTTAAAACTCAACATTTTTATGCATTTTTATATTTATTTAAGACATTTAATTGCTTTAATTACATAATCAAATACTTTCAGCCGAAACATTACTAATTTTCAATGTTTTTCTAAAAGTAGTATTTCTACTACTATTTTAGAAAGTTTTATTTTTACTATTTCTAAAACATTTAATATTTTTAATTATGAAATGAATTATTTTAAACCAACAAATGACTGTTTTCAACTACTCGGGAAAAGGTAGTAAATTCTACTACTATTTTATTTTTGTTTAAAATTTAAAATTATAATAAAATTTATTATTTGTTCTTTAAAACCATGAAAATATATTAATTCTAAGCATTTGTAAAAAGTAGTTTTCCTACTACAATTTTATTTTTAAAGAAAACAAAGAAATTTTAATACAATTTATTATTTTTTAAACTAAAAAACAAAAATTCATTTGTTTTAAACATTTTTGAAAAGGTAGAATTTTTACTACTATTTTATTTTTGTTTAAAAAACTTCAAAATTTTAATAAATTTTTTATTTTAATAACAATTTATTACATTCTTTTTTATTTAAATGGGAATTCCTTTTATGTAGGCTTTTTTTGAAAATAGTAGTATTTCTACTACTATTTTATTTCTGTAAGAAAAACTGAAAATAATAATAAAATATTGAATTTTTTATATATGAATTAGTAAAAGTTTTGTAATTTTAAGCATTTTGTGAAAAAGTATTATTTCTACTACTATTTTATTTCTGTAAGAAAGCTGAAAATATTAATAAAATACTATATATTTTACATGAAATAGTAAAAGCTTTGTAATGTTAAGTATTTTGTGAGAAAGTAGTATTTCTACTACTATTTTAAAGTCGGGAGAAACCATAAAAATTTAATTAAAATGTTTTATTTGCAATTTAGAAATAAAAAAATAATAAAAAAAACCTGTACTTTTTTCTTTAATAAACTCCTGTGAAAGTGAAAAACTTTTCATCACACATTTCTCTTCACACTTTAACCACAAATCAACAAGTTGCCAGCAAACAACTTTCAATGTTGCCCTTTTCTTCTAACACTTTGAGAATATACGTATACGATTTATTTATAAAAGAAAATTTAAAATAATCCTCGTGTTTATTTTTGAGTTTTTTTTTCAAAACACTCTACTCAACACCGATTGAGCGTTTTGGGTTTACGGCCGACGTTAGTCGTTTTTTTTTAATTTTATTTTTAGCTTTTCGACAATGTCTCTTCGAATTTATTTCATTTTGGGATTTACTTGTTGTTCTATTGCAAAATTTCTAAGTGCTGTGCTCTGTGTGTATGTGTTGTTTTTACGAATAACATTTGAAAAGGTACTTATTTTTGGTAGCCCCTTTTGTTATTGAATAGAAGAATTTCTTTTTCTTTTATTTATATTTTTGGTTTTTTTTATTTTGGTTCTCCCTTTCAAAATTTATGTGACAATTTCGTTTAGGGGACCAACAAAGAATTTTTTTCAACCAAAAACAATTCCGTTGTTATTCGTTGGAAATTTAAAATTGATCGCAAGCGTTTCAAATATTCCACGAGAGAGGCGTCAGGACGCCAATTTCACTATAAATTAAGCGTAGAAATCATTTATCAACGGTGATTATTTAATATTTTTTTTGTTTTTCTTTTTCCTTTTAGAAAAAACATAAATTTTCCAATAAAACAAAAAGAAAAAATTATTGCCAAAAATTCTTTTCAAATTAACGTGTTTGTTTTTGCATCTATTTCACCCAAAACATATCTTAACTATTTCCTTTTGTATCGGATTAAATTGGTTTTCATCGTTTTTAAATTAAGTGACCATAAGCTATGTATGCTCCCCCTTTGGTTTCCTTCCTTTTCTTTCAAATAAAAAAATAGAAAATCATTCAATGAACCAGAAAATTAGCTATAAAATAGACAAACCCTCAATTATTTAATCCATTTGCTTGCTTTTAATTCTTTAAAAAAGCTTCTATAAAATACGATACTTAATACATTACATGTTAGTGTACTTTATTACGTATTTTTCTTTTTTTTTTTGTAATTATTTTCTTTAAATTGAAAGTCCATCAATTAAAAATCTAAAAAATACTCTTTAATAGGTATTAAAATTACTTGAAATCTATTTAAAAGACTTTTAAAATTTAATTAAATTACATTAAAATAACAATTTTATACGAAAAATTGCTTTTATTTCCTTTAAATACGCTGTTAATATTACTCGGCTGTTAACTTTACTTACTGTTAAGTAGATACACTGTTATTGTACAAGGCAGAAATGTAAACCTAAATTAGAATTTTCAAAGAGAGCAAGAAACTTTCTGTTGTTTGTCTCAAACTGCAAGCAATTGTGTTTACATTAACAAGCACTGTTAAATACACGCAAATGTATGGGTACATACACTGTTATTATGGCATTACAAGCCTTTAGTTGATAATCCTTTAAAACAAAGAGAAGAAAGTAATTTCGTCTCATGTTCATTGAAATGTTACACACACATACACTGCTATTATAGGATCTCACATGTATAAAGCTACATAAACCTTCAAAACACCTTGATTTAATTCGCATTCTTTTAAAATGTAAACAAATGGTTTCGTATTGCTGCATTATTGTAACACCAACAATGTGTGCAAAATTAAGTGTTAAAACGAAGCCAAAGTAAAGTAATTTTGATTCGTATGCCCATTTCAAAGTGTGTAAGCAAATGCTTTCGTCTTCCTTCGTTAAAGTATGCCATCAAAATGTAAACACAAATGTTTGCATGTGTAAGTGCTTGAGGAAGAGAGTGGTTCCTTTATGTTGTTATAATATGGCTGTGCTTAGGACATGCACAGACAGCATATTTAAAGCTTTTGCCTAAACAGTTAGCATAAATGCAAACACAATGTTTGCTTAAAAACAATTGCTTTCGTTTTCTTACGATTAAATTTTTTTGCAAAGTACCTACTTCATACAAAACCAATGTAAATAAATGCTTAAGCGTGTGCAGCATAATTGTGTTCGTATGGGAGGACATTTTATATTCCAATTTAGCTCGTAATTTTGAAAGCATTCCTTTATGTTGTTATTGTAATAATAAGAATACAAATTATATTTCAACTTAAAACCGAATAAACTAAATTTTTAGACGTTTGCAGCATAATTGTGTTCATATTTATTTGTTTTTATTAAAATTGAAAACAAAATTGTGGTAGAAATACCTACAATTTTAAATTTTTTTTTAATTTTTTAGTTTACAAAGTAAAATTTTTTTTATTTTAAAAACTATAATCTCTCCTATAAAACCCATTAAAGCTAAGCCATAGCCTACTAATAAAATCAATGCAGGCATATTGAAATGTTCGATAGAGAGAGGATCCACTGTAGGATATTCCGTGGGAAAATATTCTATATAACCTTGATGTATACCATCTAACATGCCATCCTCAAGGATTTTTAAATAAAACCCATAATCGATTGTACTCCTCAAGATCAAATTGAGCAAATGTTCAAAAGGCCAATTCGTTTGCATGGGTAAGCCACCCAAAACCGCATTCATAGGCTCGGCACTCTGTAAAACTTTCATGCGGGGATGTAATAAATATTTTTGCTGATACAAATACAAATTGATTTTATCATATTGATTGTAGTAGGCATAGTTAATGTCCAAATTACTGCGATGTTGATGCAAAACAACATTGCTTACCATCGTAAGTTGTTCCATAATAATGGGATGATTGGCAGTGGTATGGAGTTGGTAGTATTCAAACTCATTAACCATTATGGAAATGTTATAACGTTTCAAGTCCTCCAGGGAGTCGATGCCCTGGTGATACAAACTGGTAAATAAGACACTTGATAGCACAGCCAAATACCAATTGGAAACGACAAAACCCACCGAAATTAAAAGCAATTCCAAGAAGCGTCTGTATTTGCCTTTTACCTGCGTTAAATTGAAAGGCAAATGTATTACCGAGAGTGTGGCATAGGTTATCTGTAGACTGGCATTCCAAAGCCATGCTGTAGACGATGTATTAAGGCCAAGGTTAGGGTTTTGTAAAGAAAACTGATGGTAACTATTGTCCAGACATGTAACTGGAATGGCTTGAAGAAGTACAAGTATTTGGGCAAAGGTTTGTCGTGTGGCACCATTAACATGCTTGTGGTCATTTCCTCACTGTTTGTTACGGCATAGTCATCTGCAAAGCTAACTGCCAAAACATCACCGCATAAATCTACTAGATTCTGCTGCAAATATTCAATACAATCCAGTTCTCTATGCGCATCCAAATCGGAAGGTATTACCGGCACGAGGGTGACATTATAGTGTTTGGCAAATATTGAAAGAATCGTGCCATAATAGCCTCGATAGTCTATCTTACCTTCTGTATTGTTAAAGATATAGGCTCTGGGAGGATTGTTGGCCATAAGACAGCGTACTTTAAAGCCTTTTAAGTCCCGCCAATAGATGCTTGACTTGATGAAGTCCCCTATCGATAAATTCTTTTTATATTCCTGTGCTAAAAAATCATAAGCCAGGGATCGGCCCTTATAATCCATTAACAAACTATTCCAGAAACCTTTGGCAAAACTCCATTTCACCAAGTCCTTTTCGTATGTATCCAATTGAGGCAATATGAACAGCACTTTCCTCATATGCAAACGAAACAAGGTCGACGTTAAAATTTCCAGAATCTCTAAAGAATCTTATAGGTTTCCTTTAGGAATACGAGAGCTAAGATTTGTTTGTTATGATAGTCCTTGAATTTCCACTGGCTCAATTTCGTTACAAACAACTATGGGAGGGTAATTGTAGTTGAAAATCTTTGCAGCCAGCTTAAGGACATCAGGGAGGCATATTAAAACCAAAGTACGAATTGAAGTAAAATCTCTATCATTTTCAAATTGGAGAGTGGTTAACTCTTCGCTAGAACTTGGAAAATCGATAGAGGTGATTGATAGTTGAGTTTTTCTTTTTCAAAACACTCTACTCAACACCAATTGAGTGTTTTAGGTTTACGGCCGACGTTAGTCTTTTTTTTTTTTTTTGTTTTTCATTTTATTTTTAGCTTTTCGACAATGTCTCTTCGAATTTATTTCATTTTTGGGATTTACTTGTTGTTCTATTGCAAAATTTCTAAGTGCTGTGCTCTGTGTGTATGTGTTGTTTTTACGAATAACATTTGAAAGGTACTTATTTTTGGTAGCCCCCTTTTGTTATTGAATAGACGAATTTCTTTTATTTTTTATTATTTTTTTTTTATTTTGGTTCTCCCTTTCAAAATTTATGTGACAATTTCGTTTAGGGGACCAACAAAGAATTTTTTTCAACCAAAAACAATTCCGTTGTTATTCGTTGGAAATTTAAAATTGATCGCAAGCGTTTCAAATATTCCACGAGAGAGGCGTCAGGACGCCAATTTCACTATAAATTAAGCGTAGAAATCATTTATCAACGGTGATTATTTAATATTTTTTTTGTTTTTCTTTTTCCTTTTAGAAAAAACATAAATTTTCCAATAAAGCAAAAAGAAAAAATTATTGCCAAAAATTCTTTTCAAATTAACGTGTTTGTTTTTGCATCTATTTCACCCAAAACATATGTTAACTATTTCCTTTTGTATCGGATTAAATTGGTTTTAATCGTTTTTAAATTAAGTGAGCATAAGCTATGTATGCTCCCCCTTTGGTTTCCTTCCTTTTCTTTTAAATAAAAAAGAAAATCATTCAATGAACCAGAAAATTAGCTATAAAATAGACAAACCCCAATTATTTAATCCATTTGCTTGCTTTTAATTCTATTAAAAAGCTTCTATAAAATACGATACTTAATACATTACATGTTAGTGTAGTACTTTACTACGTATTTTTCTTTTTTTTTTTTGTAATTATTTTCTTTAAATTGAAAGTCCATTCAATTAAAAATCTAAAAAATACTCTTTAATAGGTATTAAAATTACTTAAAATCTATTTAAAAGACTTTTAAAATTTAATTAAATTACATTAAAATAACAATTTTATACGAAAAATTGCTTTTATTTCCTTTAAACACGCTGTTAATATAACTCGGCTGTTAACTTTACTTACTGTTAAGTAGATACACTGTTATTGCATGGGCAGAAATGTAAAACTAAATTAGAATTTTCAAAGAGAGCAAGAAACTTTCTGTTGTTTGTCTCAAACTGCAAGCAATTGTGTTTGCATTCACATGCACTGTTAAATACACGCAAATGTATGGGTACATACACTGTTATTATGGCATTACAAGCCTTTAGTTGATAATCCTTTAAAACAAAGAGAAGAAAGTAATTTCTGCTCATGTTCATTGAAATGTTACACACACATACACTGTTATTATAGCATCTCACTTGGATAAAGCTACATAAACCTTCAAAACACATTGAGAAAGAGAGAGAAACCGTATGAAATTTTAATTCGCATTCCTTTAAAATGTAAACAAATGATTTCGTATTGCTGCATTATTGTAACACCAACAATGTGTGCAAAATTAACTGTTAAAACGAAGTCAAAGTAAAGTAATTTTGATTCGTATGCCCTTTTCAAAGTGTGTAAGCAGAAAATGCTTTCGTCTTCCTTCGTTAAAGTATGCCATCAATATGTAAACACAAATGTTTGCATGTGTAAGTGATTAAGGAAGAGAGTGGTTCCTTTATGCTGTTGTTATAATACGGCTATGCTTAGGCCATACACAGACAGTATAAACAGTTAGCATAAGTGCAAACACAATGTTCGCGTAAAAACAATTGTTTTCGTTTTCTTACGATTCAATTTTTTGCAAAGCACCTACTTCATACAGAACCATTGTAAATAAGTGCTTAAGCGTGTGCAGCGTAATTGTGTTCATATAAGAGAACATTTTATATTCCAATTTAGCTTCTAATTTTGAAAGCATTCCTTTATGTTGTTATTGTTATAATAAGGATACAAATTATATTTCAACTTAAAACCGAATAAACTAAATTTTTAGACGTGTGCAGCATAATTGTGTTCATATTTATTTGTTCTTGTTAAAATTAAAAGCAAAATAGTAGTAGAAATACTACAATTTTGAATTTTTTTTAAAATTTGTTAGTTTACAAAGTAAAATTTTTTTTTTATTTTAAAAACTATAATCTCTCCTATAAAACCCATTAAAGCTAAGCCATAGCCTACTAATAAAATCAATGCAGGCATATTGAAATGTTCGATAGAGAGAGGATCCACTGTAGGATATTCCGTGGGAAAATATTCTATATAACCTTGATGTATACCATCTAACATGCCATCCTCAAGGATTTTTAAATAAAACCCATAATCGATTGTACTCCTCAAGATCAAATTGAGCAAATGTTCAAAAGGCCAATTCGTTTGCATGGGTAAGCCACCCAAAACCGCATTCATAGGCTCGGCACTCTGTAAAACTTTCATGCGGGGATGTAATAAATATTTCTGCTGATACAAATACAAATTGATTTTATCATATTGATTGTAGTAGGCATAGTTCATGTCCAAATTACTGCGATGTTGATGCAAAACATCATTGCTTACCATCGTAAGTTGTTCCATAATAATGGGATGATTGGCAGTGGTATGGAGTTGGTAGTATTCAAACTCAGTTAACCATTATGGAAATGTTATAACGTTTCAAGTCCTCCAGGGAGTCGATGCCTTTGGTGATACAAACTGGTAAATAAGACACTTGATAGCACAGCCAAATACCAATTGGAAACGACAAAACCCACCGAAATTAAAAGCAATTCCAAGAAGCGTCTGTATTTGCCTTTTACCTGCGTTAAATTGAAAGGCAAATGTATTACCGAGAGTGTGGCATAGGTTATCTGTAGACTGGCATTCCAAAAGCCATGCTGTAGACGATGTATTAAGGCCAAGGTTAGGGTTTTGTAAAGAAAACTGATGGTAACTATTGTCCAGACATGTAACTGGAATGGCTTGAAAAAGTACAAGTATTTGGGCAAAGGTTTGTCGTGTGGCACCATTAACATGCTTGTGGTCATTTCCTCACTGTTTGTTACGGCATAGTCATCTGCAAAGCTAACTGCCAAAACATCACCGCATAAATCTACTAGATTCTGCTGCAAATATTCAATACAATCCAGTTCTCTATGCGCATCCAAATCGGAAGGTATTACCGGCACGAGGGTGACATTATAGTGTTTGGCAAATATTGAAAGAATCGTGCCATAATAGCCTCGATAGTCTATCTTACCTTCTGTATTGTTAAAGATATAGGCTCTGGGAGGATTGTTGGCCATAAGACAGCGTACTTTAAAGCCTTTTAAGTCCCGCCAATAGATGCTTGACTTGATGAAGTCCCCTATCGATAAATTCTTTTTATATTCCTGTGCTAAAAAATCATAAGCCAGGGATCGGCCCTTATAATCCATTAACAAACTATTCCAGAAACCTTTGGCAAAACACCATTTCACCAAGTCCCTTTCGTATGTATCCAATTGGGGCAATATGAACAGCACTTTCCTCATATGCAAACGAAACAATGTCGACGTTAATATTTCCAGAATCTCTAAAGAATCTTTAAAGGTTTCCTTTAGGAATACAATAGCAAAGATTTGTTTGTTATGATAGTCCTTGAATTTCCACTGGCTCAATTTCGTTACAACAACTATGGGAGGGTAATTGTAGTTGAAAATTTTTGCAGGCAACTTAAGGACATCAGGAGGGGAGCCTATTAAAACCAAAGTACGAATTGAAGCAAATCTCCTTTCCATCATTTTCAATTTGGAGAGTGTTAAACTCTTCGCCAGAACTTGGAAAATCGGGTAGAGGTGATTGATAGTCGGGTTCATCCCTTGATGGACTTTAAAATTCAAAACTTTGAAAGGCAGTAGAGTCTTATTTCTTGTTGAAATTTCCTGTTGGCGTTTAGATCTTTTGCGGTTTTCTGCAACAGTTTGAGTTTGTCTCTCTTCCACCGAATATGCTGGATGTCTTTCATAGGTCAGCCCTGCTTGTTGATGCTTTTCTTCTCTCGGATATTTTTCAAAAAGTTTTGTTATTTTTAGGGATTCTGAAGATTTCAAATCCGCGTCAGTTCCCTCAAATTTCCTTAAATTGTGCTCAGCGCTGCTCTTTTCATCTGAACACTGTTCTTGAGTTTCTTTTAGGAGCCTTTCAGGACCTTGTTTCAAGTTTTTGGAAGTTTCTTCAGAATCCTTTACATTGAAACTGGAATTTGGTTGAAGAAAACCTTTTACGTTCTTTAAATTCCCAGTTTCCGTTGAGTTTTTCAAAACCAATGGGTGCTTTGGTAAGCCTCTGGCGTTATTAGTGAAACTTTTAAAGTTTTTCTGATTCTTCACATGTTTAACTATCTTCCTGCAAACATTCTCCGATGAATCTTTTAAATTTTCCATTCGGATTTGCTTAATTTCGTCGAAAACTTGATTTGAAGCTTTTCTAGAAGTTGCCAAAACCATAAGATTCTTTGGTTCTTCATTTTTATGAATTACTTTCGCTTTTTCCCTAAAATTTATTCGAGAAGTCTTCTTTATTTCTCCAAATATTGGATTTTGAGATTTTCTAGAAGTTGCCAAAACAAAACATTTCTTTTGTAAGGTTTTGGAAATTACAGGATTATTCTCCTGCAGCGTTTTTTTTGAATTTTCTTTTGAATTTGTTTTTATTTCTTCATATATTGGATTTTGAGCCTTTCTAGAAGTTGCCAAAACCATAAGATTCTTTAGCAAACTTTTGAAATTTTTAGTGAGATTTTCTGGTTGTAGGTTTTGATGAATTGGTTTTACTTTTTCCCTAGTATTAATTCGAGAGGTCTTTTTTATTTCTTCAGATATTGAATTAAGAGCTTCTCTAGAAGTTGCCAAAGCTAAGTTTTTGGAAATATCGTTGTTTTCCTCACTCCTTAAAGTTTTTAATACGATTTTCCAAACGTTACTTCTGGATTTCTGTAACATTTCTGTTGAAGTATCCCTTAGCTCCCCATGTGGCTGTAAATTTCCATTCTTTCCTTGGCTATTAACATCACTAGCAACAGCTGCTTGCAGTAGAACTACTCCCACGTTAATTATGACAAAGCAAATGTAAATTCTAATCTTGATGCTAAGCATTTTACCGTTATTTCTTGATATTTTATCTAGGTTGTTGCATTTACAACCGTATTTGCTTAACTGATTAATGCGTTCTACACGTTTGTCGTTGTAACTTTACAACAAAGTCTTGTAATGGTTTACAAGTGTTTACAAATAGTAATTATAATTACAATTTTTTTTTATTCGGAATTGTTTTAATTATTAAGTGCTTAGCTGTAGTCATTAATGAAAATATTCCCGCCTTTACCTCCAATCAATATATCCTTGCCAGTGTCCCATTGTCATTATAAAGCGCATAAAACGTTTAACTAACAATAGTCAATAAAGGGTTAATTATTCTATAACGAAATGCTTCACATAAATGGAAGAAATTATTTAATTACGTAGTAATTGCAGCCAATTAAAATCTAGAGAGGCGTTAACAATTTATTGAAACAACAGTTGATTACATGAAAATAATATTTTATTTTTATTTATTGAAATAATAAAAGAAAATTATAGCACGATTCTTTCAATATTTGCCAAACACTATAATGTCACCCTCGTGCCGGTAATACCTTCCGATTTGGATGCGCATAGAGAACTGGATTGTATTGAATATTTGCAGCAGAATCTAGTAGATTTATGCGGTGATGTTTTGGCAGTTAGCTTTGCAGATGACTATGCCGTAACAAACAGTGAGGAAATGACCACAAGCATGTTAATGGTGCCACACGACAAACCTTTGCCCAAATACTTGTACTTTTTCAAGCCATTCCAGTTACATGTCTGGACAATAGTTACCATCAGTTTTCTTTACAAAACCCTAACCTTGGCCTTAATACATCGTCTACAGCATGGCTTTTGGAATGCCAGTCTACAGATAACCTATGCCACACTCTCGGTAATACATTTGCCTTTCAATTTAACGCAGGTAAAAGGCAAATACAGACGCTTCTTGGAATTGCTTTTAATTTCGGTGGGTTTTGTCGTTTCCAATTGGTATTTGGCTGTGCTATCAAGTGTCTTATTTACCAGTTTGTATCACCAGGGCATCGACTCCCTGGAGGACTTGAAACGTTATAACATTTCCATAATGGTTAATGAGTTTGAATACTACCAACTCCATACCACTGCCAATCATCCCATTATTATGGAACAACTTACGATGGTAAGCAATGATGTTTTGCATCAACATCGCAGTAATTTGGACATGAACTATGCCTACTACAATCAATATGATAAAATCAATTTGTATTTGTATCAGCAGAAATATTTATTACATCCCCGCATGAAAGTTTTACAGAGTGCCGAGCCTATGAATGCGGTTTTGGGTGGCTTACCCATGCAAACGAATTGGCCTTTTGAACATTTGCTCAATTTGATATTGAGAAGTACAATCGATTATGGTTTCTATTTAAAAATCCTTGAGGATGGCATGTTAGATGGTATACATCAAGATTGTATAGAATATTTTCCCACGGAATATCCTACAGTGGATCCTCTCTCTATCGAACATTTCAATATGCCTGCATTGATTTTATTAGTAGGCTATGGCTTAGCTTTAATGGGTTTTATAGGAGAGATTATAGTTTTTAAAATAAAAAAAATTTTACTTTGTAAACTAACAAATTTTAAAGAAAATTCAAAATTGTAGTATTTCTACCACAATTTTGTTTTCAATTTTAATAAAAACAAATAAATATGAACACAATTATGCTGCAAACGTCTAAAAATTTAGTTTATTCGGTTTTAAGTTGAAAAATAATTTGTATCCTTATTATTACAATAACAACATAAAGGAATGCTTTGAAATTAGGAGCTAAATTGGAATATAAAATCTTCTCTTATATGAACATAATTATGCTGCACACGCTTAAGCATTTATTTACATTGGTTTTGTATGAAGTAGGTACTTTGCAAAAAAATTTAATCGTAAGAAAACGAAAGCAATTGTTTTTACGCGAACATTGTGTCTGCACTTATGCTAACTGTTTATACTGTCTGTGTATGGCCTAAGCATAGCCGTATTATAACAACAGCATAAAGGAACCACTCTCTTCCTTAATCACTTACACATGCAAACATTTGTGTTTACATATTGATGGCATACTTTAACGAAGGAAGACGAAAGCATTTTCTGCTTACACACTTTGAAAAGGGCATACGAATCAAAATTACTTTACTTTGACTTTGTTTTAACAGTTAATTTTGCACACATTGTTGGTGTTACAATAATGCAGCAATACGAAACCATTTGTTTACATTTTAAAGGAATGCGAATTAAAATTTCTTACGATTTATCTCCTTCTCATCTCGTGTTTTGAAGGTTTATGTAGCTTTATACATGTGAGATGCTATAATAACAGTGTATGTGTGTGTAACATTTCAAAGAACATGAGCAGAAATTACTTTCTTCTCTTTGTTTTAAAGGATTATCAACTAAAGGCTTGTAATGCCATAATAACAGTGTATGTACCCATACATTTGCGTGTATTTAACAGTGCTTGTTAATGTAAACACAATTGCTTGCAGTTTGAGACAAACAACAGAAAGTTTCTTGCTCTCTTTGAAAATTCTAATTTAGGTTTACATTTCTGCTTGTACAATAACAGTGTATCTACTTAACAGTAAGTAAAGTTAACAGCCGAGTAATATTAACAGCGTATTTAAAGGAAATAAAAGCAATTTTTCGTATAAAATTGTTATTTTAATGTAATTTAATTAAATTTTAAAAGTTTTTTAAACAGATTTCAAGTAATTTTAATACCTATTAAAGAATATTTTTTAGATTTTTAAATAATGGACTTTCAATTTAAAGAAAATAATTACGAAAAAAAAAGAAAAATATGTAGTAAAGTACGCTAACATGTATTGTATGAAGTATCGTAGTTTATAGAAGCTTTTTAATAGAATTAAAAGCAAGCAAATGGATTAAATAATTGGGGTTTGTCTATTTTATAGCTAATTTTCTGGTTCATTGAATGATTTTTTTTTTATTTAAAAGAAAAGGAAGGAAACCAAAGGGGGAGCATACATAGCTTATGCTCACTTAATTTAAAAACGATTAAAACCAATTTAATCCGCTACAAAAGGAAATAGTTAACATATGTTTTGGGTGAAATAAAAGCAAAATTGTGAAATTAACAATGACACATCTTTTAACAAAAAAAGAAAAAAAAAACAAAAAAATGTATTACAAAAATAAAAACATTAAACATAAATTAAAGACAAATACAAAATCTAAGTGGGTGTGTAATAAATTATTTTTTTCATAGAAAAATTTTTATTGTTTCTTCTAAATCATAAAACAAATGTTTTCAAATTCATTCATAAATTTAGAAATGAAACAAAAAAAATTAATGAATGAGAAAACGAATCATTTGATGTTTCTGAAATAATTGCCTAAATCCCTTGGATTTTTTTTGCTTTTGCTTTTCAAATATTTTTTTAATGATTGTTTTATCTTTCAAACTAAATGATTGGCCAGCTTTTAACATGTTTTTTCTCAAAAAAAAAAAACAGCAAAAATGATTGTGTTTCTTTAACTACGCCTTTTCAAACATCGTAATACAAAAAAAAAAAACAAAAAACACATTGAAAATTATAAACTTCCTGTGTTATTAAGCAAAGTGGCCATATGAATGAAATGATGGTTATTATAATTGGCTGCTATACGGGGTGTTATACCGATTTATTTGGTTGTTATCTTTTTAAGTTTTCAGAACGTATAAGAAAAAACCAGAGAGAAACTTGAGCTACTTCACAAATATTTTTTGTTTTGTTTTTTTTTTGATAAAGCAGGTAGATTTTTAAAAACACCTCATATATAGCAATTAATGTATTGAAAAGGTAAATAAATCTTCAAAAAGAATTTCGAAAACATACCTTTTCTAGAATTGATGTACCCCTTTATCCAAAAAATAAAGAAGCTGTAAATAAAATAAAAACGAAAATATAAGAATTGTATAAGGAAAAAATTTATTTTCAAGTTCGAAACTTAAATTTCATCGCAATAATTTAAAACAAATCACCAAAAATATTAATTAAATACATTTATTGGAATTTCGAAAATTCGAACATAATTTCGAAATTGTATTTTTGGCTTTTCTTTAGTGAAAAAAATGCATAAAATGAGAAATTCATGATATTTCTTTACATTACTTACCAAAATTCGAAAATTCGAATATAATTTCGAAATTGTATTTTTGGCTTTTCTTAAGCAAAAAAATGCATAAAATGAGAAATTCATGATATTTCCTTACATGACTTACCAAAATGCAATAGTTTTTTAAAACTTCGAAAAGTCGAACTTTGTTTCTACAAAGTTTTAAAACCCTTTAGGTTGTTTAATTAATTATAAAATTATGAACTCCTTACATTTTGTAAGATTTAAATTAAATAATTTTCTTTATTTTTATTATTCGAAATTAATTTCGAAAATTTATTAAAAGGTTTTAAAAGGTATTATCCATTATAAAATCTTGAAAATTCCATTTTTTCATAAAGTTTTTCTTGAAAATATTTCAATGTTATGTTTGCAAATTCAAAATAAATTTCGAAATTCGAAATTAGTTTCGAAAATTTGTTTTAAAGCCTTTTAAAGCCAAGATTTGTTTTAAACAATAATGTTTTTCATTTATTATTGAGAATTTTGACGACTTTTGGTAATTTAGAATTTCGAAATTTTGAAATTAGTTTCGAAAATTCGTTTTAAAGCTTTTTAAACGTTAAATTTTCTTTAAACAATAATGTTTTAATGTTTTTCATTTATAATTAAGAATTTTGACGTCTTTTTGGTAATTTCGAAATTTCGAACTTAATTTCGAATTTAAAAATTCTTTATAAATTTAACAATTTAATGCTTAAATTGATTTTTTTGTTGTTGTTTTGGCCAAAATGGTAAAAAGTTCATGGTAATTTTTCATTCTTTAGTTACTATGAATGAATTTTTTGTTTGTTTTCAAATTCATTCATTAAAGTTTGGTTTTTTAGAATCTTGTTTTAAGCCATGATTTGATTAACAAACAAAAAACCACATAATTAAACTACGAAATTTTTGTTCGTAAAGAGAACATTAAGCCTCTAATTTGTTCAAATCATTAAAAGAGAACTTCTTTGAAAAAATCATTAAAAATTCCTTTTTCAAATAAATTATGATAATTTGTTGATTTTTTCTATTTTTTGTGTTGATTTCTTTAAACCATGTGTTAAATTTAATTTGTATTTTAATATTTCTTTAATTAAAATATTAAAAAAAACCAACAAAATATCTTTTTTTATGGAGTTTTCATGACAGCATGGCGTTTAAAACACACCAACAAACCTCAACTGAGTCATTTACAATCACACCAAAAATAAAAGCCAGTTGTCTAACAGCAACAACAACAACAATAAAATTGTTTAATTATATTGTTTTAATTATTTTTCATACAATTATTATATATTTGACTGGCTATATATGATGGCATGACTGCCTCTCAAACCTCTGGTTCCTTAATGAAAAATTTGGCGGCTGAGTTGTTTTCTTTTTTTCAAGTCATACTCACAGCTTGATAATGATGTTCAAACACACATCATCATCATCATTGTTCATTACTCAATTCAAATTAAAACATCAACAATAAAAAAAAAACTGAAAACGAATGAAAAATGAGAAAAAGGGTTAAAGGGCAAATGCCAAAAACAGCGGGTTACTGTTTAAAAATTTTCTTTCAAAACAAGTTCAAATACAAGTTCAATTTATAAATAGAAATTGCTTTGAATACTTCAATGTTATTAAAAGAGTGTTCTCAAAAGGAAATTGTACATGTTTGATGTGAAAAAATTACTCAAACTCTAAATTATGCATCAAATTCCAGCTGAAAATAGTAACCTTTATTATAAATTGCCTATATAAATTGTATTTAAGCAAAGAATTTTAAGGAATTGTCTTCAAATTTTCGTTCAAATCTTAGTACATTCATCAAACTCAATTCAAACTAATTGATTTAACTTCAAAATAGAAGAATTTCTCTTCCATATTCCATATAAATTGTAACTAAACGAAGAATTTGAAAAAATTGATTTCAAGCTGCCTTCAAACATCGCTATATACTCATCAAACTCATCAAATGCAAGTTAAAAAATCTTGTTCAATATTAAAATTAAGTAATTTGTTTTCAATTACCCACATAAATTGCAAATAAGCAAAATGTTTAAAAAAATGGTTAAAATTTTCTTTCAAAATTCAGATCTTACATCAAACTCATGTCAAACAATATTGTTCAACGTCATATTTAAGGAATTTGTTTAAAATTTTCTATATAAATTGGAACTAAACTAATAATTTGAAGAAATTGTTTTAAAACTTTTCTTAAAACGTCAATAAATGCATCAAACTCATATCAAACAATCTTATTCAATGTCGATTTACATCGAACTCATATCAAACAATATTGTTCAACGTTATATTAAACGAATTTGTTTAAAATTTCCTACATAAATTGGAACTAAACTAATAATTTGAAGAAATTGTTTTCAAACTTTTCTTAAAACTGCAATAAATACATCAAACTCACCTCAACCAATCCTATTCAATGTCGAAATGAAGTAACTTGTTTTCAATTATCTGTATTAATTGCAAATGAGCAAAAAAAAAAAAAATTTTTTTAAATTGTAGAAAAATGTTCATCAAACATTAGTTTCTACATCAAATTCAAGTCAAACAATCTTGTTCGATATTTAAATTAAGTAAGTTGTTGTCAATTATCAATTGCAAATTGCAATTAAGCAAAACATTGTAAAATTATTGTTCAAACTTGTCTTCAAAATTCAGTTTTTACATCAAACTCAAGTCAAACAGAAATTTAAGGCATTTGTTTTCATTTTCCTACATAAACTGGAACTAAACTAATAATTTTAGCAAAAATGATTTCAAACTTTTCTTAAAACTTTGAGAAATGCATCAAACTCACATCAATCAATATTATTCAATATCAAAATTAAGTAACTTGTGTTCAATTATCTGTATTAATTGCAACTGAACAAAAAAAAAAATTGGAAAATTTTAGAAAAATTTTCATCAAACTTTAGTTTATATATCAAACTGAAGTCAAACTATCTTGTTTAATAACAAAATTGAAAAATAAGAGTTTGTTTATCAGTATAAAAGGCAAATAAATGAAAAGTTAAAATGAAAAAAGCTTACACTTTCCTTTAGTCATTAGTTTTTTTATCAAACTTAAGTTCAAACCATTTAAATTTATGCAAGTTTGGTAGTAGTTCTCTTGGATTGCATGTAAATTTAAACTAAGCAAATAAATTTGTAAAAATACTTTTACCCAAACGTCATTTTATGTCTCAAACTAAGTTCAACACATCAAATTTTTGCTTAGAATTAAGGTAATTAATTTAAATAACCTATATGAACCGTAAGTACGCTTTAAAAATGAAGATAATTACTTCAAGTGGTCATAAAACCTTACTTCATACATCAAACTCGACATTAAAATATCAAAATCCAGTTCAAATTTGCAGCGGTTAAATTAAATTATCTATATTATTGTTAAAAAATACGTCAAATGTTGCTCAAATCCGTAGTATTTAAAACTAAGGGCTTTTGTTTAAAAAAAATTTCGTCAAATGTTGCTCAAATTTCAATTCCTTGAAACTTTATTTCATCAAATCCATCAAACTGTACTTCAAAATTGTAGCATTAATTTAAATTAAATATTTAAAATTCAGTTAAGCGAATGAAATGATAAAACCAGCCTTAACTTCTCTTCAAACTTTAAATCATACATCAAACTTAAGTTCAAACGTTTAAAAATTAAAATGAAATTGTAAATTTTGCTTAAAATTATCTGTTTAAGGGTAACTAACCAAATTTTTTTATATCAAGTTGCAGGAAATAAGATTAAACCCAGGGTTTGAACAAAAGATATGAAAATTTTTTACTTTTTTTGAGTTTGTGTAAAATTTGTATATAGTTTGAGGGTTTTTTTTTAACCTGGAAATTGTGTTTGACCATATTTGTTGTGTAGTACATAACAATTTATAATTTTCTCACTTAGTTTTATAGAATTTTATCAATTTTTTTTTATTTAAGTTTACTTTATAGAGACGTGTTTTGAAATTTAAATTATTTAATTTAATTTTCTCATCATTTAAACGTATTTAATGTGTTTTTGTTAATAATTGAATTGCCATATTCAAAATTAAATTTAAAAAAAATTAAAAAAAAACTACGTTGAGAAAAGTCACGTTTTGTTATCGAAAATCTTTTAATAAACAAAATAGAAACGGCGGTAAGCCTTTTATTTTAAAAAAAAAATTTGTTTTATTTTTTTTAAATTTTCGTTTCAATTACTTTTTCTCCTTTTCCCCTTTGGCTTAAAATGTGTATGTACCACCCGTTGATGTTGTTAACAAAAAAAAGAGTTTTTTTCCTTCTTTTTTTTTGGTAACATTTATGGCTTATTTGGCATTAATTTTGACTTTTACACGCATTGTAAAATAAAGAGCAGAAAATTTTAATTCCCATTGAAATATTTTTTTAAACTAAATTCGTTCGTTTGACGATAAAGATCAGCCGCCAAGTTGAAGACACTGTTGCCAATAAGAATTTATAAAAAAAAAAACAGAAAAAATTTGGAAAGTCTTTCAAAATTTTAAACAAAAAACTAAAAAGCATTAATTTTCGTGTAAAAAGTTTAGAAAATTACTTTCTATTTCTTAATTTAACACATTTGCTGCCAAGGACGAGTATACTCGTCTTTTTCAAAGGTCTTCCGCACTGCTAAGACGAGGAATTTTATTGCAAAAAATTTTGCAAATTACTTTCTATTCCTTAATTTATGGAAATATTTTTTTATGTTTAAAACGTGGCCTTATGTCTAATAAGCCAGCACACTACCTACTAGACTATGGCGACTTCGAAATTATATTACGGTTCGGTAATCGCATCGCTTTCATTGCTTTTCATATTCTTAAAACGACCATACGTTCCGTGGACGTTTGGCTAATCGCAGCTTAACGATACACATTAAAGATACACACACAACTAAACATTCAAACATGTTTGAAAAATACTAGACATTCCACATGTTGAACCTAACAGTCCATGTGTGTGTGTGTTATTGTTTTTAAAGAAATACTCGTACATACTCGTAAATTCTCGTAACACACGGCAAGAGAATTCCTTTCAGAAAATGTAAACAATAAGAAAGTGATGGTGAAAGAGAGTGAGTGTAGTTGTAGACTACTATGCTCTTCTTTAGTAAACCATAGGAACATAGAAACATAAAGGTCATCTTCAATGTTGAATTCAACTGTCTGTCGGTCGATTAAAGAAGAAGAAGAAAGCATTCAAACATGTTTCCTCTCTTTAAACAAACTTTCTACACGATGATGATGATGATGATGAACCTTACCCATCTAATGTTCTATCGTGTATTCATTGTGTTCGTAAACTGCTCGTTAGAAATCCTTACGAATTGTAAATACATACTGGGAGAGGGAGAAGAGAATAAGAATGTGTGCTCGTTTATTTTATTTTTAATTTAACTCACCATTAAAGATAATGATGGTTATGATAACACGCATTTGCACATACACACACACACTCTCAAGCATGCTTATCATACATACAAGCATGTTTTATTACACCACTCTTTACATTTTCAAAGAAATTGTATTAGAAATTTACCTGCTATATTTGTAATAGAAAATTAAAGATAGTTTGTTTGTTTGCTTGTCTATTTGTTTTGTATATACAAGTGTGTGTGGATGTGCGCGTGTTTTTATAAAAGGAAATGAAACTGCTTTTAAGATTTATTAAGACAGGAGAGGAGTAGTTTGTCTAGTTTTTTTTTGTTTTTTTTTTTCATTACCCAACACACATTCATTTTTAAAGAATAAAAAGCGAGCAAGAACAAAAACAAAATACAGCATCGTTTAATAAGGAACATACATACATGAAATGTATTGATATACAGTGACTCTTACAGGTAAAACTAAAAAGATACTACACTAAGGACTTTTTTGACGTTGTAATTTAAATTTTTTATGCAGGGAAAAAATTAATAAAAAAGGTTGATAAGCATTACGTGTGTTGAGGTGTCATTAAGCTAGATTAGTTCAAATGAAATTACTTCAAATCAATTTAAAACAACAAAACGATGTAAAAAGACTACAACAAATCATAAATAAGTTCTCGAAGTTGTTAGAAAAAATTTATTTTTAAAGATGGGCTCGAACTTGGCCTTTGGTGCCTATTATTATCTGCAATTACCATTAATTCGCATTTATTCAAAGCAAATTTCTTCAGATAAAATTAAAAAACTTTATAGTAATACAACAACAAATCACGAGTAAGTTCTAGAAGTTGACAAAAGCAAAATTATTGCACATACAGCTCGGAGAATCTAGAAATGATTGTGGAAACTTCTTTATTCTTCTTTACTCTCTCTCTCTCTCTCCTACTCTCTTTCTCTTTTCCAACTCAGAACAATAAATTTAATTAACTAAGCGAAATATTTGAAAAAATCAGTTTCAAACTGCTCTTCAAACAGTAGTATATTCATCAAATTAAAGTCAAAAAATCTTGTTCAATATTAAAATTAACAAACTAGTGTTCTATTATTCGCATAAATTGCAATTAAGCTTAAAAATCTGAAAAAAATGGTTAAAATTTTCTTTCAAAATTCAGTTCTTACATCAAACTCATGTCAAACAATATTGTTCAACTTCATATTTAAGGAATATGTTTAAAATTTCCTACATTAATTACAATTAAGTGATGAATTTTAAGAAATTGTTTTTAAACTTTCAATAAATGCATCAAACTCACATCAACCAATCTTATTCAATGTCAAAATTAAGTAACCTGTGTTCAATTATCTGTATTAATTGCAACTAAGCAATAAAAAAAGAAAAATTTTTTAAATTGTAGAAAAATTTTCATCAAACCTTAGTTTATACATCAAATTCAAGTCAAACAATCTTGTTCGATATTTAAATTAAGTACGTTGTTCTCAATTATCAATTGCAAATTACAGCTAAGCAGAACATTGTAAAAATATTGTTCAAACTTGTTTTCAAAATTCTGTTTTTACATCAAACTCAAGTCAAACAGGAATTTAAGAAATTTGTTTTCATTTTCCTATATTAACTGGAACTAAACTAATAATTTTAGCAAAAATGGTTTCAAACTTTTCTTAAAACTTTAAGAAATGCATCAAACTCACATCAAGCAATGTTATTTAATGTCAAAATAAAGAAATTGTTTCTATTAATTGCAACTTACCAAAAAAAATTGGAAAATTCTAGTAAAATTTTCATCAAACTTTAGTTTATACATCAAACTGAAGTCAAACTATCTTGTTTAATAACAAAATTGAAAAATAAGAGTTTGTTTATCAGTATAAAATCCAAATAAATGAAAAGTTAAAATGAAAAAAGTTCACACTTTCCTTTAGTCATTAGTTTTGTTATCAAATTTAAGTTCAAACCATTAAAATTTATGCAATTTTGGTAGCAGTTCCCTTAGATTTTATGTAAATTTAAACTAAGCAAATAATTTTGTGAAAATACTTTTCCCCAAACGTTATTTTATGTATCAAACTAAGTTCAAATTATCAAATTTTTGCTTAGAATTAAGGTAATTGATTTAAATTACCTATATGAAACGTAACTAAGCTTTCAAGAGGAAGATAATTACTTCAAGTGGTCATAAAACCTTAGTTCATACATCAAACTCGATATCAGAATAACAAAATCCAGTTCAAATTTATAGTGGTTAAATTAAATTTTCTATATTATTGTTAAAAAATACGTCAAATGTTGCTCAAATCCGTAGTATTTAAAACTAAGGGCTTTTGTTAAAAAAAAAAATTGCATCAAATGTTGCTCAAATCCAAAGTATTTAAAACTAAGTGCTTTTGTTAAAAAAAAAATTACATCAAATGTTGCTCAAATTTCAATTCCATGCAACTTTATTTCATCAAATCCTTCAAACTATAGTTCAAAATTGTAGCATTAATTGAAATTAAATTTTTTAAAATTCAATTAAGCGAATAAAATGATAAAAACAGCTTCAAACTACTATTCAAACTTCAAATCATATATCAAACTTAAGTTCAAACGTTTAAAAATTAAAATGAAATTGTAATTGCGTTGTTGTTTGAAAGTTCATTAACATGTCTTATGAACAAATACAGACAGACTGCGCTGTTATGTTATGATTATGATTTATCAGAGCTGGGATGTTATTATTTGTTTTTCTCAAACAAAAAATTTCAAAAATGTAAACGATGAAAAGCAAATAAAACAAATTAAATACAAAAATTTTAAATAAATAACCAATTTTATCAGTTTAATAATACTCGTAATAATAAACCAAAAAAAAAAAATGTTACAAAAACAAATAGAATAACTGAAACTGAAAATTTTCAATAAAAATATTGACACTAAAACACAAATTAAAGAACAAAAAAATTAACAAAAATTATCTGCTTTTGATAGTAGCTTCGTTCTTTAGTTTAAAAATTGTGTGATTAATGAATCCAAACTTATGTGTATACCTGCGGATAGGTTAGCATTTCTTTTAACAATTATTTTCGTTTTCTCTCTCCGTCTTCTTCCGCTGCTTTTGCTTCTATCAAATCTTTTAGTTGCGTGTTCATTAATGCTTTTGTAAAACACAGCAGCAGACGAGAAGAAGAAACAATAATTCAAGCTTTGAATGAAATCTTAGACCCAGAAACGTGTGTCTTTAATTATGACCAACAAAAACACAAAAAAAATTTACTGGCTTACATAAAAAGTGTGGCCAACCAAATACTCTACAACTTATAATTTACAAGAGAACAAAAAACCAAACTTTAGAACTCCATTTGTTATAATTTATTTTCTTTATATTTTCTCTTCAATTCTGAGGTTCTTTTTTTTACAATTTCACGTGTCTATATGAAGAGCACGATTGTATACAAAGATGCTGATGATGGTGTTGAGTATTTACGGAAGTTTGAAATGCTTTTTTGTGGTAGAGTGTTAAGTAGGACCACCAAGTGTTCAAATAATTCACAAGTACATAGACCCTAAAAAAAACCAAGTATTATATATAGATAGATTCCGACTCCCTGGGTATAATGTGTTAATTAAAGTTTAACAATAACATACAATATATAGAGAGTATCAATATTAGAAAAATAATATCAAAAAAAAAAGAAGGAAAGAAAGAAAGAATTTCAATGGTAAACAATTTTGTTTATATTTTGAAAAAATCAATCAATCAAGAAACCCTAAAAAATATTAAATTGTCCTTAACAATTTTCCAAGATGTTTAAAAACAATAACAAAACGTTTAAAAAAATTAATATTAAAAAAATTGGCAACGCGAAAAATCTTTAAAGACTTTAAAATTTACAATGGACATAATTTTTAAACAAAATATTATAATTTTTAAGTAATATCACAAAAAATAATAGTTTTAAAATATAAAATTGGCAACGCGAATTATATTTTTAGGTTTTTGATGCTTTCATACTATCACTTTATAATATTTAATCATTAAAAACCGTTTCTTAAAGTCTTGTTAAAAAAAAATAAATAGTGGGCAACGCTATTCCTACTTTTTGCTTGTTGCAGTTGAAAAATTCTATTACTTGGCAACTCAAAAACTTATATTTTTAAATGATACAACTTTTTAAACCTAAAAATTGTTTATTTTAGTGTTTTTTTCTTATTACTAAATGAAATTGATAACAATTGGCAATGCGGTTTTTATTAAAATAGAATATTTTTTACATTTTTATTAAACAAGTAGAAAAAATATCCGCTTTTTTTTGATTTTTCATAACTATGCAAGTATAAAAAACAATTTCTTGCATGTTTTTCTTATTATAAAAGAAAAATAAAAATAATTGGCAATGCGCTTTTTTTATTGTCTTAAACTACAATATATAAAATATGCTGTATTAAAATGTTATAAATTTTTAAGTCTAAAACTAGTTTTTTAACGATTTTTTCTTATTATAAAAGAAAAATGTAAAAAATTGGCAATGCGATTTTTTAAATTTTTTTTTAAAGAAATATTTTCTTTGCAAAACCGAATTATATAAATTTTTTAAGACTAAAGAAACAGTTTTTTTCTTATTACAAAAGAAAAGATGTAAATAATTGGCAATGCGATTTTTTAATTTTCTTTAAAAAAGAAGTTTTTTCTTTGCAAAATTGAATTTTATAAATTTTTTAAGACTAAAGAAACAGTTTTTGTCTTATTACAGGAGAAAAAATGTGAATAATTGGCAATGCGATTTTTTAATATTCTTTAAAAAAGAAATTTTTTCTATGCAAAACTGAATTTTATAAATTTTTTAAGATGAAAGAAACAGTTATTTTCGTATTACAAAGAAAAAGGCTAAATAATTGGTAATGCGGTTTTTTAATTTTTTTTAAAAAAAGGAATTTTTTCTTTGCCCAATTCAATTTTATAAAATTATTAAAACTAAAAAACATTTATTTTTTGATTTGCTTTATTAAAAATCTGGAAAAATGATTAAAATTCCTTTTTGTTTTATAAAGATCTTTTAACCTTTCGAGTTTCTTGGTTAGTGGGTCAATTTCTATGTGTTTTTAGACTATTTTTGCATCATAAAAAAAAACAATTATTTTTGCGTATCTGTTAACATTTTATTGTTTTATTATGGCTCATAACTTGAGAGTTTAAATACTTTACCATATTTTGTAGCCTGCAATTTGTATGTCTAACTGTATGTGTTAGTGGTCTAGTTTCCAGTAACGATACGATAACGTATCTTAATGTATTTAAATGAGTTGGTTTTCTTTCCCCCCCATTTTCGTTTGAGAAGAATGCATAGCTTTGAAATGCACTTGAATTTTCCCACTCGAGCGAAAAACAAACAATTGTTTTACTAAACTTCACCTAGATTTTAAAAAAATAAAATTTTTTTTTCTTCGCTTAATTATAGACACAGAAAATGTTTTTTTTTTTTCTTTCCATTTGTTTAAACAAGTTTTTTTTTTGTTAAAGTTTTTGTACATAATTTTGGTAAATAATTTAACAAAAAATTTCCTTATAAAACTTCCAACAAAAACATGAAATGTAAACAACAGTTTGAACAGTTGAACGTGTTAATTTAATGAATGACAACTAACTTTACGTTCCCAGAGACGAAGAAAAATATTTAAAAAATGTAAGAAACTTGTTGTTTTCTTTAAAGTTTTAATTAAAAAACAAAAATTTGTTAAAATTCTTTAAATATTTCGAAAAAAACCCCATGAAAATTTCGTTTAAATTACTTAAAAATGTTCTCTCTTAAACATTATAAAAATGCATGGCCACTCTAATATGAATAATTAAGGAAATATTGTCTCTGTGGTTGGCAATCATCCTCTCTCTGGTTTAATGCACACACAACACGAGCACTACTTATATACCTAGAACAACAACAACAACACCGACAACAATTATGTTTTGTTAACGATGACAAAATAAAAATTAAACGAATGGTTCAACTAGGACTCGTTAAACAACATTATTTGCTTGTTGTTGTTTTCAGTTTTATACTCTCTATTACTAATAAAGCAGTCGTCATTCATACGTTTTTGTTTGTTGTTTTTTTATTTTTACTCCCCAAAAATGGTGTGCTGATAATAACAACAACAATAACATTAACAAAATCAAAACCAGTGTTAAGAATGCAATTGAGATTTGCTTTAGTTTGTGGTGTTGTGGTTGTTTTTGTTGCTGTTTAATCATTTGTAACGTCTTTTTTTTTTTTTGCTGTTGTTTTTGTTATTATTTTTTTATTTTTCTGCTGTTTTTAGCCGTGCTCCCATTATTAACGAAAATACATAGTGGTTGTGCTATGCAACAACAAAGCAATAAAAACAAACCGAGACGAGTTATGTTACCGTTATTTTATAAGAGAGAAAATAAATATGGTTGCTGTTAAGTAAGGCGGGTGAGAGCTTAAACACACATACATACATACTACCTTACCATGTTTGCAAAACAAATGACTCACACTAGTAGCGATTTTTGCAAAATATGTGTGAATAATACTAAACAAGTTGGGCACACTTGCTTCGAAATGGGAATTTTAATGAATTTCACGAAGTTTTGTATGTTTTAAAGGCAATTTCATTGAGAAATTTATGTATTTTAAAGGTTTTATGTCAAAAATGTTTAAGAAAATAAAATTTAAAATATTTCTGACGTCTGCAGTAATATTTCAAGCGGCACATCCAGGGCATCCGATAGTTTTTTAAAGGTTTATCTGGTGTTGGCGGCTCTGTAAACACCTTTTAAAGACTTCTGTGTTGTTATTCAAGATTCTGGTGATGCGTAGTTACCGATACTGCCGCTTTCTTTAAAAGACTCTCCTGTACTGCAGTCTTTAAAGGACTCTAGGACTGTTGTTTTCGGATTTTTCATTATCCAATTCCATATTTCAATATTGCTCTCCTTAGAAGATTTTTTCAAAGTTATGAAAACTCTTATCTGGCATAGGCGGCTCTGTTACCCACCTCTTAAAGACTTTTGTATTGTTGCCCAAGATTTTGGTATCGCTTGGTTACAAAAAAATTCTCCAAAATTAAACATTTCTGTGTCTACGGACTCCAATTCGTTCGCTTACGAGTACTACATTACCGTACTCTTTAGAAGGCTCCTGTACAGCTGCCTTCAAAAGATTCCTGTGCTGCTGGCCTTGGAATTCTTCCATTTTCTGAAAATTCCAGTAATGCTCTCCTCAATAACGTTTTTTTCAGTAGACTTTAGTATCGTTTTCTATATAAGACATGTGTTCTACTGGCCTAGTAAAAATCCAAGACCACTGACTTTAGCAGATGCCATCAGCACTCTTTTCAAAAGTCCCAAGAAAAGATGAAACTGTTTTCCACAATTTTGACAGTGTAGCATAGTTTCTTAGTCGTGCTTTTGTTGTGCAGTCTTTGCAACTTTCTCCTCTTCCCTGATTTTGGTGGAACTTGATCAGTACAAGCACTGCGTTCACCCGTGGCGTTACAACGGGCCGCTATGCAGGCTCAAGTGAGCTTTGTGATAACACAGCTACCACTCCGTCCTAACCTAGCATAGTTTCTTTCCACATGCTTTATGTTTCAAAATGCTAAGAACAGATTCTGGGTATATTAAAATCGGATGTTGCGAATGCTGCTTCGTAACAATACGAAGCAGAGGTCAGCAATAAGTATTCAAAACGATGAGTAGATTCGAGTCATACTTATAATTTCTGATTTTTATACCCATTCGTACTTATTTTAATATCATACTCATACGACTCATACATATTTCAAGTTTGAAGTACTTATCGTACTCATACTTAACAATACGGACGATGTTGTTAATTTCGACTCTCCATGACTCAAAATATATACGAAGCACAACATAAATAACGAGTACGAACACGACACTACTCGCTAGAAAGTTTTGTGTTTGCTTTGTTTGCTGTCTTTGTAATTGCAACAACAACTAAGAATGTAAATTTTGAGAGATGATTCGAGTGATTTATGAATCTGAATGAGTAGGCAGCGTATGAATCAAACATAATAGGTTTGATGTCAACGTTGTACACTCATACTCATTGCAACCTGTACTTATAAATCAATGTTGTACTGAATGCGAATGAATCAAAGTAGTTGAGTTTGAATACTCATACTCAAAAGTGCATGAGTACTTATGAGAAGCGAAAAAACGATTCATTGCTGATCTCTGATACGAAGCTATCGCTAACGATCAAAGCCTTCCTTTTTGGTTGGAAGTTTATTAGTAGAGGGCTTAACCCCAAGTTTAAATCATTTTCAAAGTTTGCTTTTTTTTTGTTTTTTCTTTGAATACTTTCAATTTTTGTAAGAGTTATGTTGCCTGTCAACTCTGACTGTGTGTCGAAAGTGGCAAATTTATGTGGCCAAGATGCAATGGTGGCCAGTCCATGCGTTTATTTAGGGTGTTGTTTTTTCTTCCAATTTATTTGTTTAATTTGTTGTTGTGAATTTTTTTTAAAGTCCACTTTTGGCAAATAAAATTTGAAAGTTGTTAATCATAAGCACTTAAAAGGATTCTTGAACAATTCAATTTTATTTTATTTTTTTTTTTGCTTTTAAATTAAAGAAACAATTACAGAAAATTGCAAATAATTAATAAAATAAAACAAATAATGAACAACAGACAATTAATTAAATTTAATTGCTTATAATTATCTTTTTTCTATTTTTTTTGGAAATTATTTTTTATTTAAAATTTTGTTTTTAAGAATTACCTTTTAAATTATTTTTTTTTCAGTTATTTGTAGATTATTTTCTTTTTTCGCATTAAATTTAAAATTTTTATTTTTTTTATTTTTATTTTTTATTTTAAATTTTGTTTTTTAATAATTACCTTTTGAATTATTTTTTTTTTCCAGTAATTTGTGGATTATTTTTGTTTTTTTTTTTGTATTAAATTAAATTAATTTTTGTTTGAAATTTTGTTTTTAATAATTAACTTTTCAATTATTTTTTTTTCTGTTATTTGTAGATTATTTTCTTTTATTTAGTATTTTTGTTTTTATTTTTCATTTCATTAATTTATTTTTAAATTATTTTTAATTAAATTTTTACACAAAATTAATACAATTTTATTTTATTTTTTGTTATTTGTTGTATTTTAATCAAGTTTTTAGATTTTAATTTAAAAATTTTAAATTATGTATTTTTTTTCTAATTTTATTTCGTTTTAATTTTAAAAAATTTCCATTTTATTTATGCATTTGCATATTTTCATTTAATTTAGCTGCAATTTATAAATTAAAATTAAGATTTTTAATAAATTTATTATTCTGGATTTCGACTACATACACGCCGATTACGACCATTCTTGATAGAGCTATTCTTTAGAGCTATGAAGATGATCGATCACCATTAAAGGGTTCTTAATTTATGTAGCAAATGCCAGGATTTCATATAGGCTGCTGGCAGAATGTAATGTTTTTATGCAGCACTTTTGATGGTCATAAAGGCCACGAAACTATTCAAAAAGTTATGCCATAAAAACACAAGACTTGAAATTTATGTAGACAATCTGGCAGCATGATAGACTTTGAGAGCACATGCGTTTGTAGGCCTTATGTCAGATTCTCAGTTAAGATTAAGACGTTCTTTAGCCAGAACAGATTTAGTTTTAGAGCTATAAAGGCGTTGAGACAGACTGTGGGTTTTTATGTTAGGACTACATATTGATGAAAAGTTTGATTCTATGAAATCGTGAATGGCGTGCGAATAAACTCGTCTTTGGCAATAGGAAGGCAGAAGGACTCAATATCCTTTCTCGTATTTGCGTACGTTTTAGTAGAAAATCAAATAATACATCACGCAAATGGATTAAATAAAGCACATGCAATAAAACAAGACTCATTGCTAAAATTAGCAATACTTGGATATTCACTATTGTCGATTGGCAAAATAAATATTTGATAATTCAAAAGCCTGGATGTTAAAGTAGGACGAGTATACTCGTCTTGACAATGTGGATAATATATTTAAAGAAGGACGAGTATACTCGTTTTGGGAATGCGGGATACCCTGCATGTTATAATATATTTAAAGTAGGACGACTATATTCGTCTTGGTAATCCCGGATACGCTGAATGTTATAATATATTTAACAGAGTTAACAGACAGGGTATCCCGCACTACCAAGACGAGTATACTCGTCCTTGACTGCGAATGTGTTAAAAACTCCCAGACTGGGTAAGTTAATTAAGAGATTTTCAGGAAGAATCCTACTACCTCTTCTTGAAAAACACTATAAACAGTGCTAAGGTAGAAAGAGTATAAGAAACTTTAATATCAGAACCTTTATGGCAATTGGTTACACTCACGAGCTTTTGTTAGAAAACTTCTGAAAAAGTTCTCATTAAAAGAATTTTCTTTTTATAGAAAAATCTTTAATTTTCCATACAAAACTATTTTTATTATGAAAATTTTAAACAATTTTACAAAATTTATGCTTTAGTTCATTGGTTTTATGCTTCTAATAAAATTTTTCATTAATTTCTGCTTTAAAAATTAATTTTACCGGCTTATTCTCACATATTTTAAGAATTTTTTCATTATATTGCACTAACAATTTTCTTTGAGTGTATTTGAGAATATTTTTTTTACTATATTTTTTATTGTTGTTGTTTTCTTCTGTTCACCTTCTTTTCAATGATGGCTGCTGCTGCTGCGATCCTTTTAACAAAACACTAGGTTTTCTTTCTACTATTTAAACCCGGCTTGGTTTTGTTTACTTTACGGTGTTGTTTTTGTTTTCTTCAATTTCAAAAAGAATTTCTTTTTCTAAACAAACATTTTTCTTTAATTTTCTTTCCAAAAACAACACAATTTTCCATTCTTTTTCGTACACATTTTGCTTTCTGGCTGCTTCTAACGCACTACTTCCGTTATTTTGTTTTTGCCTTAAGATTTATTTTTAAAGGAATTAGCACAACAACAACAACAATAACAAAAAGTATAAAATTTTTTTTATGTTGTGCTTTTCTTTTTTATACATTCAAAACAAAAACAATAACGCTGTTAAACAGAGAAGAGTGAGCATATGATTTGTGAGTACCTCTATGTAGTATATGACGTAGTGAAGAAACAACCGACCGTTAATTTGTACGTGTTTATTGTTAAACAGCACGTTAAAAACTGATCATTATTTCTCTTTTTTCATACAACAAAACATACTTACACAAGCAACAACAACAATAACAAAAAAATAACAACATAAAGAAACGAAAAATTAAAATCAAACAAACAAAATCAGGTCCTCCTTAATAAAAATACAAATACAAATGTACATACGTACACACGCACGGTTGTTGTATTTAGTTTTAGTTTACCGAGATGTTGTTCGTGATGATTACAATGATGATGATGAAGATGATTATGATGTTTTAATAGTGGTTAATACTGATGCATGCATGCATGCTTGCTCTCTAGTCTCTGTAATGTTTTACTCTCTGTTGTCTTCAGCAAAACAAAACAAAAACTAAAAAAAGAAGGAATATTTGTGAGTGTGTGTGTGTGTACAAATGTGTGCCTTAAAGGCGGCCTAAACATCTTAAATTCCAAAATATTTCATTCATTTTTTTCTTTAAAATGCTAACACTTGCTCTCTAGCTCTCTTTCTCTTTTTCTCACTCTCTTTGTGTTTAATTCTTAATACTTTTCTCTCCGTTAAAGCAATGAATTCTCTGCTTTAGTTTGTGCTTTTAATTTTTATTCATCGTTTGCATGGTTATATACTAGAGAGTTGTATTGTGTATCGTTGTTATTATTGTTGTTGTTTTAATTCTTTTTTTTTTATCATTCTTTGTTGTTATTGATCTTATTCTTAAAATATCTTCTACATCGTCTTCTTCTTCTGCATAATGTTGTTGTGGTTGTTGTGTGTTTTGTTACTTGTTTGGGGTTTTGTCGCTGTTTGCTGTTGTTGTTCCCTATGCTATTAAAGTTTTGAATGCATTTTATTGCTTCAGTGTTGCCAGATTAAGGGATTTTATACAAGAAAATGGGAATTTTTTTTACGGAAGAGATATTTTTATCGACAATTGAGGCATATTTGGGAATTTTCGTGTTTTTTTTTTAAATTTTAAATAAAATTTCCAAGATTTCTTTGTTATTTTCTATAATTATTCCGGTAGGAACTGTAAAATTAAATTTCAAGTGTTTCTAGTGGACTAACTATGAAGGAAACTTACTTAATTGTTGATGGCAACCCTTTAGTAAGGTTTGCAATCTAGTTTCTTATACTACCCGATAAAGCAGCCTCTTGGGTTGTGTATGTTAAAATTTTGCAGGAGTGGAGTAAACATGGACACTGCTAAGCACAGAGACAGGAGCCACGAGTGCTGTGAGTTAAATTATTCATGAGTGAAGCGACCATGGACACCATTAAGCACCTGCTGCTGCATCAGCCTTAGGAGTATTCAAGAGAAAATCTTCAGTCCAGGGCTAGTTGATGATGATTTTCATGTTCGGTGACATGGACCGTTTTGCAGCGTATTAACAACCAGCGGCTGTAATTTGTAGCACATTAACATTCAGTGGCTGGAGGAGGAAATTCCTGTAAGAGGGTTTTCTTTATATAGCGAGGAGAGGACTGTTCTGTTATTACTTCGGAGTGGAGTCCTCTTTGGCCCCTAGGTTCTGATATCCGCGTCCGGTGAAAGGGTTTTTTACACCGAAGAGAGGACTGTTGTGGACTGTCCGGAGTGCAATCCTTTTGGCCCTTTGGCCTTTGCGTGCTCATACCCGCGTCCGTATTGTGTATCGAAGGTTAGGACACTTAGATGTGTCTCCACTATTTCCTCTTGATTGATTCCCGAAAGGAATTTCGTTTGACACGTGTACCAGTGAGATCTATGCCGATGTGGCTATAAGTTCTGCCGCCTCAAGATTTCTCTTCTGCAGTCTTAGAGTACGCTCCACGTAATTCACCACTGAGGCCCAATTTTCTCTAATCGCAATCATAACCCCGACAATGTTAGCAGCCGTAATCGTTCCAATAATCGACGCCAGTACAAAGCGATAGCACTGCCAGCATGCACACTCGAAAACAGTGTTTTCTGCATCATCAATTACTTTTCTTTCCTCGTGAAAGCAGTAAGGAGAGGCGGTCTTGCCCATTCTGTGCAGATATTTCCTAAAATATCCATGACCCGATAGCATCTGCGTAACGTAGTAATTTACATCTCCAAATTTCTGACCAATTCATGGCTTTATGTCCGAAATAAGTCTTGCCGTTTATCCGTCCTTCCTCTATCTTCTTCGTTCCATCTGCGTTACCATTCAGAAATGGTATTTTCCCTAAAGTGACCGCTTATGTGATTTTCACCGATTTCGCCTTATAAATCTCCATCCGCTCTGCTGCCAGTAGATCTACAGGCATTGTACCTGGTACCACAAGTACGGCTGAGGTGGACACTGTACGATATGGCGACACGATATAAGTTTGCAGGTTTTTAACCTCTAGGTTTTCGGCCCAAGAGGGTTAGCGGTAACCCTTGTAAAAAAGATCTATCTGTGCAGACAGGACCAGACTGAGGAAGAATCGCGCAAAAGGCAGAGGCGCTTGGAAAGATGTATTAAAGCAAGCCAAAATCCAATAAACGTGCTGTTAATATTCATGTGTTAAGTAATTAAGTGGCACTACGAACAAAATGTAGTATGAAGTGTAAGCATTGTTAAGACTGCCTTGTCCGGTTATTTCTGGACAGTCTGAGTCACTGCTCAGAACTCATCCTACTATAATTTCCCAACAGAAGTTTTGATTGTCTCAAACAGATTTGATTTGAAGGGAAACTTTACTGAGTATAGTTTTCCAAATATTCATTCACATATCGCAGAAAGTAATGATGCGGTGTAGAAACTTCCTGCTCTCCTCATAAGCTTGTTTGCATGCTTATAAGATGATCCTACTGTTCCTGCCTAACCTATTCAGTTTCTCCCTATGTAGTCCCATACTATCTTTGATTTACACTCACATAAGCCGACTAATCGAATAACTGTCAGATAGTATTGCTAGATTTTGTGTTTTCTACTTCCTATTCAAGTTGAATTGTGCACATCCTTCGTTAACATAGACTCCCGCTGGGAAGATATCCACAAGTTTCTCCATGGGAACGAAATATTTCTAATCCAACTATATATCAGAAAATGGTCCCTCCTTTAAAGGAGAAGTATTTCCAACCCTGCTGAGGCATCTGTTAAGGACGTAATTTGATTGCAAAAAATTGTTTTTAAAAAAATATCGATTTTGAGCAACTCTCAATATTGAATTTACCATCAAATCGATCTGGCAATTCCGCAGTTTATTGCTTTGCATACACAAGAATCACAAGAGAGAGAGTGGGAGAGAGAGAGCGAAAGAGTAACAGTTGGAGTGCGGCGATTTCTTATTGTTCTTCTTCTTAAGCATTATTGCTCCTTGGCAAAACATGCTTCTGAATGTATGTGTGTGTGTGTGTGTGTGTGTTTTATTATTGTTTTTGATTTTTGTTTTGTAGTGTTCGCTCAGAAGAGATACACACACTGTTGTTAACAAAATGAGTGCGTTAAATTAAATGCTTTAATAGTGTTGCCAGATGTCAGTAAATTTGAATTTAAGGGAATAATTTTTTAAATTGATTAAATTAATTAAATAAATTTAAGGGATAAATTATTAAAATCTACAAATTTTTAAATAGGCAAATAACTACGACAATAGATATAAGCATTTTGCATTATAAAATGGCGGATTTGGCTCATTTACCCACTGTTTAATAATGGTGACAGAAGAAAACTTATGCCGATCGACTTAAACAAATAGGGTATACTTCCGTCTCCCCTCCCCCATAATTAAATAATTTTTTTTTTTTATTTCTCATTTCATGGCGTCTTTTTATTTCAAAAATATTGTGTGAGAGGCTAAACCGTAATCCTGAATGAAGGGTTGTAATGTCCAATTATGCATGTGTGTGTCCATGAAAAGCTTTCCTACTCTCTCTTATAAAATTTTAATCGAAACATTTATATTTCGCTGTCGCCTATGACTCATGAGTGTCCGACTTGTTGTATTAGAGTCCTGTTATAACCACAATAATAAGCTGGATGGCCACGGGTTTTCTTAATCATCCTTGTAAAAAACATGCTTCGTCTAACTAGGGCAATCGAAACCCTTCTGCATTGTGGATACCTTCAATAGGTCTCATATTGACGCCTCCGTTTTACAACATTCTAATTCGAAGAAGTGTGTTTTGAGTTATGAACTCTCAAAGTTATCACGCGACATACGATTATAATTACAATTTCGAAATGGATCGGCATATCTTAACCAAATTTAGACAGGATTTAAGTAAGAAAAAATTGATTTTAAAAATACAAGAACATTAAAAACGTTCTAAGTATACTTAGAACATTATAGAATGGAGGCTTCGATATATAAGCGGATTCAAAGCGTATAAAAAAAGTAGATTCTACTTCATAGTCAAACAAGAGGATTATAAAACTTTTATTATTAAGGGGAAACCCTAAGAATACAACGCTTAAAACTATGCTCCACTATTTTTAACATGCAATTTTGCTTTTTGTTTACTATTGGGCGCGCTAGTGGTAACGGTTAACAAAGAATTTTCAGTAGCCCCCTAAAGTAGGGACTTTTGGAATATTTTTGACACATTACGTTGGCAAAAACAATGCTGCCAGACTTTAATAATGCTTTAATCAGACGTCGCCACAAAGAGAACATGATAAAAATGTGAGTGTATTTGTGAGATGCATGTTAAGTATAACCCAGAGGAAAATTGTTAGTAATATCTTCAAGTGTAACCTAATGATGTGTTTATGTAGTAGAATATGGAAAATCTACAGGGCCAAACTCCTAAAAAGACTGCGTATTTTGGCAAATTACTTACTTACTTACTTAATTGGCCATAACAACCCGATTAACGGATTTCGACCTGCCGCAATACATCCTTCCAGGCGCCTCTGCTTCTTGCGCGCCTACGCCAGTTGGTCACACCAATCGATGACAGACAGGGCTTCCTCGACTTGGTCCTTCCAACGGATACAAGGTCGTCCTCTTCGCCGACTTTCGCAGATCCCCGCATCAAATACCCGTTTCGCCGGAGCATTCTCCTCCATTTGAACGACATAGCCGACCCGGCGCAGCCGCTGGATATTAATACGCTGCACAACGTCTATGTCGTTGAGGAGCTCATACAGCTCACTGTTAGATCGGATGCGTAAATCATCGCCAACTCGCACAGGACCGAAGATCTTACTTTCCTCTCGAATACCCTCAAGGCTGCTGCATCAGTTCTTAATAGGGTCCATGCCTCTGCGCCATAAAGAAGCACGGGTAAGATGAGCGTCTTGTAGAGTATTAATTTTGTCGCACGAGAGAGGTCTCTGCTACTCAATTGCCTATTGAGACCATAGTAGCACCTGTTGGCAAGTGTAATCCTGCGTTTGATCTCCAGACTAGCATCATTTTTGGTGGTAACGGCGGAGCCAAGATAAATAAATTCCTTGACTGTATCAAAAGTGTAGTTATCGGCCGTAATCTGAGAATCAATGCGCCGCACGTCTCTACTTGTCGACAACATATACTTTGTTTTGCCCTCATCTTCTTAGACTCCCGTTCAATAGCGCTAAAGGCAGCAGTAACATCTCGCTTGGTACGCTCTATGATGTCGATGTCGTCAGCGTACGCAAGCAATTGGATACTTTTTTGAAAGATAGTGCCATTACGATGCACTCCCGCCTTTCGCAGAACACTCTCCATGACGAAGTTGAAGAGGTCGCATGATAAGGGGTCGCCTTGTCTGAAACCTCGCACGGTATCAAAAGGTTCGGAGAGGTCCATTCCTACCTTGACGGAGCTGCAGGAATTGCTCAACGTCATTCTGCATAGCCTTATCAGCTTCGCAGGTATACCGAGCGAAACACGATCCCTTATGGGGCTATTGAAGGCTGCCTTATAGTCGACAAAAGGATGGTGTGTGTCGACTTGTTTTTCGTGGGCTTTTTCCAGGATTTGGCGCAGTGTGAAGATCTGGTCTATGGTGGATTTGCCAGGTCTGAAGCCGCACTGATAAAGTCCAATCACCGTTTTGACGAGTGGCTTCAGTCGTTGACGCAATACGCCTGTAAGAACCTTATCTGCGATAGGGAGAAGGCTTATACCCCTGAAGTTGGCATTGTATTGTGGCAAATATTCTTCCAAAAATGGAAATCATTTCGGATTTTTATTAGGTGAACTTCGTTAGAAAATAGTGAATCTTACTGTAATTTTTCTTTGGGTGTATAATTGATATACAAAAAAAATTTCAAAAAGTAGCGAAGAGAACCTGCTTCATTGAAGGCTGACAAGCAACTGAATGGATTTTTATAATTTTTTTAACGAACATTGTTAATGTTCGTGTTCTATGTGTGTAAAAAGCTGAAGCTGATCTCTTCCCGTGAGGGACATTGGTTTATTGGATGAGTGGATTGATGAGTGATTTTATAAAAAATTTTTCTTTTGAAACCTGAAAATGGATAACCCTTTACCTTGTTCCTTTAAAGCCTTGTAGGGGCAAATGAAAGTCGGTTTTTTTTGTAATATTTAGAAAACAATTTTTCATATATTTTTTGTTTTTGTTTTTTTCAAATAATTTTTTTTTCATTCCTTTTGTTTTTGTTTTTTTTTTTTTTTGATAAATTATTTATAGAGTGTTGTTGTTGTTGTTTTGTTAATAATTTACAATATTTTTAAACTATTTTTTTTTAGCATAAGTTTGGTTTGGTTTGGTTTGTTTACTCGTTTTTCTTCATAAAGCCTTAATAAAAAGAGCCTCTTGCTTTTTTGTAAGGGGGTAGGTTAGGTTTTTAAAGCTTAAAAAGCTTTATTTTTTAATTTTTATTTTTTTTATAAATAAATAAATTAACAACAAAATGTTGTGGTTGTTGTTGTTGCTGTTATGGTTGTTGTGTTTAATTACAATGTGTTACGAGCGTGTGTGTATATAAATAACAAGGTTGTAAGTTTTTTTCTTTTGATTTTATTACGAAGCTTTAGAGCTTTTTTTAGAACAAAAATGGATTTTTTAAAAAGGGAAAAACAAAAAGCTTTCTTTTGATATATTTTTTGGTATAGAAAAAAGTTTCTGTTTTTTTTTTATTACCGTTATTTTAGTACAATGTTTGTTGTTGTTTTTGTTAATGAATTTGGTTCTTTGTTGTTCAGCAGATGTAAAGTTTTTTTTTATTTTTTTATTTATTTTTTTTAGTAAAGGGGGGAGTATTGTTTAAAAGTTGAGTGTTATGATTATTTTTTTTTTTATTAATTTTTTGTTGTTGTTTTTATTTTTAATAAATTTGTAGTTTGTTTTGCCTTGTGTATAATTATTATAATTATTGTTTATCTGTTTGTTTTGTTAATTTTTTTTTTTTTTAATATCAGTTTAAAAATGTATTTTTTATTTTAATATTTTTGCCATTTTTTATGTTTTCAAAATTTTATTTTTTGTTAGCATATAAAAGCTTTTTTATTTTAAATTTATTTCATATTTTTCATTTCAATTTTATTTTTTTTATTTTTTTTTTTTTTGGTTAAAAGACAGTTAACTTTTATTTTTGTTTGTTGTGTTATTTTTTCTTTCTCATGAGCTTTTTAAGCAGTTTGTTTAGGCGTGTTGTTCTTTTTTTTTTTTAATTTTATTTTAAATATTCCTTAATATTTATTTATTTAATTTAAATACTATATACAATAATTTAATTATTTTTTTTTTGTTGTTGTTTGCCTAAGTTATTAACAATTCCTAAACTTGTGTTAATTAATATTTTTTAATATTAAATAATATTTTAAATTATTTTTCACCAACAAAAAAAAACCAAACAATTCGTTTTATTAATTGCACTAATTAGTTTTAATAATTTCTTTTATTTTTTTTTATTTAATAATAATTAAGTTTATCAGTAAGTTGGTTTAAGGCTTTCTTGTGAAATTGTTTTTATTTTTTTTTTGTTTATAATTAATTTTTCTTTATTTTTTTTAATATAAAATTTTGCCATTCTTTTTTTAAGTAATTAATTAATAAATTAAATGCAAATTAATTGTTATTTTTATATTATTATGAGTTAAATGTGTATTAAAATATCCATTTATATTTTCGTAAATTCGAAATTAATTTCGAATTGTTCTATTGTAAGCAATTTGTTATGCTTTCTTAAATCCTAACATTTTCCATTAATTTTATTAAAATTTTACAATTTTAGCTTATGTTCGAAAATTTAAATTTAATTTCGAATATCCAAATTAGCTAAAAAGTCAATCATATTAAAAAAACTATTAAATTTTAACAATGCCAATCATTTTAAATAAAACTTGATTAATTTTTAAGGTTTTAAATAATGTTTGAAAATTCGAACTTAATTTCGAATATACAAATTAGCTAAAAAGTCAATCATATTAAAAAAATCTATTAAATTTTAACAATATCAATCATATTTTCGTATAATTTTTAAGGTTTTAAATAATGTTTGAAAATTCGAACTTAATTTCGAATATACAAATAGCTAAAAAGTCAATTATATTAAAAAAAACTATTAAATTTTAACAATGCCAATCATTTTAAATAAAACTTGATTAATTTTTCAGTTTTTGAATAATGTTCGAAAATTCGAACTCAATATTGAATTTGGTTTAAGTTAACGTTTGATAAATTTTGTTTAAAAAACTATTATAATATTAATTTTTTGTGAAATAAATTTAAAATTTTGTTTTCTTTTTAGAAATAAGAAAATTCGAACATAATTTCGAAAATTTTTATTTGTTAAAAATTTTCTATAGTTTTCTGTTTAATTGCTTTGGATTTTAAACTTTTAAGTTAAATTTTTGTATTTAAAGCTTCGTTTTATTGAAATCTAAAGCTTTAAGGAATGTTATAAAGTTTATTAAATGAATTTCGAAAATGGATATTTTTATTTCATTATAAAGTTGTGAGTTTTTAGCCTTTAATTGTTATAGTTATTGGTTTTTACAATATATTGTATTTACATAATTATTTTATTGTATTTAAAGTTGCAAAAACTTTTTTACAAAATTATTTTAAATTCATTTTATTAGCATTTTAATTATTGTGTCTCATAAATTAATTATAATTTATTTAATACCGTATATTCATTGCTCTTTTTTATTTGTTAATAATTTATTTAAAACAAAAAAAAAAAAAAAATAATTTCTAATTAAACTTAAGATTGAAATTACATAAGCTATGTGTGATTTAAGAGAGGCACAGTGAAACAATGCAAAATAATTCTTAATTTGGCTTTAAACCTTACATAATGGCTGGAAAAATTTGATTTTTTGATTGAATATGCTGTTAAATGGCTTAGAAATTGATTTTAATAGCCTTTAGCTTTGTTCGAAAATTCGAACTTAATTTCGAATTGTTTAGTCTTGTGAAAAATTATAAGATTTTAAACTTATTTTAGTTTTTATTGTCTTTCTAAATTTGTTTTATATTTTTTAAAATTATTTTTAAAGAATTTTTTGTGTTCGAAATTTTCGAACTTAATTTCCAATTGTTTTTAAGTGATATAAACTTTTAAAATTGTTAAGTATAATAATAATTAATTAAATAAAAGACTATAATTTTTAAAAAAGAAGTTTTTGGATACATTTTCCATGAGTTCGAATATTCGGATATTTTTTTTCGAAAACTCGAAAAACAGTAGAGATATTGAAAAATCCTTAAAAATTCAAGGATTTATTTATTCTTAAGTACTAATCAAAAACATTTTCTTAAAGAAAAGAACAGTTTTAAAACGCTTTTTCCATGTTAGAAAATCGAACTTAATTGCGAAAATTGGAAAAATATAAAATTTTAATTATTTTGATAAGGGGAATGACAATTGTCTAAAGAAAATATAAACTGGTGGCATTTTTGCCAATGTTCGAAAATTCGAACTTAATTTCGAATTGTTTAGTCTTGTGAAAAATTATAAGATTTTAAACTTTTTATAGTTTTTATTGTCTTTCTAAATTTATTTTATATTTTTTTAAATTATTTTTAAAGAACTTTTTGTATTTGAAATTTTCGAACTTAATTTGCAATTGTTTTAAAATGATATAAACTTTAAAAATTGTTAAATATAATAATAATTTATCTAATAAAAGACTATAATTTTTAAAAAAATAAGTTTTTGGATACATTTTTCATAAGTTCGAAAATTAGAAAATTCGAACTTAATTGCGAAAATGGGAAAAATGTAAAATTTTAATTATTTTGATAAGGGGAATGACAATTGTCTAAAGGAAATACAAACAAGTGGCATTTTTGCCAATGTTCGAAAATTCGAAATTAATTTGAAAAATTCAAAAAATTGAATTTTTTTTAAATAAATATTTTAAATAAAGTTGAATCATTAAAAAGACATTTTCACTGTGCTTTCTTTTTTATAGAGTTTAAGTTTTAAACCGCGTTTTATTTTTATTAATTTTTTTAAGTAAGTTTATTTCAAATTAAATCTTTATATTTTGCTTAATTATAATGAAACCTTTTTTGTTTTTTGTTTTTTTTTTTTGTTTTTATTAACCAAACTTATTTTAAATTATAAAAATTTAAGCTTAATTAAAATTTTATGGTAATTTTTTGTAATTTTATATTCGTATCACATTAAAAGAAAAAACTTGTGGATTTTCTTTTTCTTTTGCATTTTAGATTTTCAACTAAATTTCAACAATTTTAACTAATTTAAGCCTAAAAAAAATAATTTTTTCTAACAAATAACTTTTAAATTAAAAACTATTATTATGTATTGCATTGAGGTTTTTTTTTCTAACTATTTCGCATTTTATTTGGGATTTTCATTTTTGTGTTTTAACGATTGTCACTTTTTATTTTTAAGTTTATTTTTATTTTATATTTTTTTGTAGAATTCTTTTATAGAATTTTCGGAAATAAGGGAACTAAAATGTATGCCTTTAAGTTTGTTTTTTAAATTATTTTTTAATTTGTTAATTTTTTTATTGTTAAACAGCCAAAACTATAGAAAATTATACAGAATTGAATTATTAAGCTCTTTAAAGGTCTGTGGCATTTGTTTAAATACAGAATGTTTATATAAAATTCGTCTCCAAGCAATTAAAATATTATATTTTTTAAAACGAATTAATTTAATCAAAGTAATTTCGAAAATTCGAACTTAATTTCGAAAATTCGAACTTAATTTCGAATATAATTATTGCACAATATTGCTAATATTTTTATAAAAATACGTCTTTAATTATCAAACGTAGGATATTTTTTAAAAAAATTTTATGTATTATCAGGAATTTTTTAAAATTCGAAATTAAGTTAACAAAATGTTAAAATGACTGTAACATAGATAAAATGCTTTCAGAATTGTTTTTATTATTGTTTTCCTAAACGTTTTATGTGAAATAAAGAAGATTTATGATATATTTATTATTTTCGAAAATTTCAAAATTAAATACGAAAATTAATAATCACTGAAATGTTTATAAAATTATCACAAAGCTCTCTTGAGCACGCATAGCGGCCCGTTGTGATGTTACAGGTGTTATAAAATTGCTATTTTTAATATTTCTAGGATTATTTATATGGGTTTAGCCACAATGTTTGCATTTTGGGATAATTTCGAAAATTCCAACTTCTATTTGTAAGGTCAAAAATTACTGAAATATTCATAAAATGTTTACAAAATTATTTCTATAATTGTTCCCATAGAAGTTTCAAATGAAATATAGAAGATTTTTGATATTTTTGTTATTTTCGAAAATTCGAAATTAAGTTTAAAAATTAAAAATTGCTGAAATTTTAACGAAATATTTATAAAAGTGTTATCTTTGGGAATTTTTATATGAGGTATATACTTTTGTGGCTTTTTTTTATTAATTTCGAAAATTCGAACTTAAGTTCTAAATTCCTAATTAATTAAATTGTTAATGCTAAGCTTATAAAATTGTATTTATAAACATTTCCAAAAGAATTTTATGTAAAATAGAAGTTTCAAATGAAATAAAGAAGATTTTTGATATTTTTGTAATTTTCGAAAATTCGAACTTAAGTTCGAAAATCCAAATTGATTAAATTGTTAATGCTATGGTTATAAAATTGTATATACAAAAATTTTTTAAAGAATTTCATGTAAAATAGTAAAGGTTTTTGACATTTTCGCAAATTCGAAATTTTCCAAATGCAGAAATATTGATAAAATTGCTTTTATTTACATTAACATGACTTATTTACTTGAAGTATACAATCTTTCCAATAAATTTGTTAATTTCGAAAATTCTAAACTAAGTTCGAAAATGCCTAATTAATTAAATTGTTAATGCTATGGTTATAAAATTGTATATACAAAAATTTTTTAAAGAATTTCATGTAAAATAGTAAAGGTTTTTGACATTTTCGCAAATTCGAATTTAAGTTCGAAAATTACCAAATGCAGAAATATTGATAAAATTGCATTTATTTACATTAGCATGACTTATTTTCTTGAAGTATAAGAAGTTTGTAATAAATTTGCTAATTTCGAAAATTCTAAACTAAGTTCGAAATATGTTTTCATTAAAATGTTAGTTATATTTTTTTAATTAAGGAATCTGTGTATATGTTTTGAGGACAAAACGAATCAAATTACATTGAATTTTAACTAAGAATTAAAAAATTGTTTTAAAAATTTATAAAAAAAAAATTTTCCCAAAAAATTTTTTAATTCTTTAAGAAAATTTTTTTTTTTTATTTTTTTTAAAGAGCTTTGTAAACTTATAAAAGAATAATAAATTCAGAAAAAATTTATAAATATTTTTCTATCGAAATTTAAATACTAATTATTAGGGATTAATGCTTTATGACTTTAACAATTTTTTTTAAACAAAATTATTTATTTTTTTTATTAATAATTTATTTTTTTATTTATTTTATATTTATTTATAATAGTATATTGCTTTCTTGTTTAATTTAGTTTTATTTTATTTTATTTTATTAATTTTTTATTAATATTTTATTTGATATTTTTTTATGTTTTTTTTTGCTGAAAAAAAGGACGGGTGGCAACACAAGTTTTATTTCCATTTTGCTTAAGTATTTTATTTTTAAATTTTTTGTTTGTTTGTTTTATAATTTTAAAATATTTTTAATTTGTTTATTTTAAAATTTCTGGTTTGTTTTATGGCAGTAATTATTTTATATTCATTTTCTTTTTTTTAATTATTTTTGTAATTTCTTGTATAAAAAACAATTTTGAAAAAAATTGAAGTCAAAAATTCCTTTTTGCTAATGTTAGCGATTAAAAAAAATGTCATGGAAATAAAAGAAAATTAATTTTGTTTTCATGGAGAATGCTAAAAGGGGGATTGGCGTCAAAAATACTAAGTACTAACCAAAAAAGATTTCATGGGAAATCATTGAAATGCTCATATATCTGTACGTATCATTCAGTTGGTTAAACCCCATTTCGAGAAGACTACAAATGTTAGAATCTTCAGGCATGGGAGATGGTCTACTGATCTCAAATTGTCCACTAATAGAACTGATGGCGAAGAAAAGACCACAACACTTAGATTGAACACTACATCGCAGACTGAATTTTATAATACAGGAAATCACAAGCGATTCAAAACCAGAACTTCTAGACTGTCGTCGTGGTCTAGTGGATAGTGTATTGGCGTGTTAGACAAAAGGCCCGGGTTCGAATTCCAGGTCAGATATCAAAACGAAAAATTATTTCTTCGGCGACTTCCACTCAGCAGATTTCTGGCAAAGACTCTGAGAGTAAATAAAATTGCCATGAAAAAGCTTCTCAAAAATCTGTCATTCGGAGTCGATTTTAAACTGTAGGTCCCGCCAATTATGGCCAATTACGTACGTACGTACTTCTAGACTGTAACACTACTTAGCTTTCACGTTCAGAACTATCGCTCTGTGCTGACGTCAATTATTGGACCGGTCAAGCCCGCTAACATTGTCGGAGTTTTGAATGCTTTCACGTTCAGAACTATCGCTCTGTGCTGACGTCAATTATTGGACCGGTCAAGCCTGCTAACATTGTCGGAGTGTTGAATGCTTTCACGTTCAGAACTATCGGTCTGTGCTGACGTCAATTATTGGACCGGTCAAGCCTGCTTACATTGTCGGAGTTTTGAATGCTTTCACGTTCAGAACTATCGCTCTTTGCAGACGTCAATAATTGGACCGAACAAGCCTGCTAACATTGTCGGAGTTTTGAATGCTTTCACGTTCAGAACTATCGCTCTGTGCTGATGTCAATAATTGGACCGGTCAAGCCTGCATACATTGTCGGAGTTTTGAATGCTTTCACGTTCAGAACTATAGCTCTGTACTGACGTCAATTATTGGACCGGTCAAGCCCGCTAACATTGTCGGAGTTTTGAATGCTTTCACGTTCGGAACTATCGCTCTGTGCTGACGTCAATTATTGGACCGGTCAAGCCTGCTTACATTGTCGGAGTTTTGAATCCGATTAGAGCGAATTGGGCCTCAGTGGCCCAGGCGAGATCTTGAGGCTGCAGAACAGCTAGTCACGCCAGCACACGTAGCAAACAAAATTTCAAACAGAACAACCTGGACGAAAGGATTGGGGAGACACTTAGATGTCTCCTCAACTTTCGATATGTAATCCGGGCGTGGATATGAGCACACAGGGTCAAAAGGACTCTACTCGAAAATAATACCACCTTAGTTCCGGAATGGGCACAACAGTCCACGAGACGAGGGGGGGGGATTTAATGGGTGAGGGTCCTCACGCCGAGGATGTGACTCCTCAAGTTTCAATACGCAATCCGAACCCTCCTGGATGAAAGGAATAGTGAAGACACTTAGATGTCTCCTCAACTTTCGATACGTAATCCGGGCGTGGATATGAGCACACAGGGCCAAAAGGACTCCGCTCGACAATAATACCACCGTAATTCCGGAGTCCATGAGACGAGGGGGAGATTTAGTGGGTGAGGGTTGTGGTTGTGACTCCTCAACTTTCGATACGCAATCCGAATCCTCCTCGGCATAAAAATAAAACTAATGTTTAGGGAACTGCCTTAGAAGCTGTGTTCACGGGGATAATAATATTAATGTTGGGGATTAGGAAGCCAGAAAGTCCGCCAAAAATGTGTAAGCAAGGGTTCAAAAATTATCGAATGTTGTAAGCAATTCAAAGGCACTCATTTAATGAGTGCTTTAAGTTTTTTTTTTTAAATTATTTTTTTATTATTAAAAAATAAAGATTTTAAAATAAAAACCTATCTTAAAGTAAGCTCGTCTTGTGAATAATTATTAACCAGTCCCCCTTTAGAGCTTTTAAAAGCAAAATTTGTTATTTCGATTGTTTTTTAACATAAAATACCGTCCTAAATAATATTTTTTTATGTTTTTTTTTTAATTTTTTAATTTAATTTTTAATTACTTAAATTTAATTAAACAAAACTTAAAGATTTTTCTTGTTTTTTTTTTAAATTAATTTGTTTGTAATTTTTATCACACATAATTTGTTAATAATTAAATTTTTTTTGTTTTTTTGTTTTTAAGGTTAAACTTATAAATTTTAATTAATTTTTTGAATTTTTTTTTTAATTGTTTATTTTGCACTTTCAATAACAATAATTTTAAATAAAAAATAATTGCATTTAATTATTTATTTTTCAATAATAATTCATATTTTTTTTTAACTACAATTTTTTTTTATTTTTATTTTATTTTTAATGTTTAATCTATAACGCTTAAGATGATCTAAAGGTTAAAGGTTAAATGGTTTTTTTTTAAACTAAATTATTAGCAAAAATTCACAAGCAATATGCTTTTTTTTACCTAAAAACTAATTAATAAAGGCTTAAAAAGCTCTTATTTTAACAGGAATATTTTGTTTTAAAAAGAGCTTTTAAGTGAGATTTTATTTTCCTTTCTTCCTTCCTTCCTTTTCCTTTTAAAGGTCAATTTTTTTTTCTTTTGGTTGAGAAGAGCGTTTTCTTTAAGAGTAAATGAGCACTTGTTTCGGCTTTAACAGAATTATCTTAACATTATCATGTTATAATAACATAAAGTACAGGATATGAAAAAACAAATACAGAGAGAGAGAGAGAGAGAGAGGGAGGGAGGGAGATAGAAAGAGTGATAGTGTACGTTAAATACCATGGAGCGCGAGACAGAGCGATATATATAGAAAAAGAGAGTAGAGTTTTATAAGAGAGATTAATGTTACGCCATTAGCTTAAGCCTTTGCTTTGTTTTTTTTTGTTGTATTTGCTTTTTCTTCTTCTGCTTTAAATTAACAGTGAAAGAGAGTTAAATTCTCTCTTTTACTTTACTTTACGTTAAATTTTTTCTTTTTTTTTGCTCTAAAACTATGGTTATCATTTCACTATTTTTATTTTTTTCTTTTATAACTAATAACGGTATTTAATATTATTGCTCAAAACTGCTGCTATTGTCCGACAGATGGCGTTTTAAAATCTTGGGCTAGAGATAATCTCTTTTTGAACGTCCCCCACCGCCATGATGGCCAGCACTGCTACCGCTGGCCGTACCTGTTGCCGAGCTGCCGCCTGCTGTTGTGGTAATGGCAGCCATAGAACCACCAGAACCACCAGCTGTTGTTATAATTGTAGTGGCTAAGGCGCCTGTTGTTGCTGTACCAGCAGCAGCAGCACCTGTTGCTGCTGCTGTTCCTGACGAGGGTGAGGGTAGTTCTTCTTCGAGCAAACGTTGTTGTTCGGGTGATTGAATGACGGCACTAGTAGCAGCGGCTTGAGCATGGGTCTGCTTGGGAGGCGCCGGTGCTTTTCTGCTCTTCGAACGCCGCTTTTTAAGCATTAGAGGCCCTAGACCATTGCCACCCGTCGTCGTCGTTGTGACCATTTGCACGGGATTCAGCAGGTTGGATGAGCTAGTTGCTGCCGCAGTAGTGCTGCTGCTGATGCTGCTGTTGGACGGCACTACTGATGCAGCGGCGGCACCCGTTGACGTTGGAGCAGCGGATGCACCGGTTGCACCCACACCAGCACCACCCACAACAACAACTCCGCCAACGTTGGCCGGTATGGTAGGAGGAGCTGTGGATATTGTAATTACCGTATCGGCAGCTGGTGTGGTAGCGGTGGAATGTGTTGCCCCACCTTCTGGGCGTCTACCAACTAAGCCCCCTGAGCTGCTGCCACTGGCCGTTGTCAGTGTCGTTGAGCCACACACGCACAACGTATCATCGGCCGGGGTTGTCTGGCCCGATGATTCTTGCTGCTGCTGTAAACGTTTCACCACCTCACCAAGTAAATCCTCTATGCGGCCTATACGCTGCTGCATACGTTGCAACTCCAAGCGTACATCCACCTTTAGGTCTAGCACGGTGGCAATTAGATCACGTTGAGCTAATGTGGGTGGCTGTTCTCGTAGGCCAGTATCGTAGGTATCGGAGGTGGTGGCACGCGATGAAGCCATTTCAATTTGACGTTCTCTTTCCAAGGCCAAGTTGCGATCTTTACTTGATAGGGCGGTTAAAACCGTAGCAGGCGTACTGCTACCATCGATAACCACACGACTATCACGGCTGGGTGGTGAAGATTCCACTTCGCCACCTTCGTCTATGGTGTCCTGGCGTGCCAAGGTGGCTTGACTCGCCTGTAATTTGGGAGCTTTTGGAAATACCTGCAAATAGTTTGGCAAAAGAAAACAAAACAGAAAAAAAGAGGAAAGGGACAGGAGTACAATGTACGCATAGAGTTTACAAACAGAAGAGGTATTTAAGGGAGAGAGAGAGAAAAAAACGGGAAAGGAAAAGAAACATGGAAATATAAAAAGAAAGTTTAAAGGAATGGCAAAATTAAGAAATTAAGAAAGTCATTTTAAAAATAAAAGAAAAATTTAATGAAAATTTTAAAATAAATTTTAAATTTTAATTTAATTTTTACATCATTTTACACCATTTACAAGTCCAGTTTGATTTTTGTTGTACAGTGTAAATTGAATATTTTTTCACCATCACATTAATATATTATGCATCAGATTTAGTTTTAAGACAGCAAGTAGTTTACAGTTTGAAGAGAGTTACATAGAGTAGATAACAGTTATGTAGAGAGAGTGAGAGAGGGAGAAAGATAGAGTTACAGTTAGAGACAGAGTTGTATTATAATCCAAGTTCACCACCAATTCCAATTCGAGTGTTTTAGTGTTGATTTTATTTATAAATTCCATTTGTTTTAATTTAATTTTAATGTCCACAATTTTTTTTGATGATTTTTTTATTATGTTTTATTTATAGTTTTTTAATTATTTTTTTTTTTTTAATATTTTTATATTTAATAATAAACGGGTAGGCAAGCAAAAAAAAAAAAAAATAAATAAATAAATAGAGGAGAAAAAAAATAAAATTTTCGTTTTATTAATAAATAGTGCTGTGGAGAGTTTTATAAAAATTGAAGTTTTTATTTAAAGAATTTAATAAATTTAATATCAGAAATAATTTAAAATTTATTAAATCAACTAAAAAAACTAAATTAAACAGTAAAACTAAGACAGTTAAGCTAAAGACAGATTATATAGGCTGTTGATAAAGATAATTTATTAAAACAATAAAATATTTATAAAAAAAAACAAATGAAATGAAAATAATTAAAAACTTATAAAAAAAAATTAATAAAATTCTTAAAAATAATTAAAAAAAAAAAAATTCTTAAAACTAATTAAAAAAAAAATTTTATAAATAATTTTAAAAAAATAATTTAAAAAAGAATGTAAATAAACTAATAATTCAAAAAGGTAATATCGTCGTAGCCATATGTGACATATTAGACGTGAGCCTGTGGTTCTAGTCCTAGCTTAGACATCACAAAACATCAAAAAAAATAATAGTTTTTCTGCAGCTTACGTTAGAGATTAGGTTAAAAGGCTGCCAGTTTCTTAATGGAAACAGAGAATAGCAATGAATCGTTTCTCCGCTACTCATAAGTACTCATGACATTTTGAGTCTGAATGACTCAACAGTATTGAAATTCAACTACCGGTAAGAAAGCCTTTTATCGTTAGCGATAGTTTCGTATCAGAGATTAGCAATTAATAATTTTTTCGCTTCTCATAAGTACTCATGCAGTTTTGAGTATGAGTATTCAAACTCAACTACTCTGATTCATTCGTACTCAATACAACATTAATTTATAAGCATAGGTTGCAATGAGTATTGGTGAAACTCATAGCATTCGAAATATGTTTGATTCATACGCCGCCTACTCATTCAGATTCATAAATTTAGAAAAATACTTATTATACTTGTACCAATATCCCTCAGGGGAATAGCATCTTCGGGTTTTTGCACACATAGAACACGAGCATGAACATTGCTCGTTGAAAAGAGCGTAAAAATGCATTCAATTGCTTGTCAGCCTTCAATGAAGCAGGTTCTCGTCACTTCTTTTTGAAATGTTTTGTGTATATCAATTATACACCCGAATAAAAATGAGATTCACTAATTCACAATAAGAAATGATTTCTATTTTTGAAAGAATATTTGTCAAGTTAAATACAGTCTTTAGGGATTTGCCACTGTAAATTATCCATTTTCCGCTATATAAAAATATTTTTAGATTACACTTGAAAATATTACTAACAATTTTCCTCTCGTCTATACACAATACACATGCCTCTCACAAATACATACACACACATTTTTATCATGTTCTCTTTGTGGTGACGTTTGTCTATAAATGATTCGAGTGACCCGAATCATTCATTAAAATTTACAATCTTAGTTGTTGTTGCATTTACGGAAGAAGAAAAAAGAAAAACACAAAGACAGCAAGCATAGCATAAATCACTCGAATCATTCATCAAAATTTACATTCTTTGTTGTTGTTGCTTTTACAAAGTCAGCAAACAAAGCAAACACAACCTTCTAACGAGTATTGTCGTGTTCGTACTCGTATCATACTTATTTTATGCTTCGTATATATGCTGAGTCAAGAAGAGTCGAAATCAACAACATCGTGCGCATTGTTAAGTATGAGTACGATAAGAACTTCAAACTTTGAATATGAGTATGTAGTAGTCTAAGTATGATATTCAAATAAGTATGAATGCTTATAAGTATCTGAAATTATAAGTATGACTCGAATCTACTCATCGTTTTGAATACTTATTGCTGATCTCTGAATGGAAGCTACATATTTGGATCCTTCAAGGTCACGTTTTAACACCCATAGTACCTAATCTGAAATTATAAGTGTGACTCGAATCTACTCATCGTTTTGAATACTTATTGCTGATCTCTGAATGGAAGCTACTTATTTGGATCCTACAAGGTCACGTTTTAACACCCATAGTACCTATTCCGTCGTATAATTATATAGTAACGATATTATAGTATCGATGACACTGGAATTGAAAAATTCGGTTTCTCCGTGACTGTGTGAGCAAAAGTAATGTTAATAATGGTTAGCCGTTTATGCTCGGGACTGACCGCATTTGTAATGCTTAAAGTCTCTATAAATTTATTAATAAGCTTGATAGTTCCTTTCTTGTCATGTCGTTCCTTAATGCTTATTTACTTACTAAATTAATCATTACAACTTTCTAGCTATGATAAAAACCTAGTTCCTCACACCACCCTTTAGTGATGGCACTCATAACATCAAATTTGATAAACTTTTCATGATAATTTCATTTTACTCTCAGAGATTGCTGAAAGGAAGTCGGCGAAAGAAATATTTCGTTTACCTTTGCAATGTCTAAGCTAGGATTTGAACCATCAACCTCTCATCTAATAATAAAAAAATAAAAAAAAATTTTTTAATTTTAAAATAAAAACAAAATAATATCGTAAATATGATGTTATTGTTATTGTTTTTGTTTTTTAATGGTTTTATTGAGTTTTTTTGTTTTGTTTTTGTTTTATTTTCAATTACTTTATTGCCTTGTCCACCATTACTACTCGAAGTACTACTCTGCCTGGCTTGGGCGGCAGTGCTTTCACGCAGACTTTCGCGGGCACTCAAACTTCTCGAAACGGCTACTTTGGCGCTAGTATCGCTAGCTGAATCGACACTTGAACTACCCAAAAGGCGGCCCCATTTACTAGCACGTGTACTACGTGCAGATGGTGGACCAGATGATGGTGATGGTGATGGTGAGGGTGTGGGTGCGGCAGCGGTGGTTAATATACGGGAATCCTCGGTTAATGTTAATTTGGCAGGTAACTTCTTTAATATGTTGTATACATATACATACACATACACAGACGTACACGCATACGCATACATTAATAGATTTTTTTTTACACAGTTTCAAAGTGGTAGGGGGCGGAGGGGGGGTGTGGTGATGATAGGTAGTTGGGTGTTACCAATTAGTCGGGTTAAGGTTGATTGTTTTGTTGATTTAAAGGGGAATAGACAGAGAGAGAGAGAGAGAGATGGAAAATGTTTTTTTTTAATGATTGTTTGTCGTTTAAAAATTTTATAATATTTTTGGTTTTTGTTTTTTGATTTTATTTTTTTTTAAATTTAATTTATAAAAACATTTAATCACATTTAATTGAATTTTTTTTTATGAACATTTATGTTTATGTGAGTTTGTAAGCGTATTTTTTAAGTTTCAATGCGTTTTATTTTTTATTTATTTTTAATATTTTTTTTTTTTTTTTTTATTTATTTTGTTTAGTGTTTTTGTTGTTTTATTTATTTATTTTTTTTTTATTTGTTTTTGGCATTTGTTTTTAAGAAAAAAAAATAGACAAAAAAGAGACAAGACAACGAGCATAAGTATATGGATTTTTTTATAAATAATTTTTTTTTTAATTTTAAAAATATCTTTTTTTTAACATTATAAATACAACAAATAAATATTTAACATTTAATATTTATATTTAACATTTAAACACAAATACATATTGAATGTGTTGCTAATTAAAAAAAAAACGAATACTTTTTAAACGCCACCTAAAAAGTTTGCCACAGAAATTTTATTTTCAATTAAAAAGAAAACACAAAAAATTAAAATGTGTGGTCAAAGAAAGTTTACGAGAGTCGTACGATAAGTCTTTGGTATAACATTATCTACGCGTAATCGAATCCCATGCATTTGCAATATCGGAGAAATTATTTTGTCATGTAATCCTGCATCCATCAAAGCAAATTCTGCCTGACCACTACAGAGATTTCCAGTTAGTTCTCATGGCTGCTATTTTAAAAGCATAGCAATGCTTATAAATACCTAAAAATCTCTTCATTTATTTGGGCACTCAGTCAGACTGTGTTTAAGCCTCTAACGAGTGTAGTTTCAACGTTTTTCGTTCTCCGTGAATGTCAAGGATTTCTAAAGATAAATTTTCGAGCATTCAATGGTGTCTCTTTTACGAGCTCTGGGACTGATGATGAACTGGCTAGGGTTAGTAGGGAGCTTACAATCCATATATAAGTAGTACAGTAGTAGTACTAGTAGCAGTAGTATTAGTAGTAGTAGGTGTGATAATAGTAGTAGTAAACAATCCATATATAAGTAGTACAGTAGTAACAGTAGTAGTAATAGTACTAGTAGGAGTGATAATAGTAGAAGCAGTAGTAATAGTAGTAGTAACAGTAGTATTAGTAGTAGTAGTAATATAGTAGTAATACTAGTAGTAGCAAGAGCTACAGCAGTAGTACTATTGGTATTAATAGTATAGTAGTAGTAGTTTTAGAAGTAGCAGTAGTAATAGCAGTAATATTAGAAGTGGTACTAGTAGTAGTAGGATTAGCAGTAGTAATAGTAGTAGTACAAATAGTACTAGTAGTAATATAGTAGTAGCAGGAGTTGTAATAGCAGTAGCGTTAGTAGTAGTAAGTGTTGTAGCAGTAGTACTAGTGGAATAGTAACAGTAGTAGTTATAGAAGTAGTAGTAATACTAGTATTAGCGGTAGTAGTAGGAGTGCTAAAAGCAATATTAGAAGTGCCAATAGTAATAGTAGTAGTAGTAGTAGCAGTAGTACTAGTAATATAGTAGTAGTAGTGCTATTAGTAGCAGGAGTTGTAGAAGTAGTACTAGTGGTATTAACGGTATAGTAATGGTAATAGTTATAGAAGTAGTAGTAATAATAGTAGTATTAGCGGTAGTAGTAGGAGTGGTAATAGTAGTAGTAGTAGGAATGGTAGTAGTTGCAGTAGTACTAGTAGTAATATTAATAAAGTACTAGTAGTACCAGGAGCTGTAGCATAGTACTCGTGGTACTAATAGTATAGTAGTAGTAGTTTCAGAAGAAGCAGTAATAATAAAAGTGGTAATATTAGTAGTAGGAGTATAGGTAGTAATAGTAGTACTACAAATAGTACTAGTAGTAGTTATAGTAATATAGTAGTAGTAGCACTAGTAGTAGCAGGAGTTGTAAAAGCAGTAGCACTATTAGTAGTAAGAGTTTTAGCAGTAGTACTAGTGGAATAGTAATAGTAGCATAAGCGGTAGTAGAAGGAGTGGTAAAAGCAATAGTAGAAGTAGCAATAGTAGTAGCAGTAGTACTAGTAGTAATATAGTAATAGTAGTGCTAGTAGTAGCAGTAGGAGTGGTAAAAGCAATAGTAGCTGTAGTAATAGTAGTAGTAGCAGTAGTACTATTAGTAGTTGTATTAGTAGTGCTAGTAGTAGCAGGAGTTGTAGCAGTAGTACTAGTGGTATTAGCGGTATAGTAATAGTGGTAGTTATAGAAGTGGTAGTAGTAAAGTAGTATTAGTGGTAGTGGTAGGAGTAATAGGAGTAGCAGTAGTAGTAGTTGCAGTAGTACTAGCAGTAGTAGTAATATAGTAGTAGTATCAAGAGTTGTGGTAGAAGTAGCAGCAGTACTAGTAGTAATATTAATATAGTACTAGTAGTACCAGGAGCTGTAGCAGTGGTACTAGTACTATAGTAGTAGTAGTTATAGAGATAGCAGTAGTAATAGCAATAGTAGTAGGAGTGGTAATAATAGTAGTATAGTAGTAGTAGTAGCAGGAGTTGTGGTAGTAGTACTAACACTAGCAGTAGTACTAATAATAGCAGTAGCAGAGGTAGTGGTGATATAGTGGTACTAGTAGTAGTATTAGGAGTATAGTAGTAGCACTAGCAGTAGCAGAAGTCGTAGTGGCAGTATTAGTACTGTAGTGGTATAGTAGAATAATAGTAGTACCAGTACTATGTAGCAGTAGTAGAGTAACTAACTGTCTTGTCTTCACAATATATGTCTGATTTGTGCCTCATGATTATGGAAAATGGATCAACGTGGTTAGAAGTGGTATAAGAAGCATAATTATTGATCGGCATATGAAAAAAACGAATAGTTTGCAAGTCACGAAATTATCTTTTGAATGTCGAATGTAAAACGCTTGGAAAATTAACGGTAACAAATCTATATTTTTCTGTAGTGGCATTCATGGGTAAATTTATTTTTTCTGTTTTCATAATATGGGAATCATGGCGAAATGCATTGCGGTGTCAATAGGTTTTCACTTGCTTTACCACACATTTTAATTTCAAAATAAAAATGTTTAATAAAATAAATAATAAATAATTATTTAAACATTTAGTTGTCAAACCTGTAAAGCATAAAAATTAATTAATTTTTAATGATTTTTTTTTTTTTTATAAAAACAAAACCACACGAACTGGAACTCAAAGTCACAGAGAAAAAATTTGAAATACAAATTTCAACTGAAAGATTAAATTAAAAAATATTTTTTGAAATATTTAAACAAATTTATACAGACACACACACATGTACATATACACATATATATATAGTACATATACATAAACGCACACTAACATTATTTAAACATTAACAAATAAAATTAAAGAGAGAGAGAGAGATAGATGGCAAATGGAAGGAGAAACTCACCTTATTGCGATCCTCAACCTGATTATCGGTACCAGCACCACCAACTCCACCGCCTGTAGTGGTGGTAGAACCACCACCGCCTTTCTCGACATCACTCTGACCGGAAACACCCTCTTTCGAACCCGTGGTAACTTGTGGCGTACGACGGAATTTGGAGAAGATTTTACGTACGAGATGATCTTGATTTTGAGGCAATTGTGGCTCGTTTTTACGCCTTTCGGCCAATTCTTTTTCGCGTTTCACATCAGCCACCTTGCGAAAAATCAAACGATGCCTGAGATTATAGGTTAAAACAAGATTGCGGGCAAAACTATTTGCAAATGCTGAATAAAAGTCGAGGACTTCGAGTAATTTATCACGTTTGATGGCATGCAAATCACAATAGGTAAGGGCACGCACATTGGCCGCACTCTGGCCAACGGCCGAATCCTTCCAGAATTGGTCACCAAAGACGTCTCCTTTGCCTGCATTTACGACCACATTTTAACACAACCAATATTGCTCTCTTACCATAATCAAGTCTCGAACTTACCCAATATCGCCACAACTTCATCATCCTGTATGACTTCCAATGATCCTGTCACAATAAAACACAGGCTATCTATACTCTCGCCCGTATGATAGAGTAAATCTCCGGGTGCCGAGTGTGACATCATAAAATGCATGGCCAAGGCGCGCAGACAACCATCCGAGGCAAGACGAAATGCTGGATGCTCGTTAAATACTTTGCGATTTAGATGAACACAGATATCAGCCTTCATATCTTTCGGACAATAGTTTAGTACCTGCGAAATGAATTTTTTTGGTTGTTGTTGTTGTTTTGTTGGAAAATTTTCGGAAACTGTTCTGAATACTTTTGTTTTGATTGTTTTTGGTTTTTCAAAAGTGTCATTAAACTCATATACTTAATTTAATATTGTTTTTTGGTTTGTTTACACAGGCCTCCTCAGCAAGGAAAATGGAAAAAAGAATATTAAATAGCGGGTATATTAGTTCACTGACTCATACAAAACACGACACGCAGTTTTAAACAGTAGAGTCGTCCGGGTCCAGGAAAGTCCAGTTATCTTATTACCTTAATACCTAATTCCTAAAAGGTCCAAGTCCGTTAAGTTAGCATCTACTTAAAAAAGAACTCTTGGAAACTGAAGAATTTCATTAGCTTCCTACTTAACCAAAGGACCGAGGGTTTCTCAAACCTCGGATCTCTCGGAAATCTAAACTTTTTTGAATGGTTTTCCAGAAAAGTTTCAATTAGACTGCAAATATATGAATTCTTAGCACTTTTAAATACGCCACCATATTAAATTTCTTCTGGATTCCCAGTTGCACAATTGCAATTGGGCGATTGAAGAGTTCTGCAAAACTAGAGGAAAACAAAGGCCTTTTGGGGGGTCCTCAGGGAAAATTCCATATTATTTGAAAAATACCACATTTGTAAGTACTAAATATGGATAGTTTAAGCAGTTTTTAACACTCTACCACATAAAATTTCTCACGGATTTTCAGTTAAGCAATTGCACAATTGGAGGTTCAAAGATTTTTGCTTAATTGAAAGAAATTAAAGACAGCATTTTGAAAATCTGATACGTTTGAACATGTAACCTGGAAAGTTTCATCACTATTGACATCCTATCCAATCTAGTTTCTCAATGATTTTCCGTTGCGCAATCACAATTGACGGTTTGGAGACTCTTGCTGATTTGAAGAAAATTACAGGAATTTTAGATGTTGTTCAGGAAATGAACTAATGTCTCAATACTTTCCAATTACTTAATGGTCGAGTATTTGAGTCGAGTGTTTGACGCTATCAAACTAAATGATTAATTGAACTTGAACTTTTTTTGTATTAAATTTTTAATTTTTTATTTTAGTTGGAGGAATTACCTTTTTTTGTATTATATTTGTCCCAAGTATAAAAGTATAATTCCCTGAACTATATAATATAGTTGTCGTTAAATAAAAATTTATACAAAGTAGAAATTTTTTTAAATAAATTTCTAAATTTTGGAATTTTCAATTAATTCTTAAAATGATTATAATTTAATCTCTTTAATTTTAAGATTTAATCTCGGAAATTATTACAAATTTGCTTATGATTGCCTTAACTATATAATATAGTTGTCGTAAACAAAAATTTTTTTTAAAGAGTCCACATTTTTTTTATTAAATTTCTAATTTGTTATTTTAATTAGAGGAATTAATATTTTTTGTATTATATTTGTTTCAAGTATAAAAAATATAATTGCCTGAACTATATAATATAGTTGTCGTTAAAAAAATTTTATACAAAGTAGAAATTTTTTTAAATAAATTTCTAAATTTTGGAATTTTCAATTAATTCTTAAAATGATTATAATTAAATCTTTTTAATTTTAAGATTTAATTCTTGAAATGATTAGAAATTTGTTTATGATTGGCTCAACTATATAATATAGTTGTCGGAAACAAAATTTTTTTAGAGTCCATATTTTTATTTTTTAAATTTCTAATTTGGTATTGAAGTTGAAGGAATTAATATTTTTTGTATTATATTTGTGTCAAGTATAAAACTATAATTGCCTGAACTATATAATATAGTTCTCGTTAAATAAAAATTTATACAAAGTAGAAATTTTTTTAAATAAATTTCTAAATTTTGGAATTTTCAATTAATTCTTGGAATGATTATAATTAAATCTTTTTAATTTTAAGATTTAATTCTTGAAATGATTAGAAATTTGTTTATGATTAACTCAACTATATAATATGAATTTTAAACTAAATTATGGTAAACCTAATAAAATACTTTTAACAGTTGAAAATCTAATTAAATGTTGAGCATTTTCTTATGATTATGATGATTATAAAATTTATTTTATAATTGCTACAACTATATAATTTAATTGTCCTAAACGAACAGGTTTTTTTCAAAAAATTTTTTTAAATTTTTATTTTGTTATTGAAGTTGAAGGAAATTATATTTTTTTGTATTATATTTGTTTCAAGTATAAAACTATAATTGCCTGAACTATATAATATAGTTCTCGTTAAAAAAAAATTTATACAAAGTAGAAATTTTTTTAAATAAATTTCTAAATTTTGGAATTTTCAATTAATTCTTGGAATGATTGTAATTAAAACTTTTTAATTTTAAGATTTAATTCCTGAAATGATTAGAAATTTGTTTATGATTGCCTCAACTATATAATATAGTTGTCGTAAACAAAATTTTTTTAAATTTTTATTTTGTTATTGAAGTTGAAGGAATTAAAATTTTTTGTATTATATTTGTTTCAAGTATAAAACTATAATTGCCTGAACTGTATAATATAGTTGTCGTTAAAAAAAATTTTATGTAGACTAGGCATTTTTTAAAATAAATTTAAAAATTTTTGCATCTTCGATTAATTCTTGGAATGATTATAATTAAATCTTTTTAATTTTAAAATTTAATTCTTGAAATGATTAGAAATTTGTTTATGATTGCCTGAACTATATAATGTAGTTGTCGTAAACAAAATTTTTTCAAATTTCTAATTTGTTAGTTTAGTTGGAGGAATTAAAATTTTTTGTATTATATTTGTCTAAAGTATAAAACTATGGTTGCCTGAACTATATAATATAGTTGTTGTTAAAAAAATTTTATACAGAGTAGACATTTTTTTAAAATAAATTTCTAACATATAACTTTAGTTGAAGGAATTAACAATTTTTTTGTTTTATAATTGACTCAACTATAACATATAACTGTTGTAATTAATATTTTTTTTATATTTTATATCATTTCAGATTTTCCAAAACAACATTATGACGTATAATTTTGATGTAAGTAATTATAAAATGTTTACTACATATATTTGCCACAACTATATAATATGAATTTTAAACTAAATTATGCTAAACCTAATAAAATACTTTTAACAGTTGAAAATCTAATTAAATGTTGAGCATTTTCTTATGATTATGATGATTATAAAATTTATTTTATAATTGGTACAACTATTTAATTTAATTGTTCTAAACGATCAGGTTTTTTTCAAAAGATTTTTTTACCAAAGTATGGTTAAACTAAACTCATACTAAATTTCTAAAAATTAAATTTGATTGAAGGATCTATATAGTATTTACTATGTTTACCTCAACTAAACAAACTATTTTAGATATTGAAAATTAAAAAGATTTTTTTGTTAACAATTTACATTGATTGTCTTTAAGGCTAGAAGATCTAAATGAGAATTTCTATGATTTCTATTTAACAGTCCCACTTGGTCTTAAGGTCTATTAAGGGTCGTGTCCTGTCAATTTTTTTTTGTTTGCTTAAGGCACAAACTATAGTCAACGAAAATGGTATAAAGGCAGTGTTATTTATTCCTTTTTTTGAAGGATATTTCTTTAAAAAACTAACACTTCTCAGATATTCTTTTTTTCAAAGATTTAAACCAAATCATTAAAGAATTCCTAGAAAATTTTATAAAAATTTTTTCTTAAATGATTTTACAAGTGTATGATGAAATTCAAAAATTTGGTTTAAAATTTCATCCAATAGCAAAAATTTGACGGACGCTTTTCGTATTGACACGGATTGCTTTCATGTTTGTTTTTTTTTTTTTGTTTTTTTACTAAAATGCCTTGGAAGAGACACTAGCTTAGTGTAGAACTAGCTTAGCTTAGCTTTACCTATAGTTTGAAATTAAATAATAAAAAAAGAGAAAGAGAGTGAGGGAATAGAAGAAATAGAAAATCACAAAGGAATTGTAAATGAGAATTAATGTAACTAAGAAAACTAAGGAAAAATTATTTGGAAAAAAGCTTTTACAAGGTTTAAAAAAATATTTTTAATAAAAATTATAAAAAATTGTGAAAAAAGTGTTAAAAAAAACTACAAAAATTTTTTTAAATAAAAAGAAACAAATTACATGAATTGCAATAAAAGCTTTTAAAACTTTCTAAGCTAATAAAATCAAATATATAAGGAATAAGTAAAAATAAGCTTTAAAATTATTTGAGTTTTAAAAAAAGTTTCAATCCAAAATCTTCTACAGCTTTTAAACCCTACAAAAGCTTCAAAGATAACAAAGAAAAACAAAATATAAATAAAATATTAAAGAAAGCTCCTAAGTTTGATGAAAAAACTGTTTCTATTATATATTTATAAAATATAAATTTTAGAAGCTTTTTAAACTTTAAAGCAAACTAATAACATTTAGAAAAAAAGCTTCATAAATTAAATTAGAATGAAAATAAATTATTAAAAAAAACTACTACGAAGAAAATTTTTAAGAAAAACTAAAGCTCTTAGGATTAAAAATTTCAAAAAATATTTGTAATCAAATTATATAAAGCTTTAAAAGTTTACAAAGGGTTTAAAAAAGATATAGAAAAAGTTTGTAATTACAAGAAAGTACAAGAAATTAAAGAAAAAAAGTTTAAGATAAAATTATTAAAAAAATGCTTTAAAGCTTTTAAAGTAAAAATTGCTATTCAACAACAACAATAAAACAATAAAAATAATAATATCGTTTAAAAACAAAAAAAAAAAAAACAAATTAAATTCAAAAAAGCTAGGAAATATTAAAAAGAGTTTTAGGAAAAGCTTTTTTACGCTACTTCTTGAAGAAAATGGTCTCTAATTTATATTGCAATGAATTGTAATGATTTTAAGCTTTTGTTTTTTTTTTTGTACAATGGAAACCTACTAAGCTTTAATAAAATACTTTTAATACAGGTGAAAAACGGCTTTTTTAGGGATAAAAAGCTTTGAATTTTTCAATAATTCTACTAATTTTGGCCTTAATTTGGATTTGATTTCAAATTTTCTAAATTTTGTTTGAATTTTTTTGGTTGCTGTTAAAAGCTTTCTAGTGTATGTACAACTGCGTGTTGAGTTTTGTTTAAATGAGTTTGAAAGAGGAAAAAAAATTGTTCTTTGTGGTGGGGAGGTATATGAGTTTGAATGTGTTTTTTTTTACAGGAAAAGTTCATTTATTTGAAATATTAAAGGTTCAATTAGTCGTGACTTTACCATAACGCGGTAGTCGTAACCGTAAATTTACTATTAGCAGCAATCAGTGCTGCCATAACCATAAACAGCTGTTTACGTTAATTGCACATACAGTGTACAGCAAAAGTCTTAGTACGCTAATATATTTTGACAATTTCATGCATTTTAGCGAAAAGTTTGAATAAAAAATTAAGGTTTTCATATTAATTTTGTTAATTTATTTCTGTTTTATTATAAAATAAATATTTTTTTTACGTTTTTCATAACACAAAAGAAAAATAAGGAAAAGTTACAAATGACTCCATAGGTACCCCCAAGGAGGAACCTGAGTAAATTTAAAATTCATAGGCCTAATATATGAAAATGTTATCCCTTGTATTTAGTAGAATATCACTTAAGGTCAAGCACTCTAATTAATCCATTTTAAATTGAATGTCCCAGATTTGTTTAGCGTTATCAGGTGGCACCATGAACGAGCAAGTTTTTCGGTTGACTTTTGTTTGGGGTTTAGCGATCACGTAACCGTTCTTTCAATTGATCTCCTAAATACTCTCTTGTAGGCATATCGGAACTTTGTGCTGGAGTATTATGGCTGTGGGGACATATTTCTTGTTAAAATATATTGGAGTACTAAGACTTTTGATGTCCACTGTATGTATTTTTCAAAAGTACAAATGTAAACAAAAAAAATTGTGTATACATGTAAGTAAATTCAGCAAACAGCTGTTTATGGTTATGGCAAAAAACCAAAATTCAATTGGTACATATGATTATCGTTATGACTATGGCATTATGGTAAGTCACCTATAATCGAAAACAGTGATGTCCATAAAATTGGTTAAAACAGCTGATTTATATGGTTATGGTTAAGTCACGACTAATTGAACCTTAAATCTAATTAAGAAAAAAAATAGAAGCTTTTTTAATTATGTTAAGTAAAGTGCTTAATATTAGAGTATTTTTTTTTTTAAAGCAAAACTATTTTTTTACACTAGAACTGAAAGGAATAAAATGTTTTGATTTATTTTGTCCCCCCAACCATTATGTGGTTTGGTTTTCGCCTTTCTTAAGTTAATTATGTGAATAAGTACGTGTGTAGTAGTGTAGTGACCTGTTGTGCTAGGATGAAAAGAAACTTACCTTTTCGGTATCCAAGCCTTTGGTCATGGCCCACGTGGATACCACATAATCCATAACACGTTCGCTTAATGCTTTCGGCACCTCATGCAATTTCATAAATTCACGCACATTATTAAGCATGTCATGGTATTTTGCCGTTGCCGAGGTCATTTGCTGTATTATCGTCGTAACATGACCAAATATTGTGGCATAAAGCAAAGCTGTTTTATTATATAATACACCAGTCATCAGGAACATAAATTTTTTTTATTTTTTTTTTTAAATGAAAATTTATAGGAACAAACATAGAACAGAAAATAGAGAGAGAAAAAAAAATAGAAAAAGAAAATTTATTTTTATTAAATTAGTTGGCCGGTCTTTAGCTCTTGTTTGAGTTTTTTTTTTCGTAAGGTTTTAGCCATTTTACCATTCACATACACATGAGCTTAGTATTTAATGTTTAATTTTTCGTTTTAGCTTAAAAATCTATTTTAAAAAAAATACTTAAAATTCGTTGAAATTTAACGCCAGCGCTAGAACGGTAATAAAAGCTTTCAATTTTATCACTTAAAACAAGGAAAAAAATGTTGGAGTTTTTCTAACATTTTTGCTCTCGGCAAAATATATAAAAATTCAAACTTAAAAATAAATATTTTAAGGATTTCAAAAATTAAAATAAAAACACAAAATTACACCGAAAAAAATGTGTAAAAAATTAATGTTTTTTTTAACCCATTGAGCAGCTTTCTATAGATTTTCTCAAGTTTACTGCAAACTGTTATTACAAAAAAAAATCCCCCATTATGTAAATTATACCCATAGTGCAGCAAAAAAAAAAATGAATTTAACAAATTAAAATAGTCCTTATTATACCCATGGTGCAGCTTAATATACTTATACTATGTTCAGATAGACACTTTTATTGCGTAATTGCAATAAATGCCATTATAGGGATTAATATTTCGCACCGATATTGCCAGAATGGATTTTAATACATACTATATTATGTAGTACTACATTATTATTACGCGACCCTGTATTAGCACACTTGAACAAAAACATATAATCATAATGGCAACAGTATCATCATGTAGTTCTATATAAAATATAATATTTATCAATGAAAATATTAATTTTTCAATTTCTAATTATTTTTCGCCATTAGTGTTAGATATAAGCTTTAAAATGAGATATCATTCATTAAATTTAATGCGGTGGCATGGGAGATATTTTCAACCGACAAAAAAAGTGCTTTAGAAATAATATATATGATTATTTATTCCTCAATAAATATGCAAATTGTTATAATATTGAGAAAAATTCTAAATACAATACTGCACTGTCATAAGTATATTCAGTTAGAATATTACAATTTTTCGAACACTTTCAATTAATATTTGACAACTCAAATGTTAACAACGACAAAACAAAAAATGCAGGACTTTCTATTCTGCAAGCTTTTATCAAATTTTTCTTCCTCAAGTTGCTCCTACTAACCGCAACAGCTCGGCATTCCTGTTACACACTAGTAAGATATTTTCCACGAACTTTTTTTGGACTAATTTTCGCGCCCAAAATCAAAAAACAATGTTATTGAAACAATCTGCTGTTTTGTTTGCCATCTGTCAAAAATATTGCGTATATTATGTGTCTGAACACAAAATATTGTACACAAATAAACGAATATTAATTCAATAAAAGTGCATGTCTGAACATAGTATTAATATACTCTGATATATGTTGCTTTCAAACAATTACAAATTGGTGCAAATTAAAGCCATAGTGCAGAAAATAAAATTTAAGTTTCTTAACATTTTTCTTAATGTCTTCCTTATTTTACTACACCTCGGTCTTTGATGCCATATTCCTATAAGTTATTGTCCTAATTGTCATTTAGCTATCTTTAAAGACATTTAAATACCTATAAGCCAAGCTGATCTTATGATTACAAGCCTAGAATTCAAACATTCCCAGATCGCTCATGTATCTCTGCTTGTAAAACCATATTATGGTTTAGTAACATAAGGCAAAGTTTGGTTACTGGTTCTGTGCTATATAGAGGCCAAGTCCCGTTCCATATCTATGTTTAGGGCCTACACGGATGGCAACTAATTCCCACTGGAATCTGTCTTATGGATCCGTCTGAACAAAAGAAAGTCGATTAGGCATTAGAGTGATACAATTGTTCGCGTTTGCTGTATTTGGACTCAAATTATATCCCGTTTATACGATTTAAGGCTCAGGTCTACCAGGCCGTAAGGGCTTCTTTGTAGCGAATCCGTATCTCTATAGGTTCGATGAAGAGTATTGTTTCCAATGTCTTGGTAGGTGATGTTCTTGTCCCATTATTCTTTGGACCCTTTAGATTATACTAATTTTGCTTTTCTTCTGCAACGATGTTCACCACTCTGCTGAAGGAATAGTTCTAATTATGCTCCTAAAGAACCAGTCTATCATACTTGTAGTGAGGACCCATTACGAACGTATCGGTCTTCTACATAAGGACTAGTACCTGTAGTCCTTTGCTGGCCTAACTTTCAGATACTGTCATCGTTTCATTTGCCAATCCAGATCAATACCCAAATGTATCACCTAGCTGGATATCCTAAACCTCTTGCTATAAAAATGAGGATTATCATAATAAGCCATCTTCGTATTTCTTCTAGGTCGCCATATTTCGACTTTATCCGAATTCACATCCCGGTCCCCTTGGGCGTGCCCAATTTTATGCTATATTTTGAGTTAGAATACTAAAAAAGAAATTTTGTCAAAAATAAATCTCTTATACGATGTCAAAATATTATTTGTAACATAAAACACTTTAATTGGTGACATATGAATTTGGTTTACAAAGCTTTAAAAGTCCCAAAAAGTGAAGAAATTTTTTATTGAGTCAAAATTGATACGATGTCAAAATATTAAAACACTTTAATTGCTGACATATGAATTTGGTCTATGGAGCTTTAAAAGTCCCAAAAAGTGAAGAAATTTTTTATTGAGTCAAAATTGAAACTCTTATACTGAATTTTGTATATGAGCTTTCTATTCAAAACTATTATATTAGAATTTAAATAGCTTATACCCATTGCCTTATACCTTTTAGAACACTGAAAGCTTTTATAAGGTACTGTAAGAAACACATTGAAAGCTTTGTTTTTTGTTTTTTTTTTTTTTTGATATTCTTTAGTAACGAAATCATATCTCAACTCACGCTTGACCATGAGTTGTCCAACTATAGGTTCGAATGTTAAAATTTTAAACGTGTTTTTAATATAGAGAAACACAAAAAAGATATTTCAAATTAAAGCAAATTATAATTAAAGCTTGTTAAATCAAAAAAGAAGTTTTAAACATAAAAATTAAAAGCTTATCAAATAACACAATAGAAGAAAAACAAGAAAATAATAAGAAAGCAAGAAAAACTACAACATTTTACGAAATCTCGAGCAATTATTAGTTCTAGCGGCGTTACATAATGAAATATGCGCTTTAAATACGTAAAAACTCTTATACTAGTGTACTTAACGTTTATATATCTATTGATTTTATTTTAAATACTTAAAGTTAATTAGAATTATTACTTATTCTGAATCACAAAACTCTTATACTAACTCTCATACCTGTATTTATACCTATAGGTAAACTTAACAAGGTTCAATTTTATTTTATAATAGATTTGAACTATTTTCAGAATTCAAAACAAATCTTTTATACAAGTCTTATATTCTAAAAATCTTTATAAATATATTGAAACTATTATACTAATTATTTTACAAGGGATTTTTAACTTATAATGGCGTTTTTTTAAGATTTAGGAAGTAAAATTTAAAATTTCAGATGTTCGAATGAGGTTAAAAACACTTGTCATAATTTTTATAGGATTTAGAAACTCTTATACGGAATTGTATAACTTAGATCTGTTGCATTTGAAATCTTTGTTCTAGTTTTAATACAATAAGCTATGTTTCTCAATTGAAAAATATTAAAACTACTACAAGCTTTTAAGGTAATTACAACAATATATATTTTGAAACTCTTATACTAGCTCTTGTGCTATGTATCTTAAATTGAGAATTCATTTATTTTTAATACAATCAATTATATCTTGTTTTTTTGTACCAGATTTTGATTTATACTAGTCTTTCCCTACAATTTTTTATGCTACGAATTATATTTTTATTGAAACTCTTATACAATGTATATTCGTGTTGTCTCAAGATAGTTGTACTATAAGTTGAGATTTTCTTGAATTATGATGCTTTAAATCGTTATTTAACAATTCATTAGTGAATTGAAACACTTTACTGATGCTTATACTATTGATTTCTGTATTATACGTTATTGTAAGTCTTTTAAACTATTTTAAACACTTTGAAACTCTTATAAAAAGTCGTATATTTTAAATATTTAATTATTCTTAAGTTTTTCTTTACATTTATAGAATTTTAAGTCTTTTTAAACTATTTTAGGCATTTTGAAACTTTTATATGTACTCTTATACAAGGCACTTTTACGTTATGTTAAGTTGCCTTTCATAATTTTTGCATAATAAATTCAATTTTAATTTGTTTTAATTGATTTCAGACCTTAAAAAGTTTGAAGCTTTTTTAAATACTCTTATACTTTAAAAATGTATATTCTACTTAGGCTTTCTTGCAATTTTTATGGCGATTTGTTGAATTTTTGTTAAATTGTGTTCTTTTAAAGTCGTTTTAGAAATTATGAAACTCTTATACGAACAATTATACGATAGATTTTTGTGTTATACTAAGTTCCCTTTAAAAATTTTAGCACGATAAATTGGATCTCAATTTTTTTTTATCATTTTAAGTCTTATACTGCAAGTCCTTCTCTTATACTCAAATTTTCTTGCTGGTTTTAATAAGCTAAGTTTACTTGAAAGTTTCCACTACAATTTTAAGATCTTCTATGCTCTTTTTAACTGTTATACTAACTGTTATACTTTATTTATTTATGTCTTTAAGCGCATATTTCTATTATGCCATACTTTAATGGTTTTTTTTACTACTAAAGCGTTATAAAATTTAGCACTTTAGCGTTCTAAAAACGTTGCTTAAACAACAAAAGAAAAAAAATTATAAATACGACGTGGCAACGGAACGTGTTAAAGACACAGCACCTGCAATTATCATCATGCAGATGGTGAACACCTTCTCGTTGTCCGTCTCGGCGGCCACATTTCCAAACCCCACCTTGAAAAAGTAAAGAAATTTTAGATTATTTAAAGGCTTAAAACAATTGGACTTATACTACATTCTAAAGCTACTAGGACTTCGTACTTACCGATGTCATACAAGTCATTGTAAAATATAATGCAGTCACATACATACTCTTGCGTGAAGGACCATTAATCAGTTCTGTTGAGTCATTATTATAAATATATGAATAGGGCGATTGTGTAACATTGGCCAATTTCCAAAGCCAACTATATTGGATCTGAAATTAAATGCAAAAAAAAAAAAAAAATCAATTTGAATTACTTTGCTTATGATCCTTTCTAATTTACCCCATTATCGGCATCTGTGCGACCTATTGAATACCAAATGCAGGCCAACCAATGGGCCACCAACATATAGAAACACAGCAACAGTATTAACATGGCGGCACCATACTCTAGATAACGATCCAATTTGCGTACGACTCTACCCAAACGCAATAGACGCACAACTTTTAAAGCACTAAATAGGGAACCGATGCCATCCTCGTCACGATCGAAGGCATTGAAGACATCGTATGGCAGGCAACTGAGCAAATCGATAATAAACCATGATTTCAAATAATTCATGCGTATCACTTTCGGATCACTAACTACTTCGCCACCGGGGCCAACAAATGTGGTGTGGAAATTTAAAACTGAAAAGAATAAAAGAATGCAGAAGAATAATTAAAAATATTTCTAATTATTATATAACAGTTAAACATATTTATAACTGTTGTATAACTGTTATAAATTTGTATATATATATATATATAGGTCGTATAGCCTTAATATTTATAAGTGTTATACTAAAAATTTATAGCTGGTTGTATATATTATAACTGTTATATATATGTTTATGACTATCGTACAACTTTTGTACGTAAATTTATAACTGTTATATATATATATGTTATAACTGTTATAGCTATTGTGTATCGGTTATACATAGTTATAATTGTCTTATAACTGTTATATAAATGCTAATTATATTTAAAAAATTATAGCTGGTTATATGTATAAGTTCTATAAGTTGTATACATACATTTATAACTATTGTATAACTGTTATACATATTTATAACTATTGTATATCTGTTATACATACATATAATTGTCACATAACTTTTACACTTACACTTATAACTATTGTATAACTGTTATATAAATATATTTATTACTGTTATATAAATGTTAGTTATATTTAAGTGTTATATTAAAAAATTATTATTATTATTATTTATAACTATTATATATATTTATAACTATTCTATAAGTTTTATACATAGATTTATAACAATTTTATAACTGTTATAACTATTGTATATCTGTTATACATATATATTATTGTCATATAACTTTTATACTTACACTTATAATTGTTGTATAACTGTTATACATATATTTATTATTGTTATGTAAATGTTAGTTATATTTAAAAGTATTATATTAAAAAATTATTATTATTATTATTTATAACTATTATATATATTTATAAATATTCTATAAGTTTTATACATACATTTATAACTATTTTATAACTGTTATACATATTTCTAACTATTGTATATCTGTTATACATTCATATTATTGTCAAATAACTTTTATACATATACTTATAACTTTTGTATAACTGTTATACATATTTATAACTATTGTATATCGGTTATTCATACTTTATTATTTATACTGTTGTATAACTGTTATACATATATTTATGACTGTTATATAAATGTTACATATATTTATAAGTGTTATACCAAAAAATTATAGCTGGTTATATGTATTTATAACTGTTATATATATTTATAACTGTTATATATATTTATAACTGTTCTATAAGTTTTATACATACATTTATAACTATTTTATAACTGTTATACATACTTATAACTATTGTATATCTGTTATACATATACTTATAACTGTTGTATAACTGTTATACATATATTTATGACTCTTATATAAATGTTACATATATTTATAAGTGTTATACTAAAAAATTCCAGCTGGTTTATATATATTTATAACTGTTATATATGTTTATGACTATTTTATAACTTTTGTACATATATTTATAACTGTTGTATAGCTGTTATATATATTCTATAACTGTTCTAACTATTGTATATCTGTTATACATACATATAATTGTCATATAACTTTTATAAATATACTTATAACTGTTGTATAACTGTTATACATATATTTATAACTGTTTTATAACTGTTATATGTATTTATCAGTGTTATACTAAAAAATTCCAGCTGACTTATATGTATTCATAACTGTTATATATATTTGTAACTGTTATACCTATTAATAACTGTTATACTAAAACAAAATTTTTAATTTTGAATGATTTTTTTTTAAATTATTCAAAATTTTGTAATTTTTCAATGTTTAAACTTTCTTTTTTAATGTTTACATGGCTTGGTACAGCCATAGCTAATATACGTGTCGCATACGATTCACTCACGTTTTGCGCTTAAAAAATTGTTGTGTGACATTAAAAGTCATGACAGTTGCTTGCTGTTCCATTAAATTTTATATTAAGCCAACAAACACAAAGACAGACAGACTGACTGACACTATTATATTAAGTCATCTCTATGTAGAGCTATAGCTGTAAAGGTATTTGTATGACTACAATGGTTATGGTAATAAAATATTCATACCGTGTTATAAACTTTAAATATAATGCAATGGCAGAGTAAAGAATAGAATAAAGACTACATAGTGTATAACAGTTTTGTTGTTAAAATAAAAAGATTAAATGGAACTAGAAAAGAAAACAGAACAGAAAAATATGAATAAATTCATAAATCAATTTCAAAAAATGAAAATGTTTAAAAAAAAAGGCTATCAAATAAAAACAACCAAAAAAAAATCCCCTGAAAACAAGTGCAGTTAAAACGTGATGAAATCAGAAGCAAGGCAAAAATGATAAATATTATGAAGAGGCCTATTTTTCAATATAATTTTATAGTGCCACAGAGTACATGGCAATTTCTTGGCAAGTGTTACAGAAATAATTTTCTTTTAAACCACCACAACAACCACCACCAATAATAGGATATGACATCACACATGTTGCTCGCCATTATATCGACAATATTTAACTTGAGTGTATTTCAAAAGGACATTTATAATAAGCAAAAGGATATGAGTATAAGGATACGAGTATAAGAATATGTAATAACGGTACTTACCAATATCAATAAAGAATATAACATCTACAATTGAGTCAACAACAAGTAATGAAACATCTTCTGAGGTTTTATTTTTAAAAGCTACATTATATGGCACCTGGAAAAGTAAATACATCGAGTATAAGAGTTTATAAAATTAAATTTCATTTATAAGTAGTTAGACAAATATATGTATTAGAGATGTAAGACAACTTGCCACAATCTATGAAGAGTGGCATTAAGTATAAGAGTTTTTATTAGAATATACATACATATATAAGAGTAATGTTATACACTTTATAGTAGTCAATATAAGAGTTTTTATATGCCACTGTATGCAGCGAAGAATATGGGTTTCAGGCGAAAGGGCTTAGTCGTGCATGATGCAGCACGGAAATGAGAAGATGGCTACTGCGTTTTAAAAAATATTAATCCAAGGAGTTATGTTATATACTGTATAACTCAGTATAAGAGTTTGGATATGCCACTGTAAGCAGCAAATAATACAGATTTCATGCGATTAGACTAAAAGCTCATGGTGTGCTATTAAATTGTAATACACGGAGTAATACAACATACCGCATAGCAGTCAGTATAAGAGTATATTAAGCGGCATTTAATACAGTTTCCTAGATGCTGTGCTTAAAAAGTTTTCTGCGCATACAAGTCTGCATCCAAAGATGCAGTTGCTATGATCTTCGAGATCTTCTGAAGTTACCGCGAGAGTCACAAAAATATAGAATGAAGAAATTGAAAAGCCCATGAATTGACCAAGTACTGTTCAACCATCAAACTTTCCAGTGACTTTTCTCCTTTGGTAAATCTATAGTTAACTTGCAAGTTTAAGTTTTGTTAATACCGTTTGAGTGACTTTGGATAGACAGCTTAGGAAAGTACAAAAGGAGTCTAATCAAGCTTCTAAGGAGCTCAGTCTAACAACATTGATGGTCAGTCATACAAGACATGTTCGTATTGGCCTGAGCAGTTTTTCTGTCCCTTTTATTGGGGACACTACCACACTCAAAATACGCTATTGTTGGTGTCTTAATATTGTAACGCAGTGTCTTATTGCAAATTACAACAGCATGCAACACTTGTTTTGGAGGGTTTATGACTGTCATCCATCTACTTGATGATTAGATATCTTAAGTGCCACACTTGGGCAACAGATGTTCATGCTTTTGCCCCTAAAAGTAGGCACCTACATACAAACAATTAATATAAGTATCTCAAAGCATATTTATATGCTTAAATCTTAAGCTTAACCATTGAGAGTAAATTATCAAGATTTATGGAAAGTGTTTTGCTTTACAAAGAATAATAATAAGCAAAGGAAACATTTAAAAAGGAAAGGAAGTAGGTTAAGGGGAAATTATAAAATACGAGTAAAGAGTAGAAGGAAAGATCTCTTACCATAATTGCTGTATAAAATGTTAAACAGAGTATAACCCAATCCCATATCGCTTTAAATGCACAATAATGCAATAGTATGTGTGGTGGTGTTTTCGGTGCTTCCTGGCGATATTGTGGCATTATATCCGCACTTAAGGACATCATCTAGAAATGGATATCATCAGTTATTATAATTAAAATGTTTCCATCGAATGAATGTAACTTACATGTGCTAAATTTGATTGTTTCGTTGGATCCTTTAGTGTTGGCAAGTGTGCACTGAATTGACGACTTCTCGTTACCGATCTGGCCAGTTTCGCAAATTTTGATAGACCTAAAACTGGATAGTAGAAATATCAAATTTGTCAAAGCAATAGAGTGGACAGATAGCACAACATTTAGTATAAAATTAGAAGAGAAAACATTGAGAGAGAGAGAAAATTAAAATATACACTTAACATGGAATAGTAGAGTGTAAAAAGCAGAGAGAGACAAAGAGTTAAATCGTTAAGTTAGCCGCAGTTTATAAAGTTTTTAAAACTCGTCTGCTAACAAACAGTGATAAATCCTTGGCGAGGTTTCTTAAACCTTTCTTAAAATCCTTTCAAATCCATCGAAGTTTGTTGAGAAAATTCCAAAAATTCTCAAAAAAATTGCAGGAATTCCCATTTAAAAATTGACCGCTCGTCCGGCAACACTCAGATAGGGCAGGCAGATCTTCTGGGACACTTTCTAGATTTGTTAGATGTCAGCTAGGAGCCATTGTGCACGTTGAAGGCAATTGGTTGCTATTTTCTAGATATACAGGGCACATCAGATGTGGTCACATTTCGTGGTACTAGAACTACGAAACGCTGCTGTTTCTTGGTCTTTGCATGAACTTGGAAGAAGTGGCTTATTTTGAGTAGCCAGAAGCCTTAAATTTAAATGTCAGCTCACAAAACCTTTATGTACTCGCTTAAGCACATTCAATTTCCTTGAACTATTCCACTATCTCTGACTCTTACTGTTCGAAAGGGTCCGCCAAATAACTTTTTGTTTTTGAAAATGCTTAAAAAAAACTATTGAATATTTTCTTAAATTTCTTTTTTTATTTGAAAGTACAATCCTTCTGGTTAGTAATGGAAAAAAAAATTTATTTAAATGGCTGCCTCGGTTGGCTATGCAGTAACCTAGGCGATCGGTCCAATTTTTAAGCACCATATTATCGATTGTGTGCAGCTGCATTTCATCAATGGCTTCACGAATATTGTCCTCTAAAGCGTCAATTGTCTCTGGCTTGTCGGTGTAACACTTATCTTTGACGGCACCCCTCAAATAATCGTCCAACGGTGTCAAATCTTTGCTCCGAAGTGGCCAAACGACATCAGCTCTGCGGCTGATAATACGATCTTCAAAAACTGGGCGCCAAATATCGAGTGTAGTTTCGGCTGTGTGGCAAGTAACGCCGTTGCCAATATCATCCTCTTCAATTTTTGTGAACAAAACTTCGTTCAACATGGCCCGATAACGATAGCCATTGACTGTAACGGCCACTCCTTGCTCATTTTCGAAGAAAAATGGCCCAATTATGCCTCAGGACCAAAATCCACATCAAACAGTGACTCGTTTTGGGTGCGTCGGCTTTTCAATGTATGCGTGAGGGGAGTTCTGTGCCCCAAATGCGACAAAATGAACTTCATCTGAGAATATGATTTTTAAGTGATCTGACACAAACGAATTTCCTTAACCTATAAGTGTGCCTTCCCATCCTTAGTTAGAAGGCTATGACATGCAGTGTTAACTTCATGCAGATTATGTTTACCCTGTCATGTTCACTTGAATACACAGAGAATTTTTTAAGGAAAGTGCACACACACATATATAGAAATATACACATACATATACACACACATATATATACAGTAAAAAAGAAGAAGACATTTACAAAGTTAAGTCTGGAAGTATTAAATGCCTTAAAACGTCACACACACATTGAATAGGAGTTGACAGTTGACAGAGTGAATATTAAAAAAAAAAAACAACAAAAACGACATTGAAAAACGAGTGAAAACAAGCATTGAAAGAGAGAGCGAGAGAGAGAGAGAGTATGAAGAGTATGAAAAGTAACTTACCACCCTTGGTATCTTCGCTGTCGATGGGTTGCTTTAAGGCGGTTATATCGCGGAATGTCAGCAGGAATAAGACAACCAAATCCCTTTCGTTGCGTATGGGTGCCACCTGCAGCAGAAGCCATAATGGAGTTTCTAGAAGATGGAAACATAGAAGAAATAAAGAAATATTAGCAACAATATTAAGTTATAATGAAAATTCGTGTTGTTTTAAGGTTAAGCCTAAACAATGACCTCTGACCTTATGCTAAACAAAACCTAAGCGATTGCCAAAAAAAAAAAAAAAATGTTTTTTACTTAAATTTCTCAAAACTTTCATCATTTATAACCCCCTTTTGGAGTCTAGATTTTTATTATTCCTTGTGTATATGTGTTCATGAGAATGTTTGTTTTTTTTTTTACAATTTTATTAGCATTTTACCATATGCCACATGCCACATGCCACTTGTAGTTTTTTTTTACACTGGCAAATAGCATGCGATATCCGCGAAACGGATGTGTAAGCGATATCGTTGATACATATTTGAAAAAAAGTACACTCAAAGAAAAAATAAAAGAAAGAGCAACATGGCAAATCGGCCGCAGAACAGCACGATACAGAGCAACACTTTTTTATATAAATCGCAACAACATCACAGATTAAAAGCAGATTGTTTGCGCATTTTCGACATTAATCTTGTTCATAACTTGCATTTTCTACATTAAAGTTATCGATATCTTGTAATTTTTACAAGATTAATTTAATTTTATCGATAACTTGCATTTTGTACCGTAAATTTATCGATTAATTGCATATTCAACAGTAAGTTTTCATTATTACAGCAAATTTATCGATGACTTGCATTTATTACATAAAATTTATTAATGATTTAATTTTTTTACACTAAATTAATCGATGACTTGCATTTGTTTCACAAAATTTATCAATGGTTTGCTTTTTTTACACTGAATTAATCGATGACTTACATTTTAGACTTTAAATTTATCGACGACTTGAAATTTTTATATTAATTTTTTCGATCACTTGCATTTTCTACTGTAAATTTATCGATTAATTGCATATTCGATAGTAAGTTTGCAGTTTTACAGCAAATTTATCGATGACTTGCCTAATTGCAGAAAGTTTATCGAGAACTTGCATTGATATGCTGCATTTTTTACACTAAATTAATCGATAACGTGCATTTTTTACTTTAGATTTATCGATGACTTGTAATTTTTATAATAATTTTATTGATAACTTGCATTTTCCAATATTTGTATATGACTTGCATTTTTTACATTAAATTTGCCGATGATTGAAATTTTTTTGCAGCAAATTTATCGATGACTTGCGTTTGTTACATAACATTTATCAATGATTTGCTTTTTTTACACTAAATTAATCGATGACTTGCATTTTGTGCAATAAATTTGCTGATGTTTGACATTTTTTGCAACAAATTTATCGATTACTTGCATTTTTTTAATCAAATTTGCTAATGTTTGACATTTTTTGCAACAAATTTATCGATGACTTCCATTTTTACAGAAAATTTATCGATGATTTGTATTTTTCAGCAGTGCTCGATTTGTTGGTTTTATAGAAAATCTGTTTTAAAATTATTTGTGAAATATTTTTCTGAATGTATTTATTGGTATTGTTTTGTTCGTTTTTTTTTTGGTGCAGTTATTGTACAAAATGTTCAGAGGTTTGTTATACAATTTCCCGTTCTGTTCATATTTTTCACCTTAAAACTGCAACTGGTGTATAGAGTGAAGAGGGAAAGAGGTTTTCAATAACAAAAAAAAGTACAAAATGGTGTCAGCTTCCAATATGTAATGTTTCCTTTCAATACTCGTACACTCAACTGCTATGATGATGATGTAGAATCCCAAAAGCAACACCAATACACAGTAACATCACAGTTGCTTAGGCATGAAATTTATGCCACACACACACACACATACATATGACAGAACTGGAATTTGTTATTGCAGCAGTAAGCAGCAGCACTAGCAGTTGTTTTATTAGCTTATTAGAGTGTGTGGTCACAACCTAGTTTAACCTAAAAAAATCCCCCTCAATTGTTCAACTCTTACCACACCTTACCCAGTAAACAGATCACTGTAAAGCAATTCGTTTTAATTGCTTAGAGTGCAGCACAAACAGTAAGTGAATGTTGAAAAAAAATGAGAAAAACACGGGAATCCTGTACAGGAAGTTGCATTTTTATTGATTAAAATGTTGTTTTCATCAAAACCAAAAAAATGAGAAAGAAACAGCATTTTTAGGCAGGTTTTGTGCATTTCTGCCACGTTCTATAACTCGAGGGTTTAATAAACATTTTTGCCAAAATAAAAAATTTTTTTTTTTGGAAAATTTGTTTTTGCCTTCTGCCACGCCACACAGTTGATTACACAGTAAAAGTGAGAGTAAGAGTGGAGTAGAGTTTTTATGGCAAAAAACATTTTAATTAGACGACGGAAAATGGCAAATTATTACGACAGCACATCGATGGGATTGTGTTACAGATATGGGAAGGATTTTTAGAAATTTTAGGGAAATTGTGGAAATTGTTTGAAATTTAGGAGAAGAAAAATTAAATTTAAAATTTATTGGTAACGGACAAACGTTGTAGGGTGTAGGTTTAGCAAAAGGCAAACAAAAAAACTGAAAATCATAAGCGAATGATTGTGTGGTAGCGCAATGGGCTCAATGCGGTCCATCGAAATTTTTCTTGGATGGGCAGCCACCTCATTGATTAAATGTTCCCAAATGGCCACTGATCTTCTAGAGAATTTTCAAATATTTATGGCCAAAAATCGATTTTTTTTTAAATTGAAAATCTCGACCCTCAAAATTAATTCAGTTATCCAACTACCACGGTTGGAAAGAGCATTCTCTGGACTACCATTTGCATATACTCTGTATAGAGTACGATTTCTTAAATGTTCCCAAATGGCTGTACCCGGCAATAATAATAAAGAAAAGTACAAAAGAAACAGTCTTTTGGAGTTACTTTGCTTTTAAGGCCAACATTCATTGAATTTACTAAGGCAACCCCTTTAAAGTTTTCATTGCCACATTTCCAGATCACATTTAAAGAACAATCTATCACACTTACAATGCATTTTAAATGTAAAATTGTAATCCCCCTAACCCTTTAATACGAGACCCTTTTTGAACGGCTTACCAAGTAGTTTTTGGTAAACAAACCTCCACAGGTCTGTAGGGTAGGTCTCTAAGGTAGAGTAAAAATAGCTAAAGTGTTAGCAGTTGTTGTTGTTGTTGTTGATGATGATGCCACAGATGTCACTATCAATTCGTAAGAAACAAAAACATGATAAAACATGGCAAATAAATACAGAAAAAGAAGTGAAAACGAAAGTATATTAAGGTGGCCACAGTTGCTACATAAATTTATAAAAAAAAAAATCAAATTCAAATAAATTTTGAAGAAATATTTTCCAAACAAGACAACCCCTCCCCCCTATTTTCCATTTAATAAGCTGCATGCAACAGGATATGATGTTTAGCAATAAAAAGAAAAGGAAAACGGTTTGCATATTCAATAATTGGCCCCCAAAGTAACAGTGTAATGCCTTAACCACTTTCTCCCTCTTCTATGTATAAAAAAAATTAAAGCATATCTTTGGGGGGCTTCAAAAAAATATCTCCTTGCCTGCAAAAAGGGTTTAAGAGGTTGGCGGGCAAGCAAATGCCTAGAAATGTCTTTACAAAAGAGGGAGAGTGAGTAAAAAACAAAAATAAATAAAATAAAATCATATTGCAAAGACCCACTTGATAAGTGGATTGTTTTTCGAAAAATATTACCACCAACCATCCCATCTGTTGTAAACACTCAGAAAACAAGGCACGAAAAGTCAAAGTCATGTAAATAAAAAAAGAATGAAAAAAAAGGAAGAAAAAAATTAGAAAATATTTAAAAATAAAACTTTTCCAAGCAAAAGTGATGAAACACTGGTGAGGAGAGTAGGTCGCAGAAGTAAGCTGCGGTAAACATAAAAAACAACAGGGTGCCATGAAAATTTTGGTACACTTTCTTTTGAAAAACGTCTCCTGAAAGTCTCTAGGGCTCGTAGATTAGGGTCTTCTAACGGGGACAACTGATAGTTCAAAGCAGCTATCTTGTAGAAGCTACTGTCCGTTACAACAATTGTCGTTTATTTCGTCTGTTTTACCAAATCGCCATGGATGGATAGCCAGGCAGCATAGGCAATGACTTGTGTTCGCTGAATGGAGTCTGGAACTGTAGACTAGTGGCTGTAGTTTTTATTGAAAAATCTTATTCAACGATGAGTTCCATGTATGGATAAATGGTTACGTAAAAAAACAAAATTCTCGAATTACGAATGTAACCAATCCGCAAGAGATCCAAGAGCATTCAATGCATCTCAATAAAGTCACTGTTTCGTTGGCTGACACCGTCATCGATTACCATTCCTTTTTGAAAGACATTGGCCACTGACAAGGATCTAAAACAGATCTCAGCCGGACAATGCAGGGTATATTGCGATGAGGAGCTGTTGGAGATTATCAAACTGTCCAACCCTTGAAAATTTTTAGCAGGGGTTTCTTTGAGGATTTAAAGCTTGTGTCGAGAACCGACATCAAGGCTCTCCATAGATTCATTATTAGCTTGACTTGGATGAGGTGTTAAGGGTATATTAGTGTAGGCGCACTTTCTCTTGCGTGTTTATTGGTCTGTGTATTTTCTCTGCTTTCTTATTCAGCCTTTCAAACTTTCTCTCCTTTTTTCTATCCCCTCTTTTATCGTTTGATCTTAAACGAATTCGTGCAATGGGTCAACTTCACCTCCGGGTACTGGACTTGCCTCATTTAATAAGTACACGTCACCTAACGTAAAACTATAACTTCAGTAACAACCAGTTATAAGCTCATCATTGTTTACCCATTACAAGGAAATTTGTCTGACAATGGCGACCACTATAGGCAACTTCTACAAACTTCTTTTGCCCTGATTGGGATGATATGAACAGCAAAGTCATTTAGGTTAACAACTTCTGAGAAGTAATGAGAATATTGGAAGTAATTCTACTACTTGAAGTAATATTTCCGGCCGTGTCTTCATTGCAATGATGCATAGATTTGGCCCAATTTATTAATCATTTTTCCGATTCCTAGCGTAATAAGTCGAACTTGAAATGTTGAAATGCTATATATTACGCTTCAAGTCTATTAAAATTTCTTTATAATCTTTCTTTCTTTCTTTATAATCTTTCCAATTCCTAGCGGTAGTATTGAAACTTGAAATGTTGAAATGATGTGCTTAAAATGTCGACCCATTTGAACCACTCTCTTGATATAGTTTTGATAATTTTTATGCATTCTTCCCTTGCTAAGCGATTTTTATTTGTAAATGCAAATCATTTCACGAAAGACATGACATTTGAGATGAAAGATATGGCAACCTTGCCAGAATGGCGATTACGAAACCACCTCCAACATTTTTTCTTGCTGAAAATAAGTCAAATTTCAATATTTTTACACGATGTTTTGCATTCTCCATTGAAAAATTTACAAAGTTCTTGTATTTTTTCTTAAAAACAATTCTAATTTTGATAGTTAAGATAAGAAATTAACTCCATTTAGGTCAAAAGTAACCACATGGCAACTTTGTTTTTATTTTTCTCCTCACCCTCCCAGTGATGTACATAACTTTCCCTACAAACAACTGTTCAATCACTGCTCAAAGGCTATAAAAGAATTTAAGGAAGAGAAAAAAAAACCAAGAAAAAATATAAGTTTTGAGTGACATCTATCCCGGATATTTAAACTTAACATATCCGTTACACTGTATTAGCAAACATGGCTGTCTGTCACAATACCACTCACTATATGGGCTTTCTTTTTGTATTTCCTAACCCTGCTTAAAGCTCACACAAAAGCATATTAAAGGCAATTCAATTTAGAGACATCTTTGCGTCAGTCACACTCGCCGATTGTTACGATAGTTATGAATACAGAAGCCCCCCCTCCCCACAAAGCCGAATAAAAATTTTAAAATAAATGACAATAACGAAACAGAAAAAAAGAAAGAGAAGATAAAAGGTGCCAAAGATAAAAATTGACGTTTTTAGTTTTCATCTCTCTGTTTACTCTTCTTTTTAATACGAAAGTAAGTCGGCACAAAGAGTACGAAACTAATACTCTCATAAACGCTCATCCTACCCGTGCTTCTTTATGTCGTAAAGGCATGGACCCTATTAAGAACTGATGCAGCAGTCCTACGTAAGATCTTCGGTCAAGTGCGAGTTAGCGGAGATTTCCGCATCCGATCCAACACTGAAATGTATGAGCTCCTCAACGAGCCTGCCTATAAATATCCAGCGTCTGCATTGGCTCGACCATGTCGTTCGATTAGAGGAGGATGCTCCGACTAAACGGGTATTTGATGCAGAGCTCTGCGGAAGTCGGCGAAGAGGACGATCTTATATCCGTTGGAAGAACCAAGTCGAGGAAGCCCTATCGTCGATTGGTGTGACCAACTGGCGTAGGCGCTCAAGAAGTAGAGGCGCTTGGCAGGAAGTGTTACGGCAGGCTTAAATACGTTAATCGGGTTGTTAATGGCCAATTAAGTAAGTAAGTAAGTAACTAAGTAACCTAATAATATGTTTATGTCGTAGAAAATGGCAAATGTACCGTGCTAAACCCCTAAAGACTGATGAGCTCTCAGAGTAATTTCTGCCTTCCGCACGGTGTCTACTGATGCAGCGTTCGTGATTGCGGGGATGATGCCCCTGAAGCTAGTAGTGGATATAGAAAGGAGGAAACATGACGCGAGGAGGGGATTAGATCTTTCCAACCCAGCTCAGTTAGTAGATGATGCTTTAGATAGATGGCAGCAGGACTGGTCCAATTCCACCAAGGGAAGATGGACCCACAGACTCATACCGCGCATAGGTGAATGGTCCAAAAGGAGACACGGTCAGGTGAACTTCTACCTCACACAGTTGCTAGCCGGCCATGGATGTTATAGGGCATATCTCTATAAGTATGGTCATGACGTAGACGAGGCATGCCAAGAATGCCGTAATGAAACGGAGACGGCGGAGCATGTTTTCTTTACTTGCCCTCGATATTCTGTTCAACGAAACTGCCTGGAGAGATCAATTGGATTCCAGGTAACGCCCGAGAATATAGTTAACCTAATGTTAAACTCATGTGACAATTGGAACGCAGTATGTGTTTTCGCACGGAATGTATTGACGCAGCAAAGATTGGCTGAGAGAGCAAGGTCAGCGGAATGTGAAGGCAGCATGCGCTAAATCTCCACCCACCCGAAGTAATATTTGATTGTGGTGCCGGGGGAGGCGGCAAATGGTTGAAAGTGTGTAACGAACTAGGTTGGTTTTAGTACGTATGCGTTTAGCAAGCCGAGAGTAAGTCTTGCGGCGAATCGTGCACTTTGGTAGGCCGGGCTACCAAGGTTTTTCGAAGATTTTCCAACCTTTAGCTCGCATAGCTATAAAAAAAACCCCCCTATAGACTGCGTATTTTTTAACTTGACAAATATTCTTCCAAAAATGGAGGTCATTTCTTCTTATTGCTATTATTGAATCTCATTAGAAAATACTGAATCCTACTGGAATTTTTCTTTGGGTGTATAATTATGAAAAAAGTTCGCACTGTGTTTGAAAAAGTTTGGCGCGCACGGTACGACAAAATTTGGAACGTACGATGTGAAAAATTTGGAACGTGTGATGTGAAAAAATTTGGATCGAGCGGTGTGACAATTTTGGAACGTAGGGTGTGAAAAAATTTGGAACGCACGGTGTAAAAAAATTTAGAACGTACGGTGTGAAAAAATTTGGCACGCATTGTGTGAAAAAATTTAGAACGCAGGATGTGAAAAATTTGGCACTCGCGGTGTGAAAACTTTGGCACACATAGTGTGAAAAAATTTAGAACGTACGGTGTGGAAAAATTTAGAACGTGTGGTGTGAAAAAATTTGGAACGTGTGATGTGAAAGAATTTAGAACGTGCGGTGTAAAACATTTTGGAACGCGTGATGTGAAAAAATTTAGAACGCAGGATGTGAAAAATTTGGCACGCACGGTGTGAAAAAATTTAGAACGTACGTTGTGAAACATTTTGGAACGTGTGATGTAAAAATTTTGAAACGTGCGGTGTGAAACATTTTGGAACGTGTGATGTGAAAGAATTTGGAACGTAAGGTGCGAAACATTTTGCAACGTGTGATGTAAAAATTTTGGCCGTGCGGTGTAAAAATTTTGGAACGTACGGTGTGGAAAAATTTCGAACGTGCGGTGTGAAAATATGTGTGTAGAAAGCCAAAGATAATCTTCCCCGGAGTCTGCCTATAATGGAGCTCTATGATGCATGATTGTTTTTTATTTATTTGCTTTTCAAAAAGAAACGCACAATTTGTCGCATATTAAAGGGCTGTTTCTATAAAACGAATTTCATTTGTGTGTCTACCGACAAATAAACGCGAAATCTCTCGTCTTACAGAAACTGTACATATGAGTTTTATTTTTGTTTTTAAATGAGTGAACATCTCTCGCTGTAAACATACATCATACAGACATACATTCGTATTCATTTTGCTATAAGTTGTTGCTCTCTTTCTTACTCATGCCTGTGCTCTCATTAAAACCTTTACTCCTAAAGATAGATTTCATCTTTTTCTTTCTTTCTTTCTTTCTTTCTATTGTTTCCATGTCTTAAGGCAGTTATGAGAGAAGAAAATAGTACAACAAGAAAACAAAAGAAAAACAATAATAAACTACTGACACCTACAAATTGAGGTCAATTGGTATTATTTTCGAACACACACTGTATACGTTTTCTAACACCCACACATTCAGTCACTCGCTCTCTCTCTCTCTCCCTCTCTGCCTTTCGCTTATAAAGCAAAAACTTTTATTCATTTAGCAGATGCCAATTAATAGTGTTGGAAAATCTAACCTAACCTCAAAACTGAACTTAAAAATATACATACAAAGGAAACATTGAAAACAATGTTTTATTTTTGTTATTTATTGTGTTTTGTCACATTTTTTGTTGTTTTTATTTTTATATTTCTGAAAAACTGATAAATTAAAGTTTTGACAGTTTGTAGTTTTCTTGTGGTTAAAATTCAAGAGAATTTTTATTTCTGGATCAAGTCATAGAGATGTTTTAGTAAGAGGAAGAAAGCATATTCGCCAGATTTTAAAAGATGAGTGATTTCAGATTTTTGAAAGCTTATATTGGAAACACTCAATTGCTCCTATATTTTTGAGAAAAGTACTCAATGGCACAATTATTTTTTAGAAAAACACTTTCTGTTCCTTAAATATGTTTAAGAAAGCCACTCAAATCGAAACACTCAAATATTTTACGGCCATAAGCCAAGAAAAACTCAATTACTCAATTATTTCGAAGAAAAACACTCAATTATTCAAATATTTTTTCAGGAAATCACTCAATTACTTGAATATTTTTAGAAAAATTACTCAATTACTCAGATTTTTAAATAAATCACTTCATTGCTCAAATATATTTGACGAAAAAACTCAAATGTATTTAAAGAAAACTCTCAAATGTATTTGAAAAAAACACTCAAACATATTTGAAAAAACTCTCAAATGTATTTGAAGAAAACACTCAAATATAGTTAAAAACACTCAAATGTATTTGAAAAACATGCAAATATATTTCAAAAATACTCAAATCTATTTAAAGAAAACTTGCCAATATATTTGAAGAAAATACTCAAATATATTTGAAGAAAACACTCACATGTATTTGAAGAAAACACTAAAATGTAGTTAAAGAAAACACTCAAATGTGTTTGAAGAAAAAGCTCAAATGTATTTAAAAAAAAAGCTCAAATGTATTTATAGAAAACACTCAATTATATTTGAAAAAAAAACGCTCCAATATATTTGAAGAAGACACTCAAATATATTTAAAGAAAACACTCAAATGTATTTAAAGAAAACACTCAAATATATTTGAAGAAAACACTCAAATATATTTGAAGAAAACACTAAAATGTATTTAAAGAAAACACTCAAATATATTTAAAGAAAACGCTCCAATATATTTGAAGAAGACACTCAAATGTATTTAAAGAAAACACTCAAATGTATTTAAAGAAAACACTCAAATATATTTGAAGAAAACACTCAAATATATTTGAAGAAAACACTCAAATGTATTTAAAGAAAATACTCAAATGTGAGTGTAGAGGTCAAGATTCAAAATTCTAAGCTAGGGAGCTAGAGTTGGATAACATTACTGATGCTGAGGGTTTTATCTTTGGTATTAGTGGGCTAACCAGATGAGTCCACTTTTTTTTTATTTCATTTCTTATAAATTTTTCAATATTGTATATGTGGTTTTTCCAAATTCCTCTTCTATTCTATGATGGCTGTCACTTACTTAACCAAGCATAATTTTCTTTAATTGCTTAATATTATAAAAATTTAATTAAATTATGTTTTCAATTTACAAGAAAAAAAAAACAATTTTTTGTGGCATAAAAATTTATTACAAATTCGATTTGTGGGTCAATAAAATTGCTGACATTTTATATTTTTTTTTTTTTTTTTATAGAAATCGAGAAAATTTTCGTTATTAAATATTCAAAAGGCATAATGTTTTATAATAAATTCATTTTTGGCATTTAATGCATCGTAAATGATTAATTAAATTAAAATGAACGTTGTTGTCATATGAAAGGCAAAAAAAGAACAAAAATAGTCGTAATAATAAAAAAAATATTGTTTTAAATAAATCATTGCAAAAAAAACTTTATAAATAGTTTAGAAAGAGAAGTAGGTAATAAAAAATTGAATTTACTTGTTCTGCTACCTGGTAAAACTTTGCCAAATTGGGTTAAAGCGCAGCCACATTGTAGATCTGCAACCAGAAGAAATATTTAATTTTTGGAAAATAAAATAAAAAAATAATAAATAAAAATGAAAAGAAAAATTAAATTAAAGGTAAATAGAAGAACCAAAAATATGTATAAAAAAAAATACAAAATAATTTCAACATTTTTTAAAAATAATAAATTTTTTTAAATAAAAAAAAAAATAAATTAAAAATAAATAAAAAATTAAATTAAAAAGTTAAATGCAAATAGAAGATCCAAAAATATGTATATAAAAAATAAAAGAAATTATTTTAAAACTTTTTAAAAATAATAATTTTTTTTTAAATATAAATAAGTTAAAAATAAATAGAAAATAAATAAAAAATTAAATAAAATTAATAAAAAAAAAAATTAAAGGCAAATAGAAGAACCAAACATTTTTATAAAAAAATAAATTTAACGTTTTTTAAAAATAATAAATTTTTTTTAAATAAAAATAAATTAAAAATAAATAGAAAATAAATAATAAAATTAATAAAAAATCAAGGCAAATAGAAGAAATAAAAATATGTATATAAAAACAAGAAAAAAATTATTTAAAAATTTTTTAATAATATTAAATTTTTTTTAAATAAAAATAAATTAAGAATAAATTGAAAATAAATAAAACATTAAATAAAATTAATAAAAAAAAAATTAAAGGGAAATAGAAGAAATAAAAACATGAATATAACATCAATAAAGAAATTATTTATTTAAATAAAATTAATAGAAAAAAATAAAGGCAAACAGAAGAAATAAAAATATGTATAAAAAATCAATAAAGAAATTATATTAAAATTTTTTAAAAATAATAAATTTTTTAAATAAAAACAAATGGAAAATAAATTGAAAATAAATAAAAAATTAAATAAAATTAATAGAAAAAATAAAGGCAAATAGAAGAAATAAAAATATGAATATAAAATCAATAAAAAAATAATTTTAAAATTTTTAAAAATAATAAATTTTTTTAAATAAAAATAAATTAAAAATAAATAGAAAATAAATAAAAAATTAAATAAAATTAATAAAAAAAAAAAAATTAAAGGCAAATAGAAGAACCGAAAATATATAAAAAAAAATAAAAAATAATTTCAACATTTTTTTAAAAATAATAAATTTTTTTAAATAAAAATAAATTAAAAATAATAGAAAATAAATAAAAAATTAAAATAAAATTAATAAAAAATCAAGGCAAATAGAAGAAATAAAAATATGTATATAAAAAACAAGAAAAAAATTATTTAAAAATTTTTTAATAATATTAAATTTTTTTAAATAAAAATAAATTGAAAATAAATGAAAAATAAATAAAAAATTAATAAAATTAATAAAAAAAAAATTAAAGGGAAATAGAAGAAATAAAAACATGAATATAACATCAATAAAGAAATTATTTATTTAAATAAAATTAATAAAAAAAAAATAAAGGCAAACAGAAGAAATAAAAATATGTATAAAAAATCAATAAAGAAATTATATTAAAATTTTTTAAAAATAATAAATTTTTTAAATAAAAACAAATGGAAAATAAATTGAAAATAAATAAAAAATTAAATAAAATTAATAGAAAAAATAAAGGCAAATAGAAGAAATAAAAATATGAATATAAAATCAATAAAAAAATAATTTTAAAATTTTTAAAAATAATAAATTTTTTTAAATAAAAATAAACTAAAAATTAATTGAAAATAAATAAAAAATTAAATAAAATTATTAGAAAAAAATAAAGGCAAATAGAAGAACCGAAAATATGTATAAAAAAATAAAAAATAATTTCAAAATTTTTTGAAAATAATAAATTTTATTAAATAAAAATAAATTAAAAATAAATAAAAAATTAATTAAATTAATAGAAAAAATAAAGGCAAATAGAATAATAATAAATAAAGAATAAAGAAATAATTTTAAAATTTTTTAAAAGTAATGAAATGTTTTTAAAGAAAAACAAATGAAAAATAAATTGAAAATAAATTGAAAATAAATAAAAAATTATATAAAATTAATAAAAACATAATTACCGCCATCAAATACGATATAAAATAAAGCATGGCCATACCATTAAAATCTAAAACGTTGGGAACAGCAATGGTTTTACTACGTTTTAGTTTCAGTTTAATTAATGCACCATTAGCTACTCAATAAACACAAACACACCCATAAACTCAATGCACAGTCATTAACAATTAATAGGCTTTTACTATTTGCACTACTACTACTATATTGCATGTATTTAACGCCTCCATATGCACTCTCTCTCTTGCACTCACACACACATTCGTACAGTCATATCCTTTGTTTATTAAGCAATACTTTAATGATCTGTTTTTGTACAACAAACAGACGAGTGAAAAACAAACGTCTATTGGGCATTTGTACATATGTTTTCATACGTTTGAAAACGTTTGTCTTACAAAAACACGTTACAGTAAGTAATTCTATCTGCAATAATATTATTTCCTTTACGCACACTTGTATATAATTACAAACACAAACACACTTTATATTATATTTATTGGTAATTTTAGGTAAATGGTTGGCCAAACAAAAAAAATTTATTGGATTTTAATGCCCCACAAAATGAGTGTGAAATTTCCAATTAAAATTTGTACAACAACCCAATTGGCAAGAATACGTATTTACTTTAAATTTTACATTTATAACAACTGGGGGTTCTAAAAAAAGGTACTTTTTTTTCTCTACTGCAAATAAGAAGGAAAAAAAAATTAGGTAATAAACAGGACCATTATGCGTACACTAGGAAACTAATGGGAATGCAAAAAGGTTCTTAGGCGACAAATAGAATACAAACCTAGTAAGGAAGCAAATTGGGTTTCTTGTCGGTATAACCTTTTGGAAGAGTCAGATATATCATGTAAGATTAAGAATTTCATAAATGTTCAAGGGAAAAATCCTTTTTACCCTGCTTAACAAAAAAAGTACTCTTTTAATTTGTGGGTTTTTATTAACAAATTAAAGAAAATTTCCAATAATAGAAGCATTTTTCATAAATTATAAATTTTCTAAATTATATTTTAATCTTCTTTTAGTAATATATTACAATTTGGTACTTTTTTTTCGTACTTTTGTTTATAAATATAGGAATATAAGCCTAGAATGCAGTAAAATGCCTAAGAATCACTTAAAAGATCTAATGGAAATTACCTTTTATTATAAATTTTTAATTTATACCTTTTCTAGATACTTTTTTAAAGCGTACCAAAAAAAGTACTTCTTTATTTTCAAGTTTTTAAATACAAATTGAAGCCCATAAGTAATATTTTAATAAATTTTCTTGATTTTCAATATAAATTATAAAGGAAATGTTTTAAAACATGACCACTTTACACTTTGGTACTTTATTTCTCACAATTTGGTACATTCTTTTTCGTACTTTCGTTTATAAATATAGGAATATAACACTAGAAAGGAGTAAAATGCCTAGCAATCACTTTAAATGTTTGATGGGAATTACCTTTTATTGAACATGTTCAGTTGGTACTATTTCAGACACTTTTTTAAAGAGTACCAAAAAAGTACTTTTCTTATTTTCAAGTTTTTAAGTGGTAATTGAAGCCCATAAGCAATATTTTAATAAATTTTCTTAATTTTCAATATAAATTATAAAGAATTTTTTTTAAAACATGACCACTTTACGCTTGGGTACTTTATTTGGTACTTTCTTCCCACAAAATTCGCAATTCTAATGCAAGAAATGTGTGAAATAACTGGAAATTGTAGAAACCAAAAAATGTTGCCTGTTGGGTTTCCTTTTAGTTATTGGGTCACTTGCTTTTGCTTTTCATTTGAACCCTGTTTGCCATTTTGTATGTCCCTGCATACAATACCAATCAAATCAATAAATAATGCAATCGAATAAGAAGATTTTCCTGCAATTATTTTAAAATAATTTGTGTTTTAATTTTAAATTTATTCCTTCTGTTTGTTCTGTTACTGCAATGAATGTAAAATTTCGATAATAATAAACGTAGTAACACGATAACGTTCACATATTGTCATAATTGATGGCCCAATTAATAGTTGCATAAAAACTACTTTCTGCCCACAATTCCAACTAATTAAAGTTTAACACACAGAAGAATTCTTTTTAATTAGTTTCTGTTGCAAACGTAAGCACATATGTAAGTGCAGCAGGAAATTTATTCCTTCAGTTAAATTCCACACATATAAGAGACCAGGTGCTGGGATGGTCATTACTAATGCAAGTAAGCTTTAGAAAATTTTGGCATAAGTAATGAAGGTTGCAAATAGGTTTTTACATTAATTGTACAAGAAATGGTTTAAATTGTATAAAAAATGTAATATTTTATGATTTTTAAAAATAGTAGTAGATTTAGTACTTTTTGAAAATAGTAGTAGATTTAGTATTTTTGAAAATAGTAGTAGATTTAGTACTTTTTGAAAATAGTAGTAGATTTAGTACTTTTTGAAAATAGTAGTAGATTTAGTACTTTTTGAAAATAGTAGTAGATTTAGTACTTTTTGAAAATAGTAGTAAATGAAAGTATGGCTCCGCATAAACAATTCTTATAGGAAATATTAAGGAGACTAATAAAATTTTACCAGTTTAAGTTTTATTTTAAAAAAAGTAGTAGATTTTGGTACTTTTTCAAGACCCAAAAAATATATACTAAACTTTAAATATATTAAACTTTGTTATTCGTTACCTTTAAAAAGAAAATTTATGAATTTTGTTAAAAGAAAACATTTTAACCCCTAAAGTATGCTACAATTTTTACAACTTTTTACCGCCTTCAACAATGCTGTCATAAATTGTAGAATTTCTTGAAAAAAACTTTTAAAGTAGTAAAGAAAATAGCTTATAACTTAACAGCCTGACTTAAAGTTAAGGCCAAATAATATTCATGCAAATTTTTTACTCAATTTCTCATACTCTTATATGTTTGCGCCTTAAAATATGCAATGATATAAAATTGTTATGTTTATCGTATACAAATAAGTGGCAAAAAAACAAAAAAAAAAAAAAAAACAGAGCTGCTGCAATGGCAGCTATTTTTTATGACACAGTATAAAAGCAAATTTTTTCCATGTTTATGTTAAATAATAAAAGGATTTATGGAGATTAAGATAAGATTATAAATTAAAGTATACGTGTAGGCTTAAGAATAAAAATAACGAATATATGTATATGAAAAGCAGAGGAAAAGCAAATGTGGGAATTAAAAAAAAAAAAATTAATTTAGCTTTAGCAAGCGAAAAATAAAGGTTAAAAGTTTCTATAAATTCGAAAAGGAAAAATATTTCTATGTCTGCTTTAAGGCTTTTTAAAAATCAAAATTAAAAAAAAAAAATTAAAAGCTTTTATTGTATCCTGAAATCCATAAAGAACATAGAAAAATAAATTTTTTGCTACTAAATTTCGTAGCTGCTTTTAGTATTGCTTAATTAATCTATTCCTTTACGTTCTTTTATGCCTTTTTGATTAAAAGCTATTGTATTTAGAAGCCAGGTTCGTTTATTTTTAATTTATTGTATATTTTTATTTCCTTATCTTATTAAAGCATATTTTAAGGCGTTTTCTATTTCGCTCTCTCTCTCTCTCTCCATCTCTCTTATATTATTCTGCCATTAATTTTCCCATCGATAACAATTGTCTACTTTTTGCTTTTGTTTTTATAGCTTTTTTCCCTGCCTTTACTAACGCTTATTGTAACATACTTCTTTAGCTGTCTTCTTTCTCTTGCTATGAATTTTTTTATGCATACTTTAAGGCATGTATGCTATTATATTTTACTTTTTTTTTTTTATAAAATCGTCGGAATCTATTTTTCTAGTTTTGTTTTTATTTAGGTATTCAATCTTTAGACCATCTTTAACACTATTTAAATAGGTTTTTTACTCTCTTTAGCTTTCACTTTTCCCTATCTGTTCTCTTTTTCTTTCCATCTCTTTTGTAAATTTTTGTAGTTAAAATTTTTTTTAGTACAACATTTGACGTCAGCAACCTATTGTTTCTAAACTAGTTTTCATGCAATTTTTTTTTTATACTTTTTGTTTTGGTTTAAAGCAACAAAAACAAAAGAAAACAAACCAAGATATAAAGCAGAGAGAGAGAGAGAGAGAAAGGGAAAGTAACTTGTGCTCTTTTTTATGGTGCTTAACAATCAGCAGCAATTGTTGCACTAGATCCAGCAACAACATCAATGTAAACCATAAAAATAAATTGCTCCACTACCCCCAAGTACATATAAACTCGGCTATATGTGCCATTAAGCAGTAAATGGTGAAAAATGGAAGAAACTCCCCCCCCCCCTTTCCTAAAAGTATACTGTAAAAATTTATTAAACCTGTTTCATTTGCTTGCATATGATAGAATTTCTTTTACTGGCTTTATTTACAATCCCTTGAAAATTTATTGCCTTTGGAAAATATTAATCGTTTCCCAATTTTATGTTGTAAAGTGTACTTTATTATCCCCATTCCCTAGTAACAAAGAGTTTTAAATGCAAAAATTTGCTAACCAGACCACAGGTTTATTGAAAGCTAGAGCATAAATCTAGAGAATATAAGCTAAAAATCTGGGGATTGTAGATATACAATCTCAAATTCGCTTTAATAACATGACGGTAAAAATTTAGTATCAACATTTTTGTACTAAAAATTTGTTACCCCAAAATTGTGTACTAAAATTTTCTGAGTAATAATTTAGAACTAAAAATTGAGTACCAAAAACTAGAATTAACTTTAATACCAAAAAGTTGGTACTAAAAGTTTATTTAAAAAAAATTGGTTCTAAAAAGTTAGCACCAAAGTTTAATATCACAATTTTGGCACCAAATATTAAGTACTAAAAACTTAATACTAAAACTTTTATAAAAAAAAAAAAAACAAATTGGTTCTAAAAAGTTACCACCAAAAGTTTAATAGCACAATTTTGTCACCAAAAATTAAGTACTAAAAATTTATAAAAAAAAATTGGTTCTAAAAGTATCAAAAGTTTAAAATTACAATTTTGGCACCAAAAATTAAGTACATATTAAAACTTTAATACTAAAAATCTAGTACTAAGAATTTCGCATTTAAAATTGTGTACCAAAAATTAATACAAACAATTTGACATCAAAAATTTAGCACCGAGAATTTAGAATTTCAAATTTAATACCAAAAATTTAGTACTAAAAATTTAAGAAAAAAAAACAAATTGGTTCTAAAAAGTTAGCACCAAAAATTTAATATCACAATTTTGGCATCAAAATTTTGGCACTAAAAATTTAATACTAAAAATTTAGTACTAAAACATTAGTACTAAGAATTTGCCATTTAAAATTTTGTATCGAAAAATTAGTACAAACAATTAAGTACCAAAAATTTAGCACCAAAAATGTAATACTAAAAATTAAGTACTAAAAATTAACAACAAAAATTTAGTACTAAAAATTTATAAAAAAAAAGAAACAAATTGGTTCTAAAAAGTTTGCTCCAAAAGTTTTATATCACAATTTTGGCATCAACAGTTTAATATCACAATTTTGGCACTAAAAATTAAGTACTAAAAATTTAATACTAAAAATTTAGTACTAAGAATTTGGCATTTAAAATTTTTTATCAAAAAACTTAGTACAAACAATTTTATACCAAAAATTTAGCACCAAAAATGTAATACCAAAAATTAAGTACTAAAAATTAACAATAAAAGTTTAGTAATCATAATTTGATACTAAAATATGGTACTAAAAATTTAGCGCTGTAAATTTAGTACCATAAAATAGGCCCAACTGTTGATAATGCCATGATATAGAGGTAGATGTGATAAGGTGAAACCCAACGAAAAAGAAGTTGGATAGACACTTTCAGGCTTCAGACTTTCAATGTTCATGCTTGATAGCTTGTTTAGAACATTCATGTGGCACTACTCTTGTTTTCTCTACAGTTTTTGACAGAAATTGTTTGATAAGAGTCCTAGAATAATGCCCATAATACAATGTTAAGTAATAAGTTCAATAATCACATCGAGAATGGTCCTTAAGCAGACTTTGCATATGGCTTTCATACAGTTTTTGCAAGACTTTTGCACCATTCTGATGGAATGTACATTTAACAGTTGAAAAGAAGTTAGAATACGATTTGAAGCCACTTATCCACCCCTCGTAGTAGTAGTAGTAGACGTATGAATCTGCACTTTTGTAGGGCAATTCAATTTTTTTATTTTTGGATGTTAACCTAAACATTTCGGATGAAAATTATTTAATAGCTGAAAGCGATCGGGTAGGTAGTTTCGATACCTCTATATGGTTAACCCTTTAGTTTTTGAAATTTTTATACAAAAATTTATCTGAAAAGGATGAAAATATGTAAATGGTAGCGATACAAAAAATATTTTGTTTTGTAGCAGTTTTGTATGCAATTTTTTATTTAACAAACAAACTCCTAAAAGTCGACTTTACAAATTTCTTCTTTAGCATTTACAAAGCCAAAGGGATTAATACTATATACGTAGTAGAAGTAGGTTTCTAGCACCACATTGTGCACTTTTATAGCCTCGAAAAAAAAAGAGATAAAATTGGAAACTAAAAGTAAAGCCAACTGTTGGGAGTTTTTAGCCTAGGATGGCAACAAATGGTAGGATTTTACATTTTAGCTTTTAAATTGTTTGTACCAGCTAAAGTTTAAAATTGAAGGTTTTAATAAGAGGATAAGAAAGGAGGTAATCCCTAGGAATACTTAGCTTGTAAGACTTACTGTTCTTTTTATACAATAAAATTTCAAATTGGTCCTGTTGTTGGTTTTCCAGTGTGTATTCCAAACGGGCCACTGTCTCTTTATCTGTCAGCTCGCCATACATGAAACCGCATCTGTAATTAGAATTTAAAATCGAAAATAAATAAATTAAATACAATATAATAAGAACAACAACAACAATACATATTATTAAGTATTACAAACATTTTTAATTAAAAATTTTAAAAATTAATTTATTTATTCAGACCACAATGTAAATTAACAAAAAAAGAACATCCTGTTAATAGCTAATGACACACCACCATCTTTCACGTATTAAAGGTCGTAACAGGAACTTTTTACAATTCTAGATAATTCGGAAACTAGCTTTGTTGGCATGTTAAATGGCTAGAGTACGCTGAAGAGAGTCTATTAGGCAGCTTCATGACATCCGCGTATTAAATTGCCGCATTAATGTCAGCTTTCATCTGCGGACAATGAGGAAAAACCCTCGAGAGATATTAAATTATTGAAGTTATATACATACATACATAATTGGCCATTACAACCTTTCAGTCAGGATTACGACCTAGCTTCTCACACCACTTATGTTGTGTGCGTTAATTTTGTATACATGAGTGGCGGGACCTACAGTTTAAAGTCGACTCCGAACGACAGATTTTTGAGAAGCTTTTCATGGCAATTTTTACTCTCAGAGTCTTTGCCAGAAATCTGCTGAGAGGACCTGGGATTCGAACCCGGTCCTTTTGTCTAATAAACCAACACACTACCCACTAGACCACGGCGACTTGAAGTTATATTCTCTGGCCAAATATTTCTTTGAAGATCGCATTCAGGGTTCGTATGCCTCTAAGTTGATCTTGAGAATCTATAAAAATTGCACGCCATTCACTGTAATAGGCAGATAGATGAGTTTTTCAAGGAATGGAGCTGCCACAACGTTGTTAAGGCAACCATCACTTTGTATATTCCGGAGGAGCCAACCAATCGGAACGTGCATCATCAATATGAAAATATATGCGGAAATAGCCATCACCTCATAAGTTGCTCGTATTTAATCTACAAAAGCTGTCTCGTAAACTCGGCTCTAAACTCGAGGTTGGAGTTGGAAGTGGTGTTTATTCTAGGAAACTGGACCTGAATATTTCTCTCCGTCTGCCAGACTACTGCAGTGTGTTTCAGGCGGAGGTGATGGCAATTTACCGGGCCGCTCAATGGATCCTCGTTAACGATGCTTCTTTCAGTCGCGTCGTGATCTTTTCGGACAGCCAGGCTGCGATAAGATCTCTGTCGGGTTTCGTGATCAACTCTAGGATCGTTAGGGAATGTCGCCGCTGTCTCGACCTAGTCTCGGGGCGCTTCACCGGTGTCTCTCTGGTGTGGGTACACGGGCACAGTGATATTCCGGGAAACTGTAGGGCCGACGAGCTCGCCAGAACTGGTGCGCTTCTTCCGGAATCCTCTTCTGTTGAGATGGCTATACCACTTGCCTCGGTCAAGTTGACCATTGTGCGGAGGTTCCTTCGGGACGCCAACCTATCCTGGGTCAATGAGGAGTCCTGCTCCACCGCTAGACTTACCTGGCCCAGGATGGATGGAAGGCGTACCAACCGATTACTTGGTCTCGGTCGTGATGTCATCTCGACTGTAGTGACCATGCTTACGGGTCATTGCATCATGGGTAGCCACGCCGAGAGAATGAGGCTCCCTTTTAACGACTTCTGCCATGGATGCAGATCCACTGAGGAAGAGGAAAGCGTCATTCACTTTCTTTGCGAGTGCCCGTCTCTTGCTAGGTGTAGATATAGGTTATTTGGCTCCCCATTCCTTGTTAGCTTAACGGAGCTATCATCTATTGACATCAAGGATATAGCTTCGTTCATCAAATTTTCTGGATGGTTTTCCAGTACGGGGTAGACGTGCTTTTCTTGCACAGCCCTTGCGCTGATCAACTTCTTCCTTTCCCTGATTTTGATGGAACTTGGTTAGTACAGGGACTGCGTTTCACCTGTGGCATCACTACGGGCCGCCATGCGTGCTCAAGTGAGCTTTGTGATATCAGAGCTACCACTACAACCTAACCTAACTTAAACTTCCTGCATAGTTGGCCCATACATTTTTCAAGCATTTACAAGTTCTTTGAGGCTTTAAAGCATTCCAACTGTTGAAGTTAGGATTTCATACATCCTAGCTGCTATTCGGTTGTTTGAGAATCTTGTGAAGTTAATTTGAAAACTGATTTTTTGAAATTGTCTGTTATCTTTCAATCATAATATTCAATTTCGTGACTCATGACTCTACAACGGCCAATCTCACAGTGACTTTCTAGAAGTTGCCAGATAAGCAATGTGTTTCCGATTTCGATTACAATTGAATAGCATTCTTAAAAATGTATTTTTCGAGCATTGGATACTTAGATGTTTTTTTTGTGACTTTTACAGGCAAGTGTTTTTATTTGAGTGTTGACTTGATGCATCTTTACACAAAATTCTTTTTTATCTTTTCATCTTTTTACAATTCAATTTCGTGACTCATGACAGTTATGTTCACATTTCTAAGCCATTAAACATTTTAATTGTTTTATTTTGTTAAACATCTTTCTGTTATAATATAAAACCCCTGGCAAAACTTTCGAAATTTGCCAAAAGAAAAAAAAAAACAACAAATTGCAATAAATTTCCAAATTAGCCTCGTATATTTTTGTCAAGTAAAATTTTCCATTACTTCGGCTCAACTTTTACCAAAACTGTCACCGTAGAATCGACTTGATTTGAAAATTCTAAGATATATTTGTAATAGCCGGGCCTCAAATGCGAGGGCATTTCGTCATTCGAGAATGTACAGTTGCTTAATAAGATGACACCTTTTCTCAAGGGCGGTATAAATGTCTCGCTAATTGGAGGATTCTTTGCACATTCAATCATTGCATCCTGGTATAAATCTTTGTAGAATGTACGGATATATTGTGATAACGGCATTTCCGGTATATTGAATGGGGTACGCACAAATTGTTGGCCAATAGGGCTATAAAAGAGGTCCGTATGAACTCTAGTCTCGTCCGTTAAATCTTCGCCAATGGTAAAATCGCCTTCAACAACAAAATAACCTCGAGCAATACGTTTTAAATTGATGTTTATGTCCAATAAATCGGGCATTTTATTAATGCAATCAATTTCCAGGATATCAAATGTCCAATCGGGCTAAATATAGTCAAGTTTAATAAGGAAAAACAAAAAAAAGGAGAAGAAATTTTCTGAATCAAAAATTTTACCTCGCCTTTCACTCTTACAAGCCACATCAATCCCAGAAAGAGTCCAATGTTAAGCGTTAAAACTTGCATTTTGAATGAATCGCACAAATAATCTTCAAACTTTGATATTAAAAACTCGGCTTATCAGGGTATTTATATTATAACAGAAAAATGTTTAACAAAATAAAACAATTATAATGTTTAATTTCCTATAAATGTGAACATAACATGACACGAAATTGAATTGTAAAAAGATGAAAAGAAAAATTTTGTAAAAAATGTATTAAATTAACACTAAAATAAATAAGCACTTGCCTGTAAAAGTTTTCCAACAGTTGAAAAAGCAACGGAATTCAGAAAAAAAACACATCTCCGTATCTATTGCTCGGAAAATATATTTTTAAGAATGCTAAAGCACTATAGTGCTACAGTTTTCAATTGTAATCGAATTCGAACAAACTTAGATTATTTGGCAACTTCTAGAGAGTCACTGCGATTGGCCATTGCAGAGTTGTCATGAGTCACGAAATTGAATTCTGTGATCGAAAGAACAGAAAAGTCCAAAAAGCAATTTTCAATTACATTTGATTTCATCAGTTTCTCAAACAGCTGAATAGCAGGTCAAATTTATGAAATCCTACGGCCATGGAAGGTTCAAAAAAAATATTAAAAACCTCAGCTGAATTACTTTAAGGACTCAAAGAATTTGTAAACACTTGAGATAAGCGAGGCAGTTTTTGTTGAGAGAGACCTTTAGGAGGTGACTTTTTCCGTGTTGTTCATTTGCTAAAACTCCTCACGCCCCAACAGGGGCGTGGCAACTTCATTCTGCACAGGCACACCTGTGCCTACGCATTACAAAGAATGGCCTGGAATCTTTATGGATTCTCACGGTCATCTTATACATACGAACGTTCGATTTGGTTTTCCAGAGCATCGGCAAATCAATCTTGGGTTGGTTTATCCTGAAAAGAGGTCCTTGGCGATGGGCATATTATATTATATTATCAAAGCAGACAACCGAAGCTCGGGTTTAATTCGGGGATGACACGAAACAGTCCTATAGACACTCTTTTTGGCATACTCCAGCCATTTACCAAGGCCACATAGAGAGATTGTAAACAGTTTAAGGCAGGTAAAGTAGTTTCGTTATCTGCAAAAACTCTAGTTTAATTCGGTAATCTCATGAAGCTAGCCTACAGGCGCTCCGTTCAACCTATACTAGTACCAATAGTTAAAAAATTGTCAGTTAAGCTGTTATTCACTTGAACTATTTACTATTCAACTGGTTTAATTATGGCAAATGTTTTCATCTGTTTTTTCTTTTTTCATTCAGTTTTATTGCGTTTAAAAAGGTTGTGAAAATATTTTATCGATAATTAAAATTGGAATAAATTATCGATAAATAGTATACAAAGTGTTGACAATTAAATAACAAAATGATTCGTGTTAAAAATTATATAAAACTTTTTTTTATACTAAAAAGTTGTTGTACTAAAAATAATTGGTTCTAAAAATTAGATAAGAAATCTTATTTGTACTAAAAGGTTGTTGTACTAAAAAATATTTGGTATTAAATATTTAGTACTAAATTTAGTACAAGTTTTAAGTACAAAAAAGTTTTCTTATTTAGTACTAAATATTTAGTATTTATTTATTTTACTAAATTTTATTTTACTAAATATTTCTTATTTAGTACTAAAAAAGTTTTCTTATTATTATTTATTTACTTATTATTATTTATTTAGTACTAAATATTTAGTATTTATTTATTTTACTAAATTTTATTTTACTAAATATTTCTTATTTAGTACTAAAAAAGTTTTCTTATTATTATTTATTTAGTACTAAATAAGAAATATTTAGTAAAATAAAATTTTGTAAAATAAATAAATACTAAATATTTAGTACTAAATAAGAAAACTTTTTTGTACTAAAAACTTGTATTTAGGAGTAGCTGATAGTACTAAATATTTAGTAATTATTTATTTTAGTATTTATTTATCTTACTAAATATTTAGTACTATCAGCTACTACTAAATACTTTAGTACTAAATAGATAATAGATAGAAAATCTGCTTGTATTAAAGCTGGAAGGTAGATTTCTCTCCCTTTCTTCCTAGACTTACGGCTTAGGCAGATCATTATTACAAAACCCTTTAGTCAAGATTAAAACCTAGCTAAGCATACCACCCAAGTTGTGCGTGTTAATTTGATTCCTAGCCTTTACAAATACTGCACAAAGATGGGAGACCACACCAGCAAGGTCTCGTAGTTGAGATAACAATCAATTTTTTTTTTGTGTCGTCATTGCAGAATTGAATAGCCAGGGTATGTCCCAACAGTTTGCGAATCAAATTAACACGCATAATATGGATGATGTGCTTAGCTAGGTTTTAATCTTGACTAAAGGGTTTTGTAATAATGATCTGCCTAAGCAGCGTTGTTAAACTAGAAAAGAAGGGAGAGAAATCTACCTTCCAGCTTTAATACAAGCAGACTTCCTATCTAAAGACGACCCTTTCTGCCTTCATTTGAACATTGTCCTAAGCTACCCTGTATAGTAGGAGCATTCTTCTTCACTGCCTTCACATATTCATGAGCTTCTAAAATGAATGAGATTTAGACTTTAAAAACTTCTTGAAATCATTATCAAGCGGCATAACAAAAAGTACCAAATAAGTGTTCCTAAAACAAAGGGGGAAAATCATCCCCTTCCCCCCATAAATTAAGAAATTAATGTTATCACTACAACATGCCTCCCACATATGGCGTAATGAGTATCACTTGAAAATATTTTCTTTCGTACAGTGTTAATAGCGTTAAAGCGGTGTTATCAACAAATCTAACCCTGCCACTAACGATATGTCTAACTGTGTTTATGGGTATTTCCTGTAACAGCAATTTGAAATGTAATGGAATTGAATGGAATGGAGTGGAAGGGCTTGGAATCAAACAGATTTCATGTGTGATATTACAGGAGAACAAAAAAAAAAAAAAAATCGCGTGTCTCAACGATAAGAGTACGTTGTGTTGTTACCCACACATTAAGGGCATGACAATAATGATGACTTTTTGCCGAGCTGTCTGTCTGTCTGTCTGTCAGTCTATATGTGTTCCAAATGCCATACTTTTCTAGGATTTTTTATTTTGTTTTTGCTGTCAATGCATGATTCGTGTTTCATTTGATTGTTTTTGGCTTTTTCTTTTTACTGATGATGATGATGGTTTATTTGCTTAATTTTTTCGGAACATGACAGATGCCTTGCTATGTTGGGTTTTGTACAGTGAGCGTCAAAGGAAAGGGTACATTAAAAAAAATAAATATTTTTATTTTAAAATTAATTCATTGCTAGTTTTTAAAATTGAAACAAAAAAAAAAAAAAATGACAAAAATATGTCAAAATATTGCCAATCTTTTTTCGGGCACTCTCCTTAAATGTTAAAATTTTAGTTTGATGATTGTTAGAATTTTATTCATGGTGTAAAATTTCTTTTGACGCTCACTATAAGTGCTCAAATAAAGTATTTTTGGGGCCAATTCCTTATTTAGTTTTGGTATTGATTTTTTGTCAGCCGCATAAGTCTTTAAATAAACAAAGAAAAAAACAAAAGGAAATTCTTTTAAAACTAAAAAATTCCCAAAAAAAATTTGGTACGTTAGATTCAGAAAAATGCCATGCTTTCTATGGTCTTCCTCAGCATTGCAACTCCTATTCAAGTCATGCAGTCTCCAAGCATAAGTACACCGGATCCAGTGTCTTATTATAATTTTTAGTTGGACCCTCTCTAAGACACTTTATCCTATTAGAATCTGGATTGGTTTTCGGATGCGGCATTGCGCAAGAAGAAAGCAGATGAAAAGGTATGCTAGGCGCAGTTAAGTTAGGTTAGGTTAGGTCGGAGTGGTAGTTCTGATATCACAAAGTTCACTTAAGCACGTATAGCGGCCAGTTAGAGAACGTGCACCTGTCGGTCAAGACAAGCACAGTACCCGGAGGTCGAAAATTGACCCATTGGCCAGTTCTGATGCCACGGGTGAACGTAATCCCTGTACTAACCAAGTTCCTTCAAAATCAGGGAAAAGGAAGAAGTTCGTCAGCGTAAGGGCTGCACAACAAAAGCACGACTACCCCTTACTGGAAAACCAGCCAGAAAGTTTGATGAACGAATCTATATCCTTGATGTCAATAGACGATAGCTCCTTTAAGCTAACAATAATTGGGGAGCCAAACAACCTATGTTCACTACTAGCCAGACACGAGCACTGACAAAGGAAGTGAACAAGAGTCTCCTCTTCCACATCCATGGCAGAAGTCGTTGAAAAGGAGCGTCATTCTTTTCGCATGTCTACCAATGACGCATTGACCTGTAAGCACGGCCACTGTAGTCAAGATGATATTACGACCAAGATCAAGTAGGTAAACTCAGTGAAATGCTGAAAAATACTGGATACCTCTTACGAGGTACTTCTTAGGGCTAATCGATTACATTGGAGCTCCTATACAAGTCATGAGCTACGCCCAGTCTCTAAGCATATGTACGCCAGGATCCAGCCAGAAAGTTTAATGGCAATAGATAATAGCTCCGTTAAACTAACAAGGAATGGGGAGCCAAATAACCTATATCAACTCCTAGCCAGAGACCGGCACTGACAAAGGAAGTGAACAATAGTTTCCTCTTCCACAGCGGACCTGCATCCTCGGCAGAAGTCGTTGAAAGGGAGCCTCATTCTTTCCTCGTGTCTACCCATGACGCAATGGCCACGGCCACTGTAGTCAAGATGAAATCCCGACCAAGACCAAGTAGGTAGGCGCAGTAAAATGCTCAAAAATACTGGAACAGTCTGTTGGATCTCTCTTCCGAGGTACTTCGAGGGCTAATCGATCCTATGATTAGGGTGTGAATGTGGACTCTACATAACGCAGGAGAGAAGATTACAGTGTCCACGTTCGAACATTCTAGAATGGATTCGGTTTCGAATCTCGAAAAAAAATTAATAGATCGGTGATTGGTTTTCTTACGAGGCATTGCGGCTGCTAAAAATGCAAATGAGTTCCATACATACATAATTGGCCATTACAACCCTTCAGTCAGGATTATGACCTAGCTTCTCACACCACTTATGTTGTGTGCGTTAATTTTATACATGAGTGTCGGGGACCTACAGTTTAAAGTCGACTCCGAGCGACAAATTTTTGAGAAGCTTTTCATGGCAATTTTTACTCTCAGAGCCTTTGCCAGAAATCTGTTAAGAGGAAGTCGCCGAAGAAATATTTTTCGTTTTGATGTCTGACCTGGGATTCGACCCGGGCCTTTCGTCTAATAAGCCAACTCACTACCCACTAGACCACGGCGACAAATGAGTTGGCATAACAAAATGTCCAAACATTGTGGAATGTTCGGTTAGACCCCCGAATCTGATCGATTAGATTATTAATTGATGAGAGGATTTCATTGAGGAATGAAGTAGAATGTTGACGTTTGGTTATATTTCCTCGGGGACGCTTCTTTCGACTGATCGATTAAATGATAAAGAACATCCTGGAGGAATAGAAGAGATTGCAGAACCTCGATTAGGGTTATAAACTTCTGAATATAATCTCTTGGAATCGTGATTGGTTTTTTTAATGTAGATTACTTCTTGAGGGCAAAAACTAGGTAGGAGAAAAAGAGCCATTGTTTCTTACTCGCAATATTTGTGGTAATATAAAGAAGCTGGCCTTTGTTGACCATATTCTCTGTCTCTATCCAGGCGTTTAGAGCGCAAGATTCAAGACCCTTAAGCAGGAATTTCTTAAAAGCCTTTGGGGAGTTGGCCACTGCTAGGATTTCAAAAATTGAAAGTTCAATCTTCTGCATACAACCGTAGGCCGGCCGTATACCTTTGGAAATAAGTAAAGTTTGTTTCTACTGCAGATGAATGTCTATCTTACTTTGATTAAGTAATTGTCACTCTTGGCCATTGGCAAAAAAAAAAACAGGTTTGCTAATTCAAAAGCCCGCATGTTATAATATATTTAAAGTAGGACGAGTGTACTCGTCTTGGCAGTAAGGGATGCTTTGCCAAAGACAAGTATGCCCGTTCTTGGCAGTGCGGAATACTCTGTCAAAGACGAGTATACTCGTCTTGGCAGTAAGGGATAGTTTGTCAAAGACGAGTATACTCGTTCTTGGCACCGAATGTGTTAATTGTATTTATGACTATTGTAAGCACTTTTTTTTCCATTTACAGTTGTTTTTGAATTTTCCTTTTTAATCATCTATTTAGCTTTCCTATTGCTTATCCATTTTCTTTTTTCTTCATTTTAGGTTGAAACCACATTTCTTATCTCCGGATGGAGGTGTTTCACGCATCAAAAACGTCGCAAGCCTTGTATGTAAGTCACAAACATTTAAAATTTAAAAAAAAAAATTGATTTTTTTCTAATTTTTAAATTAAAATTCCTATCAAATAGAAATTGTTCCCCTTTTATTACCCCAATTTTGTATTTCTAAAATTTATTAAACCGTAGAAGACAAAAACTATGCTTTTGTGCCGTTTAATAACAACAGCAGCGCAGCAACAACAACAACAAAAACGATATTAGAAAACATTAGAAATCCCTGAGGGTGTTATGGGTTTCATCATACGGTTTGTTAAACCTGTGATGTACTGTGATGTTTTCTCTTGTTTTGAAAAACTAAAAAAAATCATGTGGTTATATACATACATCAAGACCTATTCTAACGGCTGCAAATCCAAGAAAAATTTAGATGGACTTTATGCGATTCAGGCTGTCAATGTCAATCCTTAACAGTACCTCCAGATCATCTATCTAGTAACTACCCAAGCACTTTCTTCTTCCTTTGCAAAGAGCCGGGCATGTACCCAGCAAGTGGGGGACAGTCTCCTCTTCTGCCTCATCTCTGTAGCTTCTGCAGAAGTCGTTATCAAGACCAAGGTGCCTCGCATCTGTACCCATAATGCAATGCCACGTAATGACACCGACAACTACACTGAGCGCACCTCTTTTGAGTTTAAGTACACTTATAGTGCACCCCTCATCGAGCCTTAGCTAGATTTTACGAGCCGTTCTACCCGTGTCCATGGCCGGCCACTTGTTGTTGATTATCAATTGTGAGCTTGCATGTCCTCATACATACATACATAATTGGCCATTACAAGCCTCCAGTCAGGATTACCACCTAGCTTCTCACACCACTTATGTTATGTGCGTTAATTTTATACGTGAGTGGCGGGACCTATAGTTTAAAGTCGACTCCGAATGACAGATTTTTTGAGAAGCTTTTCATAGCAATTTTTACTCTCAAAGTCTTTGCCAGAAATCTGCTGAGAGAAAGTCGCCCAAGAAATATTTTTCGTTTTGTGATCTGACCTGGAATTCGAATCCTTTCGTCTAATAAGCCAGCACACTATCCACTAGACTACGGCGACTTCACGTCTTCATAGCGATGCCCAAATTCGAGAATTCATAGGAGAGTACGATGGTTGTTCATCAGCTCTACAGTTATCCGAAATACTACTGGGCCCCCCGTTATCCATACGATATGGATATCATATTATTTCGCTATTTTGTCGAGATATCTTGGACAGCCGTTCACCGTCTTGGAGTTCATTACGTTAGAACTTAGAGCCTTGATAGCCGCTTGGCTATTAGAAAGTATTGGGACGTTCCGTTTGTAGATTCTTCAAACGGAAGAATTTAAAACAACTTAAACTTCAGAACAAATGCCATCAAAGCAATTATGTAGGAGATGCTTGAGGCATCTAGGCAAGGTTTAGAATACCTTTAGAATGCCTCAACTTTCATTCTCTAGCAGTTTGGGATTAGATTGCCGTAGGGAATTTTGTCATGTGCTGGATGTTACAAGTTAAATAAGACTCCAGTGTTGCCATTATATTCGTTTTTATATTTCTAATGCATTTTCTAATTTTACCATGTTTCGGTTAGTTTGCGGTGGCCATTTTTTTCTCCCCTTCTTTCCCTCTATTTCATTGTATTCATATGCCAGGAATATTTTCAGTTTCATAAAGCTAGGCAGTCATGCAAAGCAGAGTTTCACTATTTCCATTGAAATTTTTTCCTTTTTTTTTTTGAAGCATACTTTTTGGCAAATATGGCGCAACAAGCTAAATTTAACCTCAGGGAAATTTATGTTCAAACAGAAGTTGTATTAGTTGTTGTTGTTATACAAATTAAGCATTTCTTTACGCATTTAGAAGGTTAATTTTGTAAACGAGTAGTTCCAAACAAAATTTTTTGCTTATAAGCCTAAATGTAGGCTTTATAATTTAAATATAAAATACCTACAAAAAATTTTTTTGCTTATATGTAGGCCTAAATGTAGGCTTTATAATTTAAATATAATATACGAGAAGGGAAAATATGCAATGAAAATATGAAAATGTAAACTGTGTTGGAAACAAAAAAAAGCGAGTGAGTGAATGAATGATGAGTGAATAAAGTGAGTGTGTGTGTGTGGTTAACTTACCTGCAAGATTTTTGCATGACCTCGGCCCGATTGTAGCCGCTAATCTTGCAAAAGGATTCATTGCAATACACAATGGGAAAGTCGACAATTTGGGCATTGGCTAGAAGAAATGAGCTGTCGGCTGAAAATAAAAAAAGAGAACAAGAATATTAATGAGAGAAAGAGAGTGAGAGACAGGCAGAGAGAGAAAGAATTTATAATAAAGAATGCGAAATATTCCTGTAAATAAAATGCCTGTTGTCTGCTGTTAATATTGCACTTCAAGTGCTTCAGTCTGTTGTGAAATCCTTAGCTGTCTCCAGAGAAATTCTTACAATTGTTTGCCTTAAATTAAGTCGATTCAGTTGAATTTTCTTTAGAAAAAATATTGCCTGCTTTAAATATACTTTAAAAGGATTTCAATGGAATTTAAAGGACACGAAAGGCTCAATCAAAATGCAAACAAAGACAACATCTAGAGAGACATAGAGGGAATTTAAACAAAGTCATCTTATCTATGCTCTAACAGAGATGAGATGGATAAGGCGAATGGTAAAGATTACCACATGTTGTCCTCTGCAATACATCGCCTTCCTTAGTGTCTCATTCTCACAATCTGTGTTTAAAATTTCAAAAATGTTTCCTTCATTACCTACATACATAATTGGCCATTACAACCCTTCAGTCAGGATTACGACCTAGCTTCTCACACCACTTATGTTGTGAGCGTTAATTTTATACATGAGTGGCGGGACCTACAGTTTAAAGTCGACTCCGAACGACAGATTTTTGAGAAGCTTTTCATGGCAATTTTTACTCTCAGAGTCTTCTTCTCCTTCTCCTCCTTCTCCTTCATTACCTATTATTATTATTATTATAGGCCGTATGATCTTCTTAAGGAATTAAATGAAATTCTTTTTTAAATAACAAATTTTTCTTTCTACACCAAATGTTGTTGTTGTTGTCAAATGTTAAAAAATCTCCACCCGGATTTTATATAATCGGTTTGTTGTTTGAAAATCTCATGGATTTGCATAAAATTATCGTAAAAGATGTTGACACTTAATTATGCAAATTTTTTATTTCTTTTTTTTTATTTTTTTTTGAAAATAAAATTATAATCGCCCTCCGCATAGCATCTCTCATCGTATCGTCCTGGTCCCCCTTTCCCAGTTGTATTATTTAGTTTACATATCGTTAATATTATTATTATTATTTTGTTGTTATTATTATTAAACAGAGAACATGTGTATTTTTAAATATGTCCACACATACATAGAGGAGGAGGAGGAGACTTCCTCTTTATTTACATGTTCCCTACACTGGCACTGCCACTGTCGCAATAGGTTCAAACACTTGCTTAGCTGAGACACCGAAACAAAGCAAATGAATAATGATGGCAGATCTGCTGCTCAGATTCATAACTCTAATGATTCATAACTCTTATTCCACAGAATGGCAAGTCTATTGTCATGCATGCCTTCCACTGGGACAGTAGCCCATAGGACATGAACTGTACCAGGTCATTGATATGCAATGTAAGAACAGAAGTGAATCTTATCCATACAAGACCAGCAAAGTTCAACGGTATTGCGCACATACTTTTCTGTTGATTTGAGTCACTGAATACTCAGTTCAACTGATGCAATTGGAGTACCTGGTAAGCTCTGTATCATTTCTGCCGAGACAACTCGGTCCTTCAATTCATAGTCATCGGTATATAGCTCAAGGGTCCAACATACTTTTCTGTTGATTTGAGCCATAGAATACTCAGTTTAACTGATGCAATTGAAGTACCTGTGTCCAGTAGCATATCGAAAATTGTAAGTTCGGTACCATCCCCGCCGAGATTATTCGGTCTATCAATTCATAATCATCGGTATATAGCTCAAGGGTCCAACATACTTTTCTGTTGATTTGAGCCAGTGAATATTCAGTTTAACTAATGCAATTGGAGTACCTGTGTCCAGTAGCATGTCGAAAATTGTAAGTTCGGTACCATCCCTGCCGAGATTACTCGGTTCATCAATTCATAATCATCGGTATATAGCTCAAGGGTCCAAAATAATTTTCTGTTGATTTGAGCCAATGAATAGTCACTTTAACTAATGCAATTGGAGTATCTGTGCGCAGTAGCATGTCGAAAATTGTAAGTTCGGTACCATCCCTGCCCAGACTACTCGGTCCATCAATTCATAATCATCGGTAAATACCTCAAGGGTCCAATTGGTAACACCAGAATTATCAGACCCGTGGTCCATAGTTGGTATCACAAAATTAATGTTCTTTTTAAGAACCAACGTTGGTCAATGCGGATACGTCTAGAGCATCATCCCTGCATTGAAGAGTATATTCGTGGGCCAGGATGGATAAGAATTGAATGAATTGCTTTGAGCATTATCGCTACCAATTCTGCCTGCTCTGCCTGCTGCCTCAGTAGAAAGCATTTTAGACCATTGACAAGATTCGGGCATTGATTTCATAATAGATTCTCTTTAATTATTTAGTCTTTGGCACGAGGAGCATAAATACCCTAATACCCTGGGTAGGGGACTCTTCGAGGACTTCAATTCTCTATCGGACTCCCAAGATAGATTCTCTTCAATTATTCAGCCTTTGGTAAGAGGAGCATAAATACACTGGGTAGGGTATCCTACGAGGACTTGAATTCTCTATCGGATTCCCAAGGTAGATTCTCTTCAATTATTCATCCTTTGGTAAGAGGTGCATAAATACTCTGGGTAGGGGATCCTACGAGGACTTCAATTCTCTATCGGACTCCCAAGATAGATTCTCTTCAATTATTCAGCCTTTGGTAAGAGGTGCATAAATACTCTGGATAGGGGATCTTACGAGGACTTCAATTCTCTATCGGACTCCCAAGATAGATTCTCTTTAATTATTCAGCCTTTGGTAAGAGGTGCATAAATACTCTGGGTAGGGGATCCTACGAGGACTTCAATTCTCTATCGGACTTCTACGATATATTCTCTTCAATTATTTAGTCTTTGGCAAGAGAGCATAAATACCCTAATACCATGGGTAGGGGATTCTTCGAGGACTTCAATTCTCTATCGGACTCCTAATGTTTATTGGGTTACTGCAGAGTTTTCATATGGCAGTACTGTCATCATTGTAGGCTTAGGCGTCCACTAAAGAACCACCAACCAAACAACGTTGACTTAGTTGGGAGTGCAACTCCTAATTGTAACGGTGTGGAACCATGGGCAGCCATCAAAAAACCCGCTGTCGGACCACAGTGGGATCGTTTACTTAAATTTCTAAGTAAAGCCTTTCCATTCTATTGAAATAGGCTCTCTATTGTAAAATTCAAAAAAGGTTTTTGAGGTATCTTAAGTGCGGCCATTACCGTTTACAAATTCCGTACTTGTTGTTCATTTAATTACTACAACAAAAATTTTAAAAGCAAAAAAAAACATGAGCACTGGATATGTTTTAAAAAAATATCAGAAGGAATGGTGACACCACCACACACAGCGGAACACAACATGCCTTAATAAATACACTTTAACTGGGAGAGAGAGAGAGAGAGAGAGAGAGAGAGAGAGAGAGAGAGAGTGAGCATGAGAGATGTAAAGGAGTAAAATCTTTATCTTCACTTCAGGAAACTTACTTACTTAATTGAGTATGGATTACCGAAAGAAGTCAATAAGAGGCGGAGTTTACCGACGGTTGACATCAATTCTCAGAAACTTTTCAGTTTAAAATTTTAAGCTTAGATTGTATAATCAAACGAATAAATATCAGCATTATTCAGTCCCAAATTTCTTTCTTTTCAATAAAGTCAAATACGTTTTTTATTTAAAAAATAATAATGTATACTTTTAGGCGCTTATTTTTTTAAAGCATACTCTTGGGAGAGAATTTATTACAAAAATGCAAATAACGGCGATCGACACCGATTTTGAGAAACTTTTCATGGCCATATTATTATCCTTTCAGAAGTATTTACCGGAAGACTGCTGAGAAGAGGTCATCGAGAGTTTTATTTTGTCGACTTTGCTCTTTTTTTTTAAAGCATACTCTTGGGAGAAAATTTATTACAAAAATGCAAATAATTTAATTTAAGTGGCGGACCCACAGTTTAACGACGATCAACACCGATTTTGAGAAACTTTTCATGGCCATATTATTATCCTTTCAGAAGTGTTTACCGGAAGACTGCTGAGAAGAGTTTTATTTTTTCAAATTAGTTTTATTTGAGATTTCATATCAGGGCTTTTAACCGTGGTCTTGTGTTTAATAAACCAACACATTACCAACTAGGCTACGGCGAAATTTTTAAGGAAATAGAAGGCCTTGAGTTAAAGTTTTTTTTATTTTTTAGTTTAAAGATTCCATACCTTTAAGATTCTGACTTTAACTGGCATTAAATGCGTTCCATAATATTGTATTACACATACAAGTACACTTCAGATAATTTTTAATGAACACATGTGCGCATTTTTAATTTCATTTCTTCAGCTCTTTGGATTTACTCCTCCCCTCTCTCTCTCTCTCCAGCATTTTTATATTTAAACCCAGTAAAATACAATAAACAAGAAGCAGAAATTATGGAAACAGAGAAAAAAAAATGGCAAAAAACCCCGACAAGATGTGAAAAGTAAATACTTTCAACAGAAAAGGGAAAAAAAAATTATATGGCGCCCCAAGGAATTTTTAGAAACAGCGAAACAGCACCAGAGTAACTGTCAGCAGTGGTAAAGCAGTCATGGAGCAAGAGCCAGTAGAAAACCAAATCAGAGAGAGAGAGAGAGAGAGAGAGAGAGAGAGAGACGACGAGAGAAAAAGTTGAAATTAAAATTTTAAAAGTTTAAGTTCACATAAGTTGTCAGAAAAATTTATAATTAAACGAATGAATATAAGCATTATTCATTCACAAATTTCCTTCTTTTCAACAAAGTCAAATACGTTTGTTATTTAAAAAAAAAAAATTATAATAATAATGCATGCTTTTAGGCGCTCATTTTTTTTAAAGCATACTCTTGGGAGACAATTTATTATTCAAATGCAAATAATTTAACACTGAATTAAGCAATTTGCTGTTACAAAACGTAAATAAAAAAAAACTTTAAAGGATGCACAAATAAATCAATGTTCCTAAAGAAAAACGTCAACCTTTCACGGGCAAAGTACAAATAAAATTTAAAAAACTTTCCCTCCAAACGATATTTAAAGCATAAATTCAGGCAAAATAATAAAAATATCTTCATTCAAGTCGCCGTGGTCTAGTGGGTAGTGTGTTGGCTTATTAGATAAAAGGCCCGGTTTCGTATGCCAGGTCAGACATCAAAACGAAAAAATATTTCTTCGGCGACTTCCTCTCAGCAGATTTCTGGCAAAGACTCTGAGAGTCAAAAATTGCCATGAAAAGCTTCTCAAAAACCTGTCGTTCAGAGTCGACTTTAAACTGTAGGTCCCCCCACTTTTGTATAAAATTAACGCCCCACAACATAAGTGATGTGAGAAGCTAGGTCGTAATCCTGACTGAAGGGTCGTAATGGCCAATTATGTTATGTTATTCTTCATTCAAATGGCTTCCTCGGCTGGCCATGCAGTAACTTACACGCGATCGGTACAATTTTTGAGCACAACATTATCGATTGCGTGGAGTTGTATTTCATCAATGGCTTCATGAATATTGTCCTTTAAAGCGTCAATTGTCTTTGGCTTGTCGGCGTAGCACTTATCTTTGACGCCATCCCACAAATAATAGTCCAACGGTGTCAAGTCTTTGCTCCGAAGTGGCCAAACGACATCAGCTCTGCGGCTAATAATGCGATCTTCAAAAAAATTTTTGTTTTTTTTTTTACGCCGAGGAGGGCAAATGTACCTAACCGCACCTTAGAGGAAGTCGTCACGTCCTCCGTTTGTGGGGCCCTCACCCACTAAATCCCCCCTCTTACTATGGACTGTTGTGTCCACTACGGTGTTATTACTTCGGAGTGGAGTCCTTTTGGCCCTTTGGCCGCCTTCATGCTCACATCCGCGTCCGGACTGCGTAATGAAGTTTGGGGAGACTTCTAATTGTCTCCACTATTCCTTCCGTCCAAGCTCCCGACTGGGACCTCGTTTGACACGTGAGATAGTGTCATCTATGCCGGCGTGCCCAGATGCTCCGCAGCCTCTAGGTCTCTCCTCTTCAGTCTCAGAATGCACTACACGTAATTCGCCACTGAGGCCAATTCTCTCTGCTCGCAGTCATAACCCCGACAATGTTAGCGGCCGTTATCGTTCCGATCATCGACGTCAGTGCAGTGCGATAGCTCTGCCAGCGTGCCCTTTCGAAGATAGTGTGTTCCACATCATCTATTACCTCCCCTTCCTCGTAAAGGCAGTAAGGGGAGGTGGTCTTGCCCATTCTGTTTAGGTATTTCCTATTTCCTATCCGTGGCCCGATAGCATCTGTGTAACGTAATAATTTACTTCTCCAAATTTCCGACAGATCCATGGCTTTATTTCCGGAATAAATCTCGCCGTCCACCTTCCTCTATCCTCGTCGTTCCATCGTCGTGCCATACTGAAATGGTGTTTTCCCTGAAGTGACCGGTTGTGTGGTTTCCAGCCGATTTCGCCTTATAAATCTTCATCACTCTGCTGCCAGTAGATCGATAGGGATTGTACCTGCTATCACAAGTACGGCTGGGGTGGACACTGTACGATATGACGACGCGATACGTAGTGCAGCCGTTCCGATCTTCAAAAATAGGGCGCAAAACATTGAGTGTAGCTTGCCAATATCCTTCTCTTCAATTTTTGTTAACAAAAAAAATGCGTTCAACATGGCCTGATAACCATCGTCTTTGACTTTAACGGCCACTCCTTGCTCATTTTCGAAGAAAAATGGCCCAATTATGCCTTGGGACCAAAATCCGCATCAAACAGTGACCCGTTTTGAGTGCGTCGGCTTGTCAATGTATGCGTGCGGGTTTTCTGCGCCCCAAATGCGAGAATTTTGCTTGTTTAAATACCCACCAAGATCAAACTGGGCTCCATCTGAAAAAATAATTTTTTTTTTGCCAAAATTGCCATCTTCTGTAAGCCGATCGCAGGCCAACTTACATACATACATAATTGGCCATTACAACCCTTCAGTTAGGATTACGACCTAGCTTCTCACACCACTTATGTTGTGGGCGTTAATTTTAGACATGAGTGACGGGGATCTACAGTTTAAAGTCAACTCCGAACGACAGATTTTTGAGAAGCTTTTCATATCAATTTTTACTCTCAGAATCTTTGCCCGAAATCTGCTGAGAGGAAGTCGCCGAAGAAATATTTTTCGTTTTCGTTTTGATGTCGCAGGCCAACTTAGCGAAGTGAAAACGCATTGAATGGTAAATTGGCTTCAACTCCTGGACCAATTGAACTTTGTATGGCGTCATACCAAGGCCTTTAAGTGGCCTTACAACCTAATTGGCCACTACAACCCTTCCGTCAGGATTACGACCTAGCTTCTCACAGCACTTATGTTGTGTGCTTCAATTTTTTATACATGAGTGGCGGGGACCTACAGTTTAAAGTCGACTCCGAACGACAGATTTTTGAGAACCTTTTCATGGCAATTTTTACTCTCAGAGTCTTTGCCAGAAATCTGCTGAGAGGAAGTCGCCGAAGAAATATTTTTTCGTTTTGATGTCTGACCTGGGATTCGAACCCGGGCCTTTTGTCTAATAAGCCAACACACTACCCACTAGACCACGGCGACTATAAATATTTATGATGCTTGGCTTGAATTTGAATAGAATTTTTTTTCTTTGTTTTTCGCCATGTGATTATCTAACCCTTAATTGATTAGCTGGACTAATAAAAATTAAACGAATTCATCATAACCTAAAAAATCAACAAAAATTGTTCCTAGACCTTCTGATAAAGCCGAAACGAAGGAGAATGACAATTTAGTAGGCGTTGTAATATTAATTGCTTTTGGCCAGCAAAATAGGGAAAAACAAAAAAAATGGAAAAAATAAAAACAATAAATAAGTAATTGTGTTGGCCATCATGTTCAATAAATATTATCGAATAATTTTTACATGTTTTTTTTTTTGTTATTGTGTGATCAAAATCAAGATTTATTATACGTTCTCCGTAAATTGTATTTTGGCGGCTGCCTGCTATACGGACACCAACATCATCATCCGCAGCAGCAGCAGGAGCAGCATCATTTTTCAAAAACTGCTGTCATTGCCAGCATAAGAAAATTGATGAAGTTTTTTTCAAAGAGGAGAGGCAATGCCAGTAGTAACAGTTGCAGTAGTTGGGGGCGAGGTCGGTAGATGGTCTAAATAAAGCTATCAAAGGACATTTATTAGTTTCCACTTGTCCTGCTAAAAGTTTTTCTTCTATTTTTTCCTTTTTTTTCATTTGATTGATGATTGAAAAACATTTTTTTTCCATCCATTTTTTCTAAAAATGGTGGATGGATTAGGTTGGTTTAAGGGGGGTGTATATCTGGTAGCATTTGGCAGGATGTTTATTAAAGTTTTTCCTTTACAATATGATGTCTATGTATATAGGAAGATAGAATAACTTAATCCTTGTGAGTGATAACTACTGGAAAACAGGTGTTTTGTTGAAATGAAAAGGATCATCACAGGAAAAAAAAAGAGTGTCAGGAATTTTTGAAAAATTTTGAAACACATCAGCAAGTTTCTTTTGTTTAATGGTTTAGGTTTTGAAAATTGAAAAATACGCAGAGAGTTTACAAAGGTGAAGGAACAAAGACGTAGTCTAGTAGATAAGGAGGCACCCTAACGCAAACATTTGAAACACCATGAAGTAATAGAAAGAATTTAATGAAAAGAAAATTAACCTGGCCTTCAGCTCTAGCAATCCAACGCAGTGCAAGCAATAGTTCAGTACTAAGTGCTAATAATTCCATCATGAGCGAATCCACAAAATTCTCTTCAAGCTTTACAATAACCATACTCCTATCCCTGACGTTTTTATAGCAAAAAAAAATATACAACGGAAATTACAATTTTAAAATAATTATAGCATATGGGCTATAATTATTAAAATTATTGCCATGCTCAGTACACGACCCATATGGAACCATGTTTACAAAATTAATCAAAAAATAAAATCTGAAAAAACTTAACCCAACATTGTTGTTTTCAGATGCTTAATGGCAATTAAATTACAAAAAAAAAAATACTTAGACCGAAGCTTAGAATTTCAAAAAACTTAAAGAATACCCAAATATAGCTAAAAACCTTAGCTGAATATGATTTCTAATCAGCTGAATGGGGTTTAAATATCGTAAATCAATAAAATTGAACTAAAATCGTTCAAACTACAGAGCAATGTTAGCTGAATAGGCTTTTCTGCAGCTGAATGGTAACCAAAATTATAAATCCTTCACATATAAGCCTAAATTATATTGTCCGTTATCAAATTCATAGCAAAATTAGTTTTTCAACAGCTGAATAGTAGCTAACATTTATAATATCTAAAGAATAAAGCAAAAAAACACACCATAGTTATAAAAATCTTCGCTGAATGGCTTCCAAACACGCCTAATTAGTCAAAAATGATTTTAAATTAAAGAAATTGTCCAAACTTATTAAAATACAGCTAAAAACCTTAGCTGAATTAGATTGTCAGGCGACTAAATAGGCTTCAGATATCCTAAGTCAATAACATGCTACAAAAATTGTATAATCTAAAGCAAAAACTTTAGCTGAATACATTTTTTAGCTACAAAACTTCGAAATTCTCTAAATGAAGTTTAAACTTCTTTGTCATATACTAAAACCTTAGCTGAATATGATTTTTAACCTGTTGCATAACAATTCAAATTTATTAATTTAGATTATAGTAAAAATATAATTTTTATTACAAAAATGCTTAGCTGAATTACTTGTAGACTTAACTAAATACTTAAAAATGATTTCAAATCAAAGAAATTGATCTAACTTATTAAAATTCAAATAAAAATTTTAGCTGAATAAGATTTTTAATCAGCTGAATAGGGTTTAAATAACGTAAATCAATAATATTCTACGAAAATCGTATAAACTAAAGCAAAAACTTTAGCTGAATACGTTTTTTTTTATAGCAACTGAATGATAATGAAAATCTTATGATATTATAGAAACGTTGACATATTCAGCTGTTCAAAAATTATATTCAGCAACAGTTGTTCATGAATTTTTATTATGCGTTTCAATAACCAAGTCAGTAAAAATTTTCGTGAATTTCGTTGCTTTTCAGCTGTTTGAAAACTCTAAAACGGCCAACAATCACAGTGACTTTCTAGAAGTTGCCAGATAAGCAATGTGTTTCCGATTTCAATTACAATTGAAAATTGAAGCACTATTGCAGTGGATATTAAAATGTTTATTTGTGAATTCAGTTCCTTTTATAACTGTTGGAAAACTTGTGCAGGCAAGTGTTTTTATTTGAGTGTTAATGGATGAATGGAATTTTTACAAAATTTTTTACAAAATTTATTTTTTAACTTTTCATCTACAGCCGATTAAACATTTTAATTGTTTGTTCATTTTTCTGCTATAAAAACCCTGATAAATCGAATTTTTAATATCAAAGTTTGAAGATTATTTGTGCGTTTCATTTAAAATGCAAGCTATAACGCTTAACATTGGACTCTTTCTGGGATTGATGTGGCTTGTAAGAGTGAAAGGCGAGGTAAAATTTTTGATTCAGAAAATTTCTTCTCCTTGTTTTTGTTTTTTTTCCTTATTAAACTTGATTATATTTAACCCGATTGGACATTTGATCTCCTGGAAATTGATTGCATAAATAATACTCCCGATTTATTGAACGCCAGCATCAATTTAAAACGTATTGCTCGAGGATATTTTGTTGTTGAAGGCAATTTTACCATTGGCGAAGATTTAACGGACGAGACAATATTTCATGCGGAAGCCTTCTATAGTCTTATGGGACAACATTTTGTGCCTACACCATTCAATATACCAAAAATGCCGTTATCACAATTTTTCAATACATTCTACAAAGATTTATTTATGGATACAATGAATGAGTGCTCAACGAATCCTCCGATTAGCGATAGAGCCGAAACATTTATACCACCCTGGAGAAAAGGTGTCATGGTGTTAAGCAACTGCACATTCTCGAATGACGAAATGCCCTCTCATTTGAGGCCCGGCTATTACAAATGTATCTTAGAATTTTCAAATCAAGTCGATTCTACGGTGACAGTCTTGGGAAAAGTTGAGCCGAAATGATGGAAAATTTTAATTGGCTACTGTGCGACTATAAAAATAAAATAAAATTTTATAAAAAAAAATTTTTCTTTGCTAATTTCGAAAGTTCGTTTTTATTTTCGAAAATAATTTGAAATAATCCAACATTTCTAAAGGCAATATTAGAATGGATCACTCCAGTGTACCTGAAAGCAAGAGTCAATTAAAGAATTCCATTAGAGTTAATAGAACTCGATAACAGCCCTACATGTTAATAAAGAAACGGCGATTTGGAACAAGAAATCGCCCCAATCTAGTAGGTAGTGTGTTGGCTTATTAGACGTAAAGTTCGGGTTAGTATCCTAGGTCCAGGCATCAAAACGAAATAAGAAAAAAAATTATTCTACGGCAATTTCCTCTCAGCAGATTTCTGGCAAAAGCTCTGAGAGTTAAGAAATGAAAAATTTATCATTCGTAGTGTCGACGTTAAACTGTAGGTCCCCCGCCACTCACATATAAAATTGAAGCACACAACATGAGTGTTGTAAAGGGTTGACATGGACAATTATGTATGTATGACTTGGAACATGTAACTTGGAGAAGTATTGATTGAAGTACACTGTTCATCTGGCAAACTGAATTAAAAGCAAACAATTTACAGAAAATTTTTAGGGAATTTGCTTGAACTAAAGACCTGTTCAGATAGTAGTTAGAAGGCAGCTTCGATTAATTAATCGATAATTATGAGTTAGTATCTAAAATTTTTCCTTATCCAAGAATTGACTTAAACTAAGACTATGATTAACAAGTGATTGCATTGCAAATGGTCCTCTTAGCATTCATTGAATTGCCAACTACAACTGCTTTACATGTTTTACACAATTGAATTCGAATTTTCGAAATTTGCCAAAAAAAAAAAAAATCAAAAATACTTGAATTAACTGGAATTACTTTATTTTTTTTATTATTATTTGCACTGAAAGTGCTTGTTTTTAACAACAAATTCCGAAATTAGCCTCGTATATTTTTGCAATTAAAATTTCCCTTTACTTCGGCTCAACTTTTACCAAAACTGTCACCGTAGAATCGACTTGATTTGATAATTCTAAGATAGTTTTATAATAGCCGGGCCTCAAATGAGAGGGCATTTCGTCATTCGTGAATGTGCAGTTGCTTAACACCATGACACCTTTCCTCCAGGGCGGTATAAATGTTTCGGATCTATCGTTAAGCGGAGGATTCGTTGAGCACTCATTCAATGTATCCAGAAATAAATCTTTGTAGAATGTATTGAAAAATTGTGATAACGGCATTTTTGGTATATTGAATGGTGTACGGACAAATTGTTGTCCCATTGGGCTATAAAAGACTTCCCCATGAAATATTGTCTCGTCCGTTAAATCTTCGCCAAGGGTATAATTGCCTTCAACAACAAAATATCCTCGAGCAATACGTTTTAAATTGATGCTGGCGTTAAATAAATCGGGAGTATTATTAATGCAATCAATTTCCAGGAGATCAAATGTCCAATCGGCCTAAATAAACACAAAATTTAATAATTTAAAATACAAAAAAATAAAAATTTTACCTCGCCTTTAGTCCCTATAATCCATGCCAATGCCAAGAAAAATTCAACATTAAACGTTAAGATATTCATTGTGGTTTAATTTACAATATTTTTTTTGTAAACAATTGAATAAATAAACGCATGTTTAACTAAGTTTTTATAGTAATAAGATTTTTTATTTTTTTGGAATAGAACAATAAATAACACAATATAATTAGAGCAAATGGCCTATAATTATCATCATTACTGTGTGTGATGTGCATTACCCAACATGTATGGAGACATCTCCATACCACACACCACAAATGTTGTGTAGTTTTAATCTTCAAATTGAAATCAAATCCATAATGATACCTACTAGCATATGCACTATAATTATGGTCATTACTGTCAGCGTTACCGCTGGAAATTTTTAAGAAGTCGAACAAAAAGGGGATTGTTGAAAAAAAAGTCGCACAAAAAGGGTATTTTGGCAGTAAAAAGGGGCAACAAGAAAAGAAAATGAACTAATACAGATAAAAAAAATAAATTTTTATTGGATTTTGCAATATACATTAACAAACATGCATGTAATAAATTCAGTTCTTAATAATTTTTCCAATTGTTTATATTAGAAACAAATTTTTAACCAAAAATTAATAAGCCTAAATGAAAGTTTTAATTTTTTTAAAATTATTGATCTGTTTTATTTCTAGCTTTAAAATGTAATTTCATTCAAATGTATGAACGCTAGGACATTTAAATTTCTAAAATAAAAAATGCATTTTTAATTTTATTAAAATTCTATTAAATAAAACTTTTTTTTGGTAACCCACTATATAATAATACAAAACCATTATTATAACAAAAAAAAAAAAAAAACAGTTCATTAAAAATAAATACAAAATTGAGTATTTTGTAACAAATTAAAAAATGTAACAAATTAAAAAAAAAACAAAAAATATAAAATATGTTTAAAAAAAAAACAATTGAAAATTACTAATTTTGTAATAAATTAAAAGATATGAAGTTAATAAGGTACATACATTTCAAATAATTACGCTTCACATGAACTGATTCATCTGATGATGAAATAACTTCCTTTTTACATTCTATAAGACTTTCATGCCTAGATGACGGCTGATCTCTTTTGTTTTTCAATAAAAACCTAACATTTAAAGTTATTACTATCAGTTATACAATTATAATTCCAAAACTAATTTATATTTTAGAGTAATCGAAAAAACAATGATGAGATGAATCAAAGACCCTTTTTGAATATTTCATGATGTTTTCATATTTCTTACAAAGAAAACATACGGAAATTTGCTATCGCATGAAACGTCTTTGAAAGACGTATTTATCAAACTTTTTGGTTTTTGAGTTTTTTTTTTTTTTTTATTAATTTACACAGACCAGAAAATTGTTAACACAGAAACCAAAGCACACTCTAGTCTATAGTCCAGTATATAGTCTAGTCTATAGTCTAGTCTATAGTCCAGTATATAGTCTAGTCTATAGTCTAGTATATAGCCTAGTCTATAGTCTAGTATATAATCTAGTCTATAGTCTAGTATATAGCCTAGTCAATAGTCTAATATATAGTCTAGTCTATAGCCCAGTCTATAGTCTAGTTTATAGTCTAGTCTATAGTCCAGTATATAGTCTAGTCTATAGTCTAGTATATAGCCTAGTCTATAGTCTAGTATATAATCTAGTCTATAGTCTAGTATATAGCCTAATCTATAGTCTAGTCTATAGTTTAGTTCTTATTCTAGTCTATAGTCTAGTATATAACCTGGTCTAGTCTAGCCTGTAGTTTAGTCTATAGTTTAGTATATAATCTAGTCTATAGACTGATCTATAGTCTAGTATATAATTTAGTCTATAGACTAGATCTATAGTCTAGTATATTATCTAGTCTATAGACTAGATGTATAGTCTAGTCTAAAATTCAAATTTATAACAAATTTTTAATCTTGGATCATTCTACTCACTCGTCCATTTTCACATCGTTTATTCTGTGTTTTCTGCAACAATTAATTTTTAGTTTTCAATATTTTTAATTTTTGTGCTGTTTACAAAAGACAAGCAAGTGTTCAAAGTAAATTAATAAAGTAGCGACACAACGAACGTCTACAAAAACCCCATGATTTTTTGTTTTTGTTATATGGTTTGAGGTGTCAAAAATTTGCAGGCTTATTAATGGAAATAAAAGAAAAAATAATTTTTCTAAAAAAGGGGAAAAAAGGGTCAAAAATCTTGAAAAGTGTCAGATTTAGTTCATTTTAGTGAGGGGGCACAAAAAGTGGAGAGGTCGCTGAAAAAGTGTCAAATTGCGACTTTAGTCGCTCAACGGTCACGCTGATTACTGTCATGTTCAAAATATGACAATGACATGACGTGTTGCGTAGTTTCAATTGAAAAAATCAGATCGAAAACATAGAAAAAAAATCCAGATCCAAGAGCGTCTCATACAACCAGATTTTGGATTGCCAGCATCATGGCTACATATTGATACGTGTTTACCTTTTTAAAAACGTTAAAAATATGAGTTCAGTCCGCACTACATTTGTGCCACTGTACGAACTTATACGACGTATACAACAATAACTATCACAATATGTGCTGCTTGTTCGTTATATTTCTTTGCTTATAACCTTTTCGTAAAAGCAACAATACACTTGTTCGTTATTCTTCTTTGCTCACAACCTTCTTGTAAGCACAACACTTCTGGTTTCTTCACACACAACTGATTGAATTTTCACTGAATCCAACGTGATGACTTCACACACAGCTTACTTAATTTGAACTTGTCTTGTTTTGCCTTTTATATCGCGCGATTAATAGTGTGATTAATGCTTTCGAAGGAGGATGACGGCCTTCGGAAAAGATCCAATAATGTAAACAAGTTGTCTTCATTGTTGTTGTTTTTGTATCTTACATGTACTTTGTTTTTGCTTGTTTACGTCTTTGTTTGCTGCACTTTGTTGTTGGCTGTTTACGTCTTTTATGTTAATGTTGTTGCTATATTTTTTGGCTTAATCATTGATCACATTAACAAGCCCATTGTTTTGTTTTTTTCGGAGCTTTTGTTTATTATTTTAACAACACCAGTTCCATTTTCGTAACGATATATCCAAGCAATCTTCTTGTGACCTGAATTTAGATGATCTGAACGACAAACGATATGTTGGCGGTATATGGCAGTATGGCTCATGCGACACTTGATATTCTACAAGAACGCTTTGAGGTCTTGTGGAGATGATGTGAACAGGCGAACGCGAATGTGCAATGTGCTCCCCATTAGAGATTTTAAAGTGAGGTTTTCTTAATTTGCGAAGAACCCACAAATCACAGCGGTTCAATACACCAGAGTCATGACAAATTAGATATTTCGGATAAGCTTCACTTGATGTTATGGTTCAATGTTATTTATTCTGTCCTCAGGCAGATCTATGAGAACTATCAAGAATGGATGTTTCTAGTACTCTCGTACGCCTTAGCACGTGTTTATGGTGATGTTTTGTGAGTTTGATGATGTTGTTTGAGTATGAAGTTGATGCATAGGTATGATAACGATGTATTAGTATGAGTATAATGCTGATGTATGGGTCTGACGATGTTGTAAGGGTGCATATATACCAGGATTTGTCAGAAATATGTGGAATGGGAGTTCTGAGTACTCTTGTACGTTTTCGCGAAAGGGCACGATGATGATGTATAAGTTCGATGATGGTGTATGAGTTCGATAATGATGTTGTATAAGTTCGAAGATTGTGTATGAGTTCGATTATGATATATGAGTTCGAAGATTGTGTATGAGTTCGATAATGGTGATGTATGAGTTCCATGATGATGGATGAGTTCCACGATAATGTATGAGTATGATGATGATATAATGCCACCCAGGTGGCAATCTAATACCTTTCAGATCTAAATAAACTACTTTAAACAACTCCCGCGACAGTTGTATGCTACAGTATGATGTAGTTAAACACTGACATTGAAAACAGCTGCCAGCCAGTGAAGAATAAATTCCCCTCATCATATTTAATGTTTGCAAAACTGATGATGCCATCTGGTCTAAGGGTTTTTTACATTGTATAAGTTATTTAGCAACTGAATAGCTGCGACATTGTATTTGAAAATTTGTATGGTTGTAATTTATATTAAAACCTTGGCTGAATAAATTATTTAGCAGCTGAATAGCAATTAAAATGTGTTAAATACCGAGATTAAAACGAAAGTATTAAAATTGACACTAAAAACCTTAGCTGAATTAGATTTTTAGGCTGCTGAATACAGTTCAAATATAATGGAAGCCAAAAAATTCATTTGTATGGTTGTAAATTATATTAAAACCTTTGCTGAATAAATTATTTAGCAACTGAATAGCAATTAAAATGTGTTAAATTCCGAGATTAAAACGAAAGTATTACAATTGACACTAAAAACCTTAGCTGAATTAGATTTTTAGGCTGCTGAATACAGTTCAAATATAATGGAAGCCAGAAAATTCATTTGTATGGCTGTAATTTATATTAAAACCTTGGCTGAATAAATTATTTAGCAGCTGAATAGCAATTAAAATGTGTTAAATACCGAGATTAAAACGAAAGTATTAAAATTGACACTAAAAACCTTAGCTGAATTAGATTTTTAGGCTGCTGAATACAGTTCAAATATAATGGAAGCCAAAAAATTCATTTGTATGGTTGTAAATTATATTAAAACCTTTGCTGAATAAATTATTTAATAGCTGAATAGCAGTTAAAATGTGTTAAATACCGAGATTAAAACGAAAGTATTAAAATTAACAGTATACGAAAGGGTGTACGCACAAAATGTTGAGCCGTGGGACTGTAAAACACGTTGCAGTATACTTTAGTCTCATCGGTTAGGTCTATTTTAACGGCAATAGAGCCTGCAATTACGAAATAGCCACGTGTAATACGCTTTGTATAGAGGCTTGCATAAAATAAATCGGGTGTTAGGTTGGTACAATTCGCATCTACGATGTCATAGGTCCAGCTAGTCTAAATATAATAATTTTAAAATAGAAAGGATTTAATGAAAAGAAAATTAACCTGGCCTTCAGCTCTAGCAATCCAAAGCAGTACAAGCAATAGTTCAGTACCAAGCGCTAATAATTCCATCATGAGCGAATCCACAAAATTCTCTTCAAGCTTTACAATAACCATACTCCTATCCCTGACGTTTTTATAGCAAAAAAAAATATACAACGGAAATTACAATTTTAAAATAATTATAGCATATGGGCTATAATTATTAAAATTATTGCCATGCTCAGTACACGACCCATATGGAGCCATGTTTACAAAATTAATCAAAAAATAAAATCTGAAAAATCTTAATCCAACATTGTTTGTTTTCAGATGCTTAATGGCAATTAAATTAAAAAAATAATACCTAGACTGAAGCTAAGAATTTCAAAAAACTTAAAGAATACCCCTATGTAGCTAAAACCTTAGCTGATATGATTTCTAATAAGAATGGGGTTTAAATATCGTAAATCAATAAAATTTAACAAAAACGTTCAAACCACAGAGCAATATTAGCTGAATAGGTTTTTTTTGCAGCTGAATGGTAACCAAAATTATAAATCCTTCACATATAACCCCAAATTTTATTATCCGCTTATAAAATTCATAGCAAATTAGTTTTTCAACAGCTGAATAGTAGCTAACATTTATAATATCCTAAAGAATAAAGCAAAAAACACTACTCATAGTTATAAAAACTTCGCTGAATGGCTTCCAAACACGTCTAATTAGTCAAAAATGATTTTAAATTAAAGGAATTGTCCAAACTTATAAAAATACAGCTAAAAAACCTTAGCTGAATTAGATATTTAGGCGACTAAATAGGCTTCAGATATCCTAAGTCAATAACATGCTACAAAAATTGTATAATCTAAAGCAAAAACTTTAGCTGAATACATTTTTTAGCTACAAAACTTCGAAATTCTCTAAATGAAGTTTAAACTTCTTTGTCATATACTAAAACCTTAGCTGAATATGATTTTTAACCTAGTTGCATAACAATTCAAATTTATTAATTTAGATTATAGTAAAAATATAATTTTTATTACAAAAATGCTTAGCTGAATTACTTGTAGACTTAACTAAATACTTAAAAATGATTTCAAATCAAAGAAATTGATCTAACTTATTAAAATTCAAATAAAAATTTTAGCTGAATAAGATTTTTAATCAGCTGAATAGGGTTTAAATAACGTAAATCAATAATATTCTACGAAAATCGTATAAACTAAAGCAAAAACTTTAGCTGAATACGTTTTTTTTTTATAGCAACTGAATGATAATGAAAATCTTATGATATTATAGAAACGTTGACATATTCAGCTGTTTAAAAATTATATTCAGCAACAGTTTTTCATGAATTTTTTATATGATTTTCGTGAATTTCGTTGCTTTTCAGCTGTTTGAAAACTCTAAAACGGCCAACAATCACAGTGACTTTCTAGAAGTTGCCAGATAAGCAATGTGTTTCCGATTTCAATTACAATTGAAAATTGAAGCACTATTGCAGTGGATATTAAAATGTTTATTTTGTGAATTCAGTTGCTTTTATAACTGTTGGAAAACTTGTGCAGGCAAGTGTTTTTATTTGAGTGTTAATGGATGAATGGAATTTTTACAAAATTTTTTACAAAATTTATTTTTTAACTTTTCATCTATAGCCGATTAAACATTTTAATTGTTTGTTCATTTTTCTGCTATAAAAACCCAGATAAATCGAATTTTTAATATCAAAGTTTGAAGATTATTTGTGCGTTTCATTCAAAATGCAATTTCTAACGCTTAACATTGGACTCTTTCTGGGATTGATGTGGCTTGTAAGAGTGAAAGGCGAGGTAAAATATTTTATTCAGAAAATTTCTTCTCCTTATTTTTGTTTTTGTTTCCTTATTAAACTTGACTATATTTAGCCCGATTGGACATTTGATCTCCTGGAAATTGATTGCATAAATAATACTCCCGATTTATTGAACGCCAGCATCAATTTAAAACGTATTGCTCGAGGATATTTTGTTGTTGAAGGCGATTTTACCATTGGCGAAGATTTAACGGACGAAACAATATTTCATGCGGAAGCCTTTTATAGTCTTATGGGACAACATTTTGTGCCTACACCATTCAATATACCAAAAATGCCGTTATCACAATTTTTCAATACATTCTACAAAGATTTAATTCTGGATACAATGAGTGAATGTTCAACGAATCCTCCGATTAGCGATAGAGCCGAAACATTTATACCACCCTGGAGAAAAGGTGTCATGGTATTAAACAACTGCACATTCACGAATGACGAAATGCCCTCTCATTTGAGGCCCGGCTATTACAAATGTATCTTAGAATTTTCAAATCAAGTCGATTCTACGGTGACAATTTTAGGAAGAGTTGACCCGAAATAATGGAAAATTTTAATTGGCTACTGTGCGACTATAAAAATAAAATAAAATTTTTTTCTTTTGCTAATTTCGAAAGTTCGTTTTTATTTTCGAAAATAATTTGAAATAATCCAACATTTCTAAAGGCAATATTAGAATGGATCACTCCAGTGTGCCTGAAAGCAAGAGTCAATTAAAGAATTCCATTAAAGTTAGTGGAACTCGATAACAGCCCTACATGTTAATAAAGAAACGGCGATTTGGAACAAGAAATCGCCCCAATCTAGTAGGTAGTGTGTTGGCTTAATAGACATAAAGTTCGGGTTAGTATCCTAGTACCAGGCATCAAAACGAAATATGAAAAAAAAAATTATTCTACGGCAATTCCCTCTCAGCAGGTTTATGGCAAAAAATCTGAGGGTTAATAAATGTAAAATTTGTCATTCGTAGTGTCGACGTTAAACTGTAGGTCCTGGCACTCACATATTAAATTATGGCCAATTATGTATGTATGATTTGAAATATGCAACTTGGAGAAGTATTGATTGAAGTACACTGTTTATCTGGCAAACTGAATTAAAAGCAAACAATTTACAGAAAATTTTTAGGGAATTTGTTTGAACTAAAGACCTGTTCAACTAAAGACCTGTTATAGGGCAGCTTCGATTAATTAATCGATAATTATGAGTTATTAACTAGAATTTTTGCTTATCCAAGAATGTACCTAGACCAATATTACACCCTAGGAAGCGTATTAGCTCTCTAAAGCCTATGGCACTATGCCCTATGTTGCCGTAGTCCGTGGTTCAAAACCCAACTCAAATATTTCTTTTGGGCGATTTCCACTCAACAGACACGTCTGGCAAAAACTTTAACAATGTTTCTCAAAAGTCTTGTCGTTCGGAGTGGACGTTATGCTGTAGGCCTGCTAGTCATTAATAAAACTAACATTCACACAACATGGGTCGTGTAAGCATCTGGGTTGTAATCCTGACTAAAGGGTTGCAATGACTAATTAATACATTCGCCGCCAAGGACGAGTATATTCGTCTTTGACAGGGTATCCCTCACTGGCAAAACGAGTATACTTGCCCTACTTTTGAATTAGAAAATTTTTTTGTTATTTGCCAATCGACAATAGTGAATTTCTAAGTGTTGCCAAAATTCTTAAATGATCAGCACCGATTTCTGTGATCAATTACTGGATTGCGGATATTGCGGATGTTGAATAAAATACTTAGAGGCTGAAAGATAATACTTCCTGAAAGTGATTGTTTTTAACAACAAATTCCGAAATTAGCCTCGTATTTTTCAGCAATTAAAATTTCCCTTTATTTCGGCTCAACTTTTACCAAAGTTGTCATAGTCGTATTGACTTGATTTAAAAATTCGAAGATACATTTATAAAAGCCGGGCCTCATATGGGAGGGCATTCCTGCATTCGAGAGTGTACAGTTGCTTAACACCATGACACCTTTTCTCCAGGGCGGTATAAATGTCTCGGATCTATCATTAAGCGGAAGATTCGTTGAACATTCACTCATTGTATCCAGCATTAAATCTTTATAGAAGGTATTGAAATATTGTGATAACGGTATTTCTGGTATATTGAATGGGGTACGAACAAATTGTTGTCCCATTGGGCTATAAAAGAGGTCCGAATGAACTTTAGTTTCGTCCGTTAAATCTTCGCCAATGGTTAAAGTGCCTTCTACAACAAAACGTCCTCTCGCAATACGTTTTAAATTGAAGTCTACGTCCAATAAATCGGGAGTTTTGTTTATGGAGTTTATTTCCAGGATATCCAATGTCCAATCGGGCTAAATATAGTCAAGTTTAATAAGGAAAAGAAATTTTCTGAATCAAAAATTTTACCTCGCCTTTCACTCTTACAAGCCACATCAATCCCAGAAAGAGTCCAATGTTAAGCGTTATAACTTGCATTTTGAATGAATCGCAAAATTTATTTACAAAACTTTAATATCACAAACTCGATTTATAAGGGTTTTTATAGCTGAAAAATGTTTAACAAAAATAAGACAATTAAATTGTTTAATGGCCTATAAATGTGAACATAACTGTCATGAGTCACGAAATTGAATTGATGAAAATTGATTGAAAAGATGAAAAGATAAAAGAAGAATTTTGTAAAAAATTCATTAAATTAGCACTCAAATAAAAAAAAAAAAAATAACACTTGCCTATAAAAGTTTTCAAACAGTTGAAAAAGCAAAGGAATTCAGAAGAAACCATCTCAGTATCTACCTTCTAAACCAAAACGTCCACGGGCAATACCCTTTAAATAGAAGTTCACTTCAAATATATCGGGTGATTCATTGGTACAATTTATATTCAAGATATCAAATGTCCAGGCGGGCTAAATGAAATGGGGTTCTATAAGTTCAAATAGGAAGAGTTTTATTAAAAAAACGAAGCTTGACTCGCCTTTAGTCTTTATAATCCATAAGAATGAAAATAAAAGTTCACTATGCAACGCCAAAAATTTCATCCCGAATGAATCTGTAAAATTATCTCTACACTCTGAACCACAAACTCTATTCGATTAAGGTTTTATAGCAAAAGTTTGAAAATAATTATAGCACGGGGGCTATAATTATCATCATTGCTGTCATTTGTATTACACAATATATGTTCATGATAGGAACTACTCGACATGTTGTGTTGTGTAGTTTAGTTAATCAAAAAAATTTCATCAAAACCGTAACAAAACCTTCAATAACACAGAGTTTGGCAATAATCATATATATTATTTCTAAAGCCCTTTTTTTGTCGGTTGCAAATATCTCCCATACCATCGCATTAAATTTAATGAATGATCTCTCATTTTAAAGCTTATATCGAACACTAATGGCGAAAAATAATTAGAAATTGAAAAATTAATATTTTCATTGATAAAAATTATATTTTATATAGAACTGCATAATAATACTGTTGTCATTATGATTATATGTTTTTGTTCAAGTGTGGTAATACAGGATCGCTTAATAGTAATGCAGTTCTACATAATATAGTATGTATTAAAATCTATTCTGGCAAACACCGCTATTTACTATAATACCGTTTATTACTAAGTCAGTTATATATAATATAGGCATATTAAGTTGTAAAAAGCTGTTTTGCCAATACTTTGCAGTAGTTTTTAGATCAAGGGTCGCTTATTTGTAATGGTATTCCACATAATATTATATAAAGTTTTAAACGCCATTTTGGTAATGTCGTTATTTTCATGGCATTGTTTGTTCTATGAAGTGTAGTAATACGAGTTAATAAATGGTACCAGGCTAATCATAACAAACTTGGGAGAGCACAACATATAAGCAAAAATTATTCATACCGATAAAACTATACTCATATCTCGAATCAACCTTACAACTTCTGATCCAACTCTGCCTTTCCGAATGACACGAAAAGAATTCCCTGTGAAAGTTGCTTTTGCAATGCCGATAAACAAAGCATAAGGTGAAACCCTTTAAAAATTAGGATTGTATTTACCAGAACCGGTCTTTTCACATGGACAGTTATACGTGGTTTTTTCTCGAGTGTGTACGTTTAAAGATATTTTTGTTTGTATTAAGGATTCGTACGGGCAAAAAGTTAACGATGATCATGTCATTACCTCTAACATTGTAAAATATAATTTTTATCAATGAAAATATTATTTTTTCAATTTCTAATTATTTTTTGCCATTAGTGTTCGATATAAGCTTTTAAATGAGATATCGTTCATTAAATTTGATGCGGTGATATGAGAGATATTTGCAACCGACAAAGAAAGTGCTTTAGAAATAATTATAAAAGCATTTAAACATATGTATATATGTAAATATGTATGATGATATTATGATTTCTAATATTTTTATATTTTTAATAAAATTTCTATTAATTATTTTCATTTTATGTTACAAAAATGACAACTAACGGTGCGAAATATTCGCACGGGTCATCTAGTTATAGCATATAACCTATAATTATTATCATTACTGTCATGTGCAGTAGATATATACAAAGTGAGCTGTAATCAAAACTTTTAAAATAAAAAACAAAAATATTTCAAAATTTTTTAAAACACAAATCCTTCGGCTGAATAAGTTTTTCAGAAGTTGAATAAGAGATAAATTGCATAAACCCATGAGATTACAGGAAAACCATCATATTTGTCTATAAACAACCTTAGCTGAATTGCTTCAAAGAACAGATATTTTCTGAAAACTGCATCTAAATCGTGGAATTTGTATTAAGATATCTAAATAGCATCAAAACGTTAGCCGAACACCATTTCTAGTCAGCCGAATAGAGTTTAAATATAATAAATCTATAAAAATTAAGTTGAAAGTTGTATAATTCATAATGAATTGTTTATTAACGCTGCTGAATTGCTGCTAAACTTACAAAATCCTAACATTTAGTCGTAAGTAAGATTTTTAGTTACACAAAAATCTTTGCTGAATTGGTAATTTAAATCCATAATTAAAATTAATATAAAAAAGTGAAAACCTACTGTTTATAAGTCAGTCAATCTTGCGTGCAGACAAGTTGCGTGTGAAGAAAACAGTTGTTAGTGTTACGCGACCAGAAATGTTGTGCTTACAAGAAGGTTGTGAGCAAAGAAGAATAACGAACAAGTGTATTGTTGCTTTTACGAAAAGGTTATAAGCAAAGAAATATAACGAACAAGCAGCACATATTGTGATAGTTATTGTTGTAAACGTCGTATAAGTTCGAACAGTGGCACAAAAGTAATGCGGACTGTAAAATAAAGAACTGCAATCTACGAACTCATATTTTTAACGTTTTTAAAAAGGTAAACACGTATCAGTATGTAGCCATGATGCTGACAATTCAAAATCTGGTTTTATGGGACGCTCTTGGATCTGGATTTTTTTTCTAAGTTTTCGATCTTATTTTTCCAATTGAAACTACACAACACGTCATGTCATTGTCATATTTTGAACATGACAGTAATGACCATAATTATAGTGCATATGCTAGTAGGTATCATTATGGATTTGATTTCAATTTGTAGATTAAAACTACACAACATTTGTTGTGTGTGGTATGGAGATGTCTCCAAACATGTTGGGTAATGCACATCACAGTAATGATGATAATTATAGTCCATTTGCTCTAATTATATTGCGTTATTTATTGTTCTATTCCAAAAAAATAAAAAATCTTTTTACTATAAAAACTTAGTTAAACAGGCGTTTATTTATTCATTTGTTTACAAAAAAATATTGTGAATTAAACCACAATGAATATCTTAACGTTTAATGTTGAACTTTTCTTGGCATTGGCATGGATTATAGGGACTAAAGGCGAGGTAAAATTTATATTTTTTTGTATTTTAAATTATTAAATTTTGTGTTTATTTAGGCCGATTGGACTTTTGAACTCCTGGAAATTGATTGCATAAATAATACTCCCGATTTATTCGAAATAAACATTGATTTAAAACGTATTGCGAGAGGACGTTTCGTTGTAGAAGGCAATTTTACCCTTGGCGAAGATTTAACGGACGAGACAACATTTCATGGGGATCTCTTTTATAGCCCTATGGGACAATATTTTGTGCCTACGCCATTCAATATACCAAAAATGCCGTTATCACAATATTTCAATACATTCCACAAAGATTTATTTCTGGATACATTGAATGAGTGCTCAACGAATCCTCCGATTAGCGATAGATCCGAGACATTTATACCGCCCTGGAAAAAAGGTGTCATGGTGTTAAGCAACTGCACATTCTCGAATGACGAAATGCCCTCTCATATGAGGCCCGGCTATTACAAATGTATCTTAAAATATTCAAATCAAGTCGATTCTACGGTGACAGTTTTGGGAAAAGTTGAGTCTAAGTAAATTGAAGTTTTAATTGGCTACTGTGCGACTATAAAAATAAAATAAAATTTCTTTTTTGCTAATTTCGAAAGTTCGTTTTTACTTATTTTAATAAGTTTAGACAA